>JAMXBD010002473.1:0-192639 GCA_024138025.1 Combretum micranthum | reverse complement strand
CCTATCACGTGTTAGAATTTCGGTTCTTGGTAATACTTGGTTTTTCTAGGCAATGGGCTATTAGTTCTACGCAAGTTTACCTTGTTCTGTCGGTTCCATGGGAACTAACTGGTAACGAAGGACGCCGCCCATGGTATCGCTGTGAAATGGCTAACACTTAGTGGAGTTTCTAAAGGTACAAGACAGGAACTGAGTGTTTAAAACATCATTAACATAAAGAGATAATAATTGTGAGGATTATGGATTCCTGTGTACTTAGTTTCTCCTGGGTAGGTGATTCAGGTATCGGTTCCTTCAACCCCGATGAGAGGGCGTAAATCTCCATCCTGTTTGGATTCCGGTTTGTCCAAGCTTGTAATTGTTCATATGTTTGATTTATGCATTACATATGATTGATAATAACTTGCTTGTTGTGATAAGTCTAGTTATTCACTGAGCCCGTGGTTCGCTCACTCCCCAACAGTTTTTGTGCAGGATTATTACTAGTTGGGATTGGGCTAGGAATATGTGAAGAGAGCTTCTCCAACAAACTCTATTGAAGATAGAAATATAGGATATGGTGAAGTTAGAATGTAAATTAGATGAATTTTAAATTCTGTATGTTGTAGTTTGGAAACCCAATTTCACTATTTGGTGGGGGATACCGATTCTCTGCGATCTTGATGGAAGTTGGAAAACTGGATTCCATAGTTGAAATACTGTAATATATTACATCATTTGTATGATAAACATTTATAAATAAATAGAGTCTTGTATACTCTGACATACAAGACGGCTCTCATGTTACGGTGCACACGTGATATGATGGCTTTAGATAAATCCTATTAGGCCCCCATATTAGAGTCGTGACAGTTAAAGTCCAGTCTAAGTCCAAGCTTCTTCTGAGTCTGTCTAGTTTTTGAGTCTATACAAGTCATGTCCACTTTGAAGGCAACTTATTGTAAATAAATAATAAAAAAAAATCCAATAAATCAAGTTTGTCGAGTCTAAGTCTAATAATCAAGTTTATAACCAAATGACTCGTTAAGGTCTAGTATTGATATGTATAAACTGATTACAAACAATTTGGTTCCAATTTTCTAAAAACAAGATGTTTGATCTTTCATTTTTGTAAATATTCTTATAAAATTACAAAATATCCATAAAAATTTATTAAACTATTAAAAAATAAAAAAAAAATCTCTTTATAGATGAAATTTATTCAAAATCCCCTAGGTCTTGCCAAGATTGTGCCTAGGAAAGTTTCTAAAGCTCCTATTCCAATAATCATTAAGTCAAGATCCAAAATGTCTAGGAACAACAATGAGCCCATAGAATAGAGAATGCCTACCTTATAATCAACTAAAGCTTATGTGCTATTAACTCATCACGCGTACCGTCATCAAAACAATATTAATATTTACCTACTTCTCATCATGTGACATATTAATACCCATGGATCTTTTTCTAGCTTGTGCATTCTTAATGATGACTCTATGGCAAGAAATTTCTTTACATAACTTAATACTTGTGCCTAATAAAACCTCTATTTATGTGACAAATAAAAGTAGTCAATGATTATCAAAATCTTATTTGTTTCACTACAGCAATTGCTCCCTGTTTAACTTATTTTATGTAATCAAATTCTATGGTATTTGATCCATTGTAACTCTTAGTCGGATATCAATAAGTATATAGTTGTAGAAAGAGAAAAGGAAAAAAAATTTAAAACTTAAACAAATTCTATGAAACTCAAATTGGTTGTTCCGTTTAGTGAGAAATTAGCAAATATGGTTGTTTAATTGCGAGTGAACTCATACAATTTTATGAGTTTATGATTTACATTGTTTTCCTTAATTAAAGCAAATGCAAAATCATATAGGTTTAAACTGTGGGTAAAATATGAATTTGAGTTTACAATTCTATAAGTTATGATGCAAGGGAACTTACACGACAGGAGAAGATAAAATCACAATTAATTGATTTGTGCCAGAATGTTGAAAAGCGATACACATCTATTGATTTTAAGAATACTTAGATGATATATGGATCTAAAATTCTAAATTTGTAAGAAAATTCAAAATTTAGGTGAAAAAGAGCAATAAATCAACTCTAAAATTCAATTAATGATCAACAACTACAATACATATGAAAAGTTGAAATTTTTTAGAAAGTTCCTAAAGCATTTCCAAAAATAGAAAAAAATGTGGTTTCTAAGGCCTAAATAATTGAATTGTCCTAAAATAGCAAAAGGACGATTACTCTTTAGAATTTGAACTCCTACTTACTAAATGGACTAGGTTAGTCGGAATTACTATGCAAAGGCAACCTATTTGGCATATGGGATAATATAATCCCTATTATATGATAAAAATTTAGGGTCTATTTGGATTGTCGAATTTTTTTAGCATCATATTTGTATCTAATTTGCATTCGTTATTTATCTATATCATATATGTATAGATAAGTGTTATATATGTATCATATCTATTTGGTCAATTTATGAGTAAAACTATTTAAAAAGGACAAAAACATGATATCAAAATGACTAGACTATGATGAAACCATCAGGCTCCTATCTCTCAATTAGTAAATAGAATGATTATAGCCTTACTCCTTTCCCTCAAATTCCATCATTGGCACAACTCAATAAACATGAAGAATTGGCAAAAAGATCCAAGGCCCTCTCCTACATTCATTTTGATGTAAATGAGATAGTCGACATATTTTTGGACAAGTTGAAGATATCTAAGACGTGAATCAAGAGGCTGAGGAACTAGCTACTAGCCTTAAAAGACAACCTTGATGGAGCCAGTCTACGCTAATACCTAAGCCGACGACATAAGCTTGAAAGCTACTGGCATACTAGGAAGGCCGTTAGCCTTTTGGCCCATGTAGAAAGTAGGCCACACAAAAAGATGCTAGCTTTTTCTTTAATCGACTTTGTGTCTTTTATTTCATTTTTAAGGTTGTGTAATAATATATATAGCCTTGTAACCTTAGTTTATAGATAGAGAACATTTTTATCATACTTGAAACCCCAGTTGAGAGCATATCTCAATAAAGTTGCAATCTTTTGCATCTTGACTTTGAAATCAATCACTGTCATTAGTTTCTGTTATCTTTACGCTTTCCATCCTATGTCACTTGGTATTAGAGCAAAGTTAGAATCCTGCAAAGTGTCTTCAGGTGAAGCTGCTAATAGCAATCGTTTTTGTGGTGGTGCCTATGATACGGGAGTCTGAGGGGCTGAGGTTCTTAGGGCAACAAATGAAGCCATGGATCAAAGAATCCAATTGATTGAAGATCATCTTGTGGAATTGATCTAGCATTTTGATGCACTGGCAGAGGTTGTCAACAAAGGTAGGGAGGTTGGTAGGAGACGATCGGAGATAAAAGAAGCCTTTAGAGGTCCAATCAATAAACCTACCGCCGCCAATCGATAGACACAAATTTTTGATGAGGAATCTGAGGAGGAGGATGATTTCTTTCTTAATGCGAGACAGCTGCAAAGGAAGGTGGAGAAGCTATTACGGCTATGATCAAGGTAAAGGTGCAGACTTCCGATTGAAGGTAGATATTCTTTTCTTTAATGGTAGTATGAATATAGAAGAGTTTTTAGATTGGGTGGTAGATACAGATTGATTCTTTGAATACATGGAAGTACTAGAGGATCAAAGGGTTAGATTAGTAGCTTATAGATTGAAGGGGAAGCCTCTGCTTGGTGAGAAGGGTTGCAAATAGGAAACGAAGGGAAGGAAGACAGCTTGTGAGGACCTAGAATCGGATGAAGCAGTTGCTTCAGCGATGTCACTAAGGTTAGCGATTTATTCCTGACTATATAACAGATTTTATTAGATTAGCTGAGAGGAATGATTTGAGAGAAAGTGAAGGGCAACATGTAGCTAAATATGTTGATGGGATGAAATTACAGATTAGGGACAGGATTGGAGTAAATGTTATGAGGAGTTTGAATGAAGCAAAGAACATAGCGTTGAGAGCTGAGATGATGATTTAGGATAAGAGTAGCTGCTTTGATGGAGGAAATAGGAGATATGGAGTTGGAGGTGCGAGTAACAGTAAATCCATGACTGAGAAAAACAAAGGTCATGAGGAGAGGCAGAATGTGAGTGGTGATAAAAGGGATGATAAGATTGTCGGTAAAAGGCCTATGAAGACTAAAGTTGCCCCCGAAGTAGAACAACCACTATGCCAAGCCTATCCTAAGCAAATGTTTTCGCTATAATCAACTTGAACACAAGTCAAATGAGTGCCTGAATAGGAAGAGTGTGAATATTGTAGAGAGGGATGAAGAAGAAGAGGTATGTGAACCTGATGGGGATGATGATGTTTATGAAGAAGAGGATGAGGAGGTTGAGCAAAACTATGTGATTAGAAAAATGACGTTGGCTCCTAAGCAAGAGGATAATACTCAATGACACCAATTATTTCGCAGTCGATGTACTATTGGTGGAAGGAAGGTTTGATTTGATTGTGGATAGTGGGAGTTATGAGAATATAATTGGTAGAGCAGTTGTCAACCAGTTATAGTTTCCTGTTGAGAAACATCTTATCCGATGTGTTATTGGGTGGATAAAGCCTGCTAAGAGGATAGAGGTGAAAGAGAGCTGCCGAGTGCCATTTTCTATTGGCAAGTACCAGGATGAGGTCTACTGTGACATTATAGATATAATTGCTTGTCATATGCTGTTTGGACGACCCTGGCAATACGATGTGAATGCATAGCATGGCGAGAAGAAGAACTTGTATAGGCTAGAGACAGGGTGTGTGAAGTACACCTTGCTACCCTTTAAGGTGGCAAGTTATTCTAATGCAGCTAAGGCTGAGAAACGATCCTTCCCAACCATTACTCAATTAGGAAAGGAGATGGAGGAGACTATTAAGGAGTCTAGGATGGTACATGCATTAGTTGTAAAGAATATTATGAAGGTAGAGGAGGAGTATAGTATTGAGGTGCTAGAGTGTGTGAACGAAGAGTTGAAAGAATTTAAGGAAGTGGTGCCTGAAGACTTGCTAGAGGGATTACCATCTTTGAAAGATATCAAACACCAGATTGATTTAGTACCTGGAGCTAGCTTACCAAACTTGCCACAATATAGGATGAGTCTTAAAGAAACAACAATCTTGCAGGAAAAGGTACATGAGCTGATACAAAAGAGCTTTATTAAGGACAACTTGAGTCATTGTGTTGTGGCTGCATTGCTTACACCTAAGAAGGATGGCATTTGGCGGATGTATGTTGATAGTAGAGCTATCAACAAGATCACAATTGGGTATAAATTCCCAATTCCTCGTCTAGAGGACATGCTAAATAGATTGAGTGGAGCAGTTGTATTTTCCAAGGTAGATCTAAGGAGTGGCTATCACTAGATCAGATTAAGCTTGGAGATGAATGGAAGACAACCTTCAAGACAAAAGATGGGCTCTATGAGTGGATGGTCATGCCCTTTGGCCTCAGCAACGCTCCCAGTACGTTCATGCATTTTATAAATTAGGTACTAAAACCTTTTATTGGACAATTTTATTGTAGTTTATTTTGACGATATCATGATTTATAGTAAGTCTAAAGAAGAGCACATAGAGCATCTTAGGAGTGTTATGACTATGTTGTTGGAAAATAAATCATATGCAAATATGAAAAAGTGTGTTTTTATGGTGAAAAAGGCTGTTGTTTCTAGGTTTTATCATTAATAGTGAAGAGATCATGGTAGATAATGAAAAGGTGAGATCTATAAGAGAGTAGCCTACTCTTAAGACTATGACAGAGTTGAGAAGTTTCTTAGGTTTAGCGAGTTTTTACAGGAGGTTTATTAGACACTTCAGTACCATTACTGCTCCTTTGACTGAGTGCCTAAAGAAAGGGAAGTTTTAATAAGGATAGGAAGTTGAGGTTGGTTTTGCTATGCTGAAGGAGAAGTTATATAGTGCTCATGTGTTAGTGCTACTTGATTTGGTGAAACTCTTTGAGGTAGACTGTGATGCTAGTGGAGTAGGAGTAGGGGCTGTGCCATCACAAGAGAAGAGGCCCGTTGCTTTCTATAGTGAAAAGTTATGTGAAGCAAGGAGGAATTGGTCTACATATGACAAGGAATTCTATTTGGTTGTGAGCGTTTTGAGAGTGTGGGAGCACACTTGTAGGGAAGGAGTTTGCGCTATACTCAATTGTGTAGCTCTAGAACATTTGAATAATCAAATTAGGATCAACAAGGATATGCATGCCAGATGGATCCAGTTTCTGCAAAGGTTTCGCTTTAAACTAATGCACAAATCTATAACTCAAAATAAAGTTATTAATGCCTTAAGTAGGAGGGCTAAAGTGTTGGCTATGATGAGTGTTAAGGTTTGGGATTTGAGCATGTGAAAGAACTTTACATAGGAGATCTTGATTTTAAGGAGATCTGGGAAAAGTGTAGTATCAGGGAGCCTTGTGATGAGTATCACATATATGAGGGTTATTTGATGAAAGGTAACCAGCTATGCATCCCTGAATCATCAATTAGAGAAAAATTAATTATGGATCTACATGGAGGGGGATTGGCAGGGCATCTTGGGAGAGATAAAACTATTGTTGCAATGGTTGAGATGTATTATTGGCCCTAGTTGAAGAGAGTTGTGGGGAAGATTATGCCGAGGTGTTACATATGTCAAACATCCTAAGGCTTGTCTCAAAACACTGGACTATATATTCCCTTACTGGTACCTGAGAACATCTGGGAAGACTTGTCCATGGACTTTATTTTGGGTCTAACTCATACCCAATGAGGTGCTGACTTAGTTTTTGTTGTTGTAGGCAGGTGTTAGGGATCTGGAGTATGCCTTCAATGGGGAGAAATCCAATGGGCTTTATGAAGGATATACAAATGAGCTTTAGACACCATCTATAACCCAAAACCTTAAGGCAATGGGTTAATAAGTCTTCCCTCTGATAAACTCTTCACATAAGTCCCATATTTCCCATGTGAGATTCTCACACTTGTACCCTAACAATCTCTCCCTCAAGTATGAGTCTCCATAATGCGATAGACCATATTCCCCCTCAACAAGAGCTTGTCAAACTGACTCCACTATACCCGTTTTGTGAGTGGTCCCACCTACTCACCATGGGTTTCACGAACGAGTCATACCACAAAGCTCTTCTTTCCACGTGGTGGGCTAACCATGGGAGATTCCCAGCCGAACCATTGGCTCTGATACCAATTGTTAGGGGTTTGGAGTATGCCTTCAATGGGGAGAAATCCAATGGGCTTTATGAAGGATAACAAAAATGAGCTTTAGACAACACCTATAACCCAAAACCTTAAGGCAATGGGTTAATGGGTCTTCTCTCTTATAAACTCTTGACATGAGTCCCATATTTCCCATGTGGGATTCTCACACTTGCACCCTAACAAAAGGTTTTCTAAGATGGCCTATTTCATTCCATGTAGGAAGATTGTTGATGCTCAAGCTATTGCCAGGTTGTTCTTCAAAGAAGTAGTACGACTACATGGGGTCCCAAAGTCCATTACATCAGACAGGGACACTAAATCTTTGAGCTATTTCTAGAAAACACTCTGGTTTATGTTGACTCATTATTGAACTATAGCAGCACAGCTCATCCATAGATGGACGGACAAACCGAGGTGACCAATGGGACCCTTAGAAACATGATTAGAATCATTTGTGGAGAGAAGCCAAAGATGTATGACTTATCCCTTGCCTAAGTAGAGTTCGCCTACATCAGTTCAGTCCACAAAACCACTGGGAGATCTCTTTTCTATTGTCTACACCAAGACACCACAACATGTCATGGATTTGGTGAAGTTACCAAGATCACTTGAGTTCAATACATCAACTAAGCATATGGTAGAAAATTAGCAAACCACTACAGCTGAATTTAAAGAAAATATTGAGAAGGCCAATGCCAAGTACAAAGCAAGTGCAGACAAGTATCGAAGGCATAAGTTATTTTCAGTAGGAGATTAGTTGAGGAGCGATTTCCAATCAGGAAGTACAACAAATTGCAACCATGAAAGTATGGGCTATATAAAATAGTGAGGAAGATCAACGACAATGCATATGTAGTTGGACTTCCCGACAATATGGGAATCTCAAAGACGTTCAATGTTGTTGATTTATTTCTTTTCCATCTTGATGATGTGCCTTTGTATCTAAATGAGAACTCGAGGTCGAGTTCTTTACAGGCGGTAAAGAATGATGCAAATGAGATAGCCGACACATTTTTGGATAAGTTGGAGATGTCCAAGATGCAAATCAAGAGGCCAAAGAACAAAGCTGCCGCCTTAATGGCTAACCTTGATGGAGCCAATCCAAGCCAGTACCTAAGTGCCGACATACTGCGAAGGTCGCAGGCCATTTGGTGGGCGTAGAAAGTAGGCCACACGAAAAGTTGCCAGCTTTGCTTTTTATTGACTTTATGTCTTTTATTTCGTTTTTAGGGTTGTGTAATCATATATATAGCCTTGAAACCCTAGTTTATAGATATAGAGAACATTTTTATCATATTTGGAACCCTAGTTGAGAGCATTTCTCAGTAAAGTTGCAATCTTTTACATCTTGACTTTGAAATCAATAATTGTTATTGGTTTCTGTTATCTTTATGCTTTCCATCTTACGTCACATTTAGCTATATCAGAGGAGATTTTCACAAGCATAATGGCTTATGAGTCACTAAAGGAAGTGTGGGATAAGCTTAAAGAAAATTTTGAAGGTAATAATTGTCATGATCCAAACAGGATGCCTGTAGGATTGCTTTACAATCCTCATATCACTTGTGCAACCATAATATGATGACCCCCTTTTAAGTCAGAGTTTACAAGACTCTAATTAATTATTCTTTCACTATGTTATACATAGATATTAAATTATTATGAAAATAGTTTTGGATACTGATATTTCACAAACCAAAGAAACCATAGAGAATCAGATACCTTACCAAAAAGACAAGACAAGGTAAACTTAGGTCTAAAAGATATATCAACTAGATTTGATTTAAGAAAATTCTAGTTTTAGGTTTCATCTCTCAAGCTAGGTTTAACCTATCATAGTATGATCTTCTATCTAATTAATGGAACTTGAAATTGGACACACTCTGTACTTAATCCTATCTAATGCCTAGCTTTGAGTGACCTGCAAAAGTAGACTATAGGGGAGTCAGCTACATCCAGTTGAGTGAGACTCCCTCATATTACACTTCTAAGGATAATTATCAAATAATTAATAACAAGCAAATGCAATGCAACAACCACATGAACAAACATATATGATTAACTAGTTAGATCATATATGGTACGGATTTACACACTCCGTGACTTGGGTTGGGGGAGTGTCACCATGGCCTGATGCAAACCCACCAATTCCAGGTTATCATGTAACCTCACAGTGAGTTCTCTTTCATTTTTCAAAAATGATTTCAAAAACAATTCCCAAGTATACAAAACCCTAAGCTAAGCCGCCGACATGATTCTACCCATAAGGTCGTTTCCCTATATGACTTAGTTCCTTATTAGTAGAAATGGTTACACGAACTTAACCATGTTAGTTGGTCCGCCCAACATGATACTGGTTGTTCAAAATATGTAAAATGCATGATCCTTTTATTAATTTTTACAGGATCTATCAATATTCTCAAACACTTAATTTGTATAACTAATGCAAACAATTCAAATTATGTTCGATTTCAATATTAATTTTTTTTTTTACAAACTCAACGCGTAACCCCAAAGCCCAACACACATGTCAATGTATTATCTTTATATTTAGTGCTCTAACTACAAACACATACAATGTAATAATCATAGAGAACTCACTAGTCCTTGGCGTCTATGGGTGATAGTAATCGAATGGTAGCTCTGAATTAGAGTCTATGTCGCCCCTTGAATGAACTAAACATTACGAAGAATTTGTGAGTAATATTTATAGATAACTAATTCGCAACCTATACTATAGAAGCTTTAACTTTTCGGTAGTTTTAGAGTTGAATAGCTAATCGCATAGAACTAGTTTCAGCTTAACTCTTATTTTGGCGAATAGGTAGTCAATATTATAGGATTTTGATCATGCGTTTCATAGGTGATGTTATTTTTATCAAAAGGAAGCCCTATAGTACCAAATAAATTGGAGTAACTTCGAAACTCACTTGCTTTATTACTAATTTCAAGACACACCATCATGTGTATGTCCTTTTAACATATGTTATGGGTCAAATCATGCTTATAGTAATATTTTACATAATCAAAATTTTCAACTTGACTTCTCTTTTTCTTTTTTCTTTTTTTTCATAGAGCAATATATATTTCGATAAAAATTTCTTTTGATTGATCATAAATTGAATTTTGTGCGTAGAACAGAGGTCTTATAGTGCGCTATGTTATTGGAAAATGATTCGGACTACTCCATGCATTTAATTTAATAATGTTTTATAACTATTTAACATTCTTATAATTTTCATGCCTTTAAATACATAAGTGAGTTTTAGGTAAGTGTTAGCACACGGCAGTGACAATTAGCCAATTTTAGCTGTGCTTGTTAAAAAAAAAAAAAATCCCTTTATGAAAAATGAGATACATACAAATATATATAGACAAATGTCTACGTAATGACTACTTATCATGGCTTATTAATTGATGAAAGCCACTAATAGTTGAAAGGGTTAATTACAAAAACATGACCCATGGTTTGACCAATTTGCAAATACATGACCTGTGTTACTTTTTTTAACAATTATGTGACTTGAGTTTCATACAAAAATATCAATGTTATTTAATAATTTTAGAATGACGCATGCCAATTTTTTATTGATCATAAAAATTAATTATATATATATTTTTTTCAATTTTCTCATTTTCAAAAAAATAATTTGAATATCTTATTTATTTAATTTTATTTAGTATTATTTTCTATTATATTAAAAATGTATTAAATCAATAAGACCCTAACACATTCCTTCTAATATTAATTAATTATATTGATACTTTTTTATAAAATTCGGGTTACCTAATTCTCAAAGAAGATAACAACGGTCATGTGTTTATAAATTACTCAAAACATGAGTCATATTTTTGTCATTAACCCCAGTTAAAAATAGTAACCAGCTTTGCTTTAAGTATTTTTACCAGTGCGTCTGCACTCCTTGGCCAGTAAATCAACAAATAGTACAAGAAATTAGTAATGTTTTATGACATATCTTGGTCCAGTTTTCTACAATAGCTTTCTCCTTGGGATAATAAAATAAATAAATAAAGGATATCAACACTCACCGTAAGATACATATATAATATATATATATATATATGTTTTCATTATTAATTTGTTTACTTTCACTATTATAGGACAAAGCGGTTTGATAGTTAATCTGTTTAACATATTATCAAAATTTCCTCATTGATGTTAAATGATTCTCGGTCATTTTAGTTTGATAGAAAGGAACAAAAAATATCAATTAATTATTCCTCATTATGCATGGAACTCTCGTCTAAAGGAGTAATGAAAAATTTTGAGATGTTCTTCTAACTTTCCTATTAATTCATCTAAGAAACTTTGTCAAAGAAACTCATTGTTACAATACACATTAATTAACTACGCATTTTACATTTCTTTCATTGAATTCATAAATTATTAAATAACACGTGCTAGTAATGGAAATCTTCGTTATAAGAGGAAAAAAAAAAAAAAAAGAGGGACATGTCATTCATGTAAACTTCAAAAAAAATCCATATAAACTATTTCTATATCTAAACCTAGGAGAATCTTTGGCCTGTGGCTACTTACTTGTTTGAGGCTTGGTCTTGCAATGACACCTTGCCTCCTTTCCTTTTCCACAATTTGGTGTGAAGGAAAAAAAAAAAAAATATATATATATATATATATATTAATAATAGAATAGGGGAAGAATGAAATGCAGTTTAGAGAATTTTGAGAATGAAAGAGAAGGAGAGGCGGACAAGAAATTGAGAGAGGGATGGAATGAAAGATTAAAGGAAAGAAAAATTAATAAAATAATAATTTAAAAAAAGAGGAGGTGAAAGAAGGTATTGGCTAAGAAGAGGGGAAAGGAAAAAAAAAAATTAAATTAAATAGAATAGCTTGCTTCCTAAGTTGCAAGGACATTCTAGCTAGGTATGGTAGGTTTAGTGTTTGATTTCAACTAAATTTAGTTCTTGGGACAAGGTTAACGTCATTCGTGGTTTGAGTTCTACTTTGGCAACAACTTGTACAATTGTTGTTTTCAAATTTCATTTAATTTATTTTTTTCCTAGCTTGAATTAATATAATAAGTTCTAAGCGAATAAATCTTTGTTTATATTGGAACATGCACACTTATATATACATTGTATTCTTCTTACGTAACAATTGGAGCATAATAAATTAATATATAAAGCATATAGTTTATTTATTACATCTAAAGGACGATATATTATATAATTATATGTTATATGTGACATGTGATTGATATATGATATATATTATACATATATTTATATATAAATTACATATTTTTATAATGGATAAAGTTTATAAGTTATATAAAATCTATATATTAATATTGATATATAATCTTAATATTAACATTCATTTACATAATATGTTTTATATGATTGGTATTTTATAATACACACACAAATATATATATATTATATATCACATTCATTTATTGTATTATAACCTATATATAACCCATGATTTACATTATATAATATAACTTACTGATTTATATACATGTATTATTTTCATTATTATCATTTTATATTACATATCATTCAAGCTAATATTTTTATTACTAACCATGTTTTGAAAAACTATTGGTGCCATTTCGGAAGTAAGATTTAATATTGGTTTCGTTTGCATTTTTAAAAATTTTTACCATATGCAATATAGTTCATATGAGTTATTTATTTTTTCGGGGTTCTCTCATTGGTAGAGTTCATACGCTATAAGTTTTATTTAATGTGATAAGGGTTTTTTAGATATATATTTATATCATATCATAGGTCTAAGTCATTTGTTTAGGTGATTAAAATTATCTATTAATTATTTTGTAGTCATGTTGTTATTATATTTATTGAGTATGTCTTAATTATTTTGGTTAGGAAGTTAGTAGATCAAGTTTGTTCGACTTTACTTTCTGGATTGTAATTAGTGTAAATCAACTACGATTATGTTGATTTTCAATTGATACAAGGTCATCTCTCAAGCACAGTTTGTATGCAATCATGATTTCTTGCATTTATCAAGTGAGTTATAATTATATATTTAGGTGGTATTGTAATTCATTACTACTACTGTTGCTGCTGCTACTGCTACTGCTACTACTAGTAGTAGTTTGAATTGACGTTACATTCACTTCATTTCATTGTTAGAGTTATCTTTTAGGATTCATGGATCAAAATTGAGTTACTGAGTCACGGGCATTTGTTTAGAATTTTAAAAGTGATTAAGATTAATCATCTTAAAACTTAAGGTATCTAATTACTGTTCGTTAAGGTTTTTGATTCATCTCTAGGATTTTGATGAGCTTGTTTGGGTTTAGAGCTTCTCGAATAGGTTTTGGTATCCATAATTAGGGTTTTAAATATGTCGTTTCGAGTTTAGAGAATTTTTTTTTAAATTATGATCAAGTCGATTGATCGAGTCAATGTTTGAATTTTTCAAGGGCTTACAGTAATCAAACAAGGCTTATGCAAATTTTGAATCTCAAAAGAGAACTTGAGATCTAAAAGATGAAAGAATTTGAAATGTTAAAGAGTATAGTAGCAAGCTCATGTCCATTGTTAATCAAATTAGATTGTTTGATGAAGAATTCCATAATTAAAGAATTGTGGAGAAGCTTCTTGTGAGTTATGAATCTAAAATTTCTTCACTTAAGGATTCTAAGGATTTATCAAAGATAACTGTTGTAGAATTAACTAGTGCTCTTCAAGATGTGGAGCAAAGAAGAACAATGAGGCATGGGCATCAAATCAAAAGATTGAAGAGCATTATCTAGCAAAGAATTCTTCAAAGGGGAAGGAAAAGATTCCTTAACGTAAAGTTTGCAAAAAGCTTGGTCATCAAGAAGAAGATTGTTCACACAAAGAGAAGCCTTAATGTTTCAAGTGTAAGAGATTTGGACATTGCAGAAAAATTTGCAAACTCCAAAATGAAGAAGAACAAACAAATATGGCACATGTGGCCATAGAAGAAACTCTTTTTAAGATAGATGGTGAGAAGTGCATCAAGAAAAATGTTTTGGAGAAATATGCTCCAACAGTTGACGATAGTGTGCATCTAGAAGGTTAAAGTTGGTGATGAGGTGCATAAACAAAATTAGAGTTGGTGAGAAAGTACATCAACAAGGCTTTTGATAAGAAGTGCATCATCAAGTGAAGGGAAGTGCTTCACATAATTAAAAAAATTGGAGAGAAGTGCTCCATAACAGTTTCTTGTCATTTTGAATTAGGAGGAAGTGGTGGATAATATTCAAAATTAGTGGATATAATTTAAAAGTAGTAAGTCTATCTTATATCAGTCATTTCCATATGTTTCGAGAGTTTGTTTTAATATTTTAGTTGATAGGTTTCTATCTTTTTATTTAGTAATTATGTGAAGTTGTTTCTTTATCCTAATCTTATAAAGATATTGGGATAGACTCTCTCTTTTATAGGCCTATTAAAGGCTTGATGCTTACATCAATTTAACAGTAAATAAACACATAGCAATTTCTGCAATATCTTTTCTTTTTGCTCTTTTCTTTTAACAATAAAAATTCCCAGCAGTATCATTTTAGTCCAAGACTCATAAAATCAGAAATTGGAAAAGAAACATAAACTTACGAGGAAACCAATAAAAAAAAAAAAAGAAAAGAAAAACAAATGGAAAGTGAAAAATTGCCAACAATTGATGTCTTGTTTTCATTTTCTTCTTTCATATGCACCCGCATAATTTCATCTTTATGATGGTCAAATCATCACAAGCATAGCGGAATTCTTCAAGATGGAAAAATGGAATGACTCACTACTCAACAAGTGTATTCAGAGTCCTTAGTTTATTTTCCAGTGAGCTTAAATATATAGAACCTATTTGAGTCACCAGTAATACCTGTATAAGGTTCTCTAGCTTCACTACTCAACAAGTGCAAGTCATTTCGATAGAAGTACTGTTAGAATACTTTCCTTAAGTCTAATGTCAAGCAATAAAACTCTTAATTTTAAAACAAACTCTCATCTGTTCTGCAGTGAGTCTACCAATTAATTGATGCAAATAAAGCTGAAGCAATGTGTAATAGGGGTGGTAAACCTATAGAGTAAAATTTATCACATAAACAAATTTGTAACTTAAGTTGACAAAAAAAGGAAGAATAATAAGGATATCTATAACATGAAACCAATAACAGACTCGAGAATTTTGAAGAACCCCTAAGAATGATTTTGTATCGTCATCCAAGTGCTTTTGGAATTTCGTTTGAGGCACAAACTCACTCACAGTGAGACTTTGCTGCATGCATCTAGTTTTACTACTAAATTGCAATCTCTGAATGTCCATTTTCTGTTGCATAAGCTCGGCACATTCCCATTGTATTAAAGGACAAGGTGACTTCTCTATTGCAGAGACCGCAACTAGATCAACATTCCTCTTAGGAACGCGGTTATGGACAACACAGTCTGCTGCTTCCTTCAAAGAAAATCCTTTGAACCATAAGTGCAGCAACATCCCTTGCAACGGTACCACAGCTGATTGCTTCACCCTCGCCCATGGCAGACACGGCACACAGATTGTTGGCAGATGTGCCTGCACCTATGATGGGCGTGTCTCCTATTTCTACCAACTGTTTTGTCGATTAATCCACCAGTAGAAGTAGCTGCAGCTAGATTGCCTTCCACTATCCGCAGCTACGCATTCAACAGTTCCTATCCGGTTATCACCATTTGTAAGCCTTAGATTTTTTGATACTCTTAGATGAGAACCATAGAGCTAATATTAAAATTAGAACTCAAAAATCGAGCCAAGTTAAAAAAAAAAAAACTATAGAAAATCCTAAAGACCAAACCTTAAGAAAAGAGTACCTTTGAAAACAAAATAAAAATACAATAATCATTTGGCTTGGAATCCCTACACTAAATAATTCACTTATCTGATCTCTAACACGAAAATTGAGATGGTGCACCCAATAATATTAAATAAATTATAGAAATAGAGTAGACTCAAATATTGAACTAAATATAGTATAAGTGTAAGCTCCTAAATTTTATAATCTTACAAGTAAACCTTAGAGCCAAAATTAAAATGGGAAAGCTAAAAGCCAAGCGAGGTCATTATCAAAAGTTCTAGAAAACCTAGATCCAGTAAAACCACCTCTAAAACCCTAAAACAATAAAAATGAGATAATCTCAAAATGTGACACAAATTTAGTATAAACCCTAAAAAGATCAGATACTCCAAAAATTCGGTCCTTTTGGATCTTTATGGGATCAGCTTCCGTATTCGACTGCCAACACGTAAAACTTGACAAAATTTCTGATAATCAATTCTTACAAGAAAATAGTTAAACACTCATAAAATATCAGATAGAAAATTTTCAGGTTATAAAAACATTAGATATCGCCTATATATACGTATTTTGTTTCTACCTATAATTTATATGATATTTTACTATTACTATTCATTACTGTTTGTTTTTATTTTCTGCTATTTCCTTGTTGCCATTTTATCCCCAAAAATTTCATGAAATTCTTTACAAACAATACCCTACAAACTATATCTACAAATTACTATGCAAAGGTCAAAGTATCACTTTTCATTTGAATTTTTTCTTTCTTCCCTTCTCTTGGAAGCCACTTTTCATTCTAGCTACTGCCCCATTTGCACCTCCTTTTCTTTTATCTTATTTATTTATTTTTCACAAAAAATCCGTCACAATTTTCACTTTACACATTCCTTCAATTTTCTCTCTTTCCTTTCCGTTTTTCTCTCCTCCTTGGGTGATTTTTCCCCTTCGTTGCTGCCATTTTTCTTTTGCAACTCAAACACATGCATTTGATTCATCTCTTTGAGGTAAACACATTCCTTATACATTCTTTGTTGATATTATGTGTTGTTTCAAGCATTATCCATTGAATAAAATGTTACCATGATGCAATGAGCTAGGGATGACAATGCTAAAATGAAATTAATAACTTGGTATGTCAAAATCATGTTAACTTTGTATTCTTGTTGCTATATGGTTGTCATCTAATCTAACTATCTATAAGTATAAATATGGTTATGAGCATATTTATTACTATCTAAGAATATTAATCACTAATCTAACTTTTATTTCGTGCTCTTAATTATTGCTATCTTATTATTATGCTCAAGACAAGTCAACTTCACATCATTAAAAGGACTAGTCCATCTCTAGTCTTGGATTTGTCCATATTTAAGTTCGAAGAAGACCGAAGTATTTCAATTATCGGGGAGCCTTGTTTGATATCTAAGACTCCCATCTTTTATTTTATTTTATTTTATTTTTGCTTCTTTTCTCTTTTGTTGTTCTTAGGACTTGTCCATAATCAAGTCTCAAGAAAGCCTTGTCTAAAAATTCTAAGGTTTCCATTATATTTGTTTTGCTCTTAATTATTATGTTTTATTTACATGATGACTTGAATAATTCAAGTCCCAGGAAGTCTTGTCCTAATTCTAAGACTTCCGTTTTATTTTGTTTTACTCTTATTTATTTTGTTATTTGAGGGGACTTGTCCATTTCTAAGTACGAGGAGTCTTGATTATAAGCTAAGATTCCATGCATTAAATTTCTTTTCTCTATTTCCTTTAGTTATGAATCTAAGATATTGTTTTATTTTCATGTACATGAATTTTCTTAGTGATGTTTTTATGCTAAAATAAAGTTTTGAACCATTTTAGAATGATAATTATTCGTTATGAAAAGAATTGACCTAAAACATATTTTTAAAATATAAAGAAAATCTTTTATTAAAGGAAAAATTTAAAATAAGATCATCCTCTTAAATTCATGACAACATGATTTTAGATATGTTTCTAAATTAAAACTTCAACTTAAGATTCCATGTTTAGAAAATAAAATTTAGTAAATAAATTTTGATTCATATAGAAATGAGATAATCATGGAACTAAATTTTTTTTTTTTTTTTAGCTAACAATATACATTTATAAAGGTTTTGAGAAAAACAAGTTTCAACCAATAAAACAAATTTTTCCTAAATGTAGAATTTTCGATTTTTCCATAAAGATGTTTTCATTTAGATTTTACTTGGACAACATCACTAGGGCCATACATGTCTGTTGAATTATTAATAATACTTATAAGTCATCTTATAAGTATATAAATGAATTATGTTAATTTAGAGGGTTTGTTGGATGTAAAAAAATGGCAAAAGTAGTCAGAAAATGTCAAATCTAGAACATTTGGGAGCAAACTGTACGGATTAAGTACGACCCTAATGATTCCAAATATTATAAATAACTTTATAAATGGATAGATCATCCAAATTAGGTAAAGATTGACTACTTACACGCAAAATTCTGAGTTAAAATGAGCAAGTTATTGCCATTTTGTTTGGAATTCCACACTAGAAAAGTGATGCAGATTTTATTAATAGAACTAGAAATTACATAGAAAATTTATGAAATACTTTATGGGTATTTCTTTTATTTAGGAAATGAAGATTTCAATGGCTCATTTCTGGAAGATTATTTTGATTAAGGAGATTGCAAATGGCCGAGTGAGTTTCCCTTATAATTCGTTACCTTGCTTGTGTCTATAGATAGTTGCACTAGAATTGTAAATATAAGATAAAATGAATATGAATGGGGCTATGGGTATATGTTCATGTGCTTCTATGAATGTGTGACAAGGGATACTAAGCATATCAAAAACCAATGAATGATTGTTTAAGTACATCATCAATATTACGTGTTGCTTATGTGTGTACAATACTTATTTGATCATCTTTAATTGTACTTTAATTATGCTTGGCTTTGATATAATGAAATATGAATGCATCACATCTAACGAGTCGCATATTGAAGATGGCTACTCTATGCAAAGAATTGGAAGGGCAAAGGTGGCAAAGCTCATTCTTAAGAAACTATAACCTATCGGGTAAACAACCTAAGGATGAGCTATGCCGATTGATCGCTATAAGCAGAGTACTCAAGGACTAGTAGTAAGATCGCGTAGACCTTTAAATCCAATTCCCTAACCCCTGATACGAGAGGGTATAAATCTGTTCTATATATGGTTTCTAGATACCCATACATATTTGGTTTGTATCATGGGATTGTTGAATAGTATGCATAGCATTGCTTGAAACTAATAAAACTTGATTGGATTATGAATGTACGGTATGGATAAAGGAATATCTAACTAAGACATTGTTAGCTTAGAACCCCATATATTTTGTTCGAAGCAAGTATATTGAGACTCCGCTTGAAGAACAAGGTAATAATGAAATCACTGACAGACTTTTTAGCCATTATGGAAGCCTTTGGAGCATAGAGAATGAAGTTTCATTTGAAAATTCTTTATGAGCAATATGTGATATGTTATTATTTTGAAAGACTGCTAGGAAATACTAATATATTTTGATCCATTTGAGGACATTAGCGGGGTATATCTCTAAAATTGTATTAATTGACTTAATTATGTTTAATGATATGTATTTCCCTTACCATAAAGTGTGCTACTCTAATGCGTTCCTTTTATTGTGAAATTCGTCTGTGCATAGTATGAAAGTCTTTGCATAACTAAGATAATTATTCATAGGTTTTAATATTGCGTTACTACGGACTACCACGTTTAGGGTACTCCTTTGGGTGTGACACATTCCCAATACTGCCTTGTTTCTTTGTATCTTCTCTGTATTGAAATTGATCCACACTTTGTTTGTGTTCTTTTGCTTGCTTTAGTCTTTCAACATTATACGAAGTGATGAAATGACTAGGATAAGAGTTTCAAGACCCTGTTCCCTTGCAAACGTTCAGCTCCATCGAATGCAAGATAAAGGGAGTGTTTTTTTCCATGACTATTCATGTTAAGATACAGCATAAACAAATGTAAGGCCAGAAAACAGCTCACATTTCATTGATTTCCATCCATAATAGAGGCTTCCATTTCAACCATGCCATTGCAGGTCAGACGGATCCCCTACCAGCATTGAAAAGTGGGGTTATTTCCAGCTCCGAACCACAAGCTCAACAACGTCTAAGGGTGAAGCTTTGAACTTGAGAGCGTCTACACCGAGTTTAGAGGCAGTGGTAGAGACAGGCCTCTCGAAGGAGGCGGTGTTCTGCAGGAGGGAGAGTAGTATTGTCACCCCCGCTCCACAATGCAGTGTTTATGGCCCATTCCATTTCATCCCAACTCAAAACTCAACTCCTTTCTCGATTAACGCTAAGTGATTAACATTAAACAGCGAGTCATTTTTCTGCAAAGGATGCTTTTCGATCGGAATAGTCTTGTCCGTAAATGAGGCAGTTTCCTAGAAATCAACATTAAAAAATTGGTTAGTTATACTAATCTTCATTGGACATCCCACTCTGCTCACATGGAACGTGACTTGCCTAGAAATTGACATAATGAAAATGGTTCACAATCTTTTCATCGGAATTACCATGCTGACTCACATGCCCACATGATTTGTGGGATTGTTGTTTCCCATTCATGCATTGTTGTTTCTTTACTGGAATTCTTTGTAGAAGGATAGCCAAATGATTTGAAATTCTTTGCAGAAGGATAGCTACGTGATTTGAATGCTTCAATGCCATTAGTATCACGTACACCATTCATCAAAATAACATTAATATTTACATGCCTCTCATCTAAACATAGGCATATTAGTATCGATGGATCTTTTTTATCATTCGTGCGTGCTAAATGTTGACTCTGCTACTAAAGTTTTCTTACAAAGCTTAGCATTTTGTTTGTACCCAACAAAAGCCTTTGTTTATACGACAAACAAAATCAGTGCAACCATTATCAAAACTTGTTTGTTCCTCTGCAGGATCTATCGCTCCTTTTTTAACCGTTTTAGTCAGAAGACTTACACGCTTTACTAATAGAGTTTAGCCATCAATTCTTGTGACAAAATATGGCACATACTTTGAGGAGGTATATGCTTTTGAGCTTCATTACCAATACATAGCGAAGAATAGTGGTAATCTTCAAGCCGTTGGAGGCTTTCCCTGCACATAAAGAGGGGCTTATGAAAATGGCTACAAAGATTTTGATCAGATTGGATCTATTTGATTGCAAATCGATAGTCCATTGTGTTTCAAAATTCTTGATGTCTAACATATGGCATAAGTCTAAAACCCAAAAGATTCCCATAATTTAGTTGTTAGTTAAGTTACAGTTGAAGCAAGCCTATGGATGATATTTTAATTGATTATGTACATCATTCTTTGTTTTTTTCTTGTCCCCCTTCACATGTGTATAAATTAATGCTTTACTATTGTCCTATGCTGCCATAGTACAAATACCAATAGTTATTAGTTGTTAATTTAGAAGATACTATTGGGTAAGGGAAAAGCTTAAATAGTACTAATAATAAAATTTGTCCAGGTAAATATTTTTATAAAAACCATGCGCTATTTTCATTGCATATTTAAAGCAGTTGTCCAAATGGAATATTAGTACCAAAAATCTTTTTTCCATGGGCGTTTTAAAACAAAAATCATTTTGATCATTTTTTTCAGTAGCTTCTTTAAAAACCATCACTAAGCACTAATTGCCACTTTTTTTTTTTTTTTTTTCAATATAAGGGTTAGTTGCCGTCTCCACCCATGGAGGATCATTAGCAGTAGCAAAATAGTTAAGATGCAAAGGTGATAGAAAATAAAGTCACGAAAAGGAGAGAAGGGAAGGGTAGCAAGGAAGGAACTACTTTAGAGCAACCAAAGGAAGAGGAGAAATGATGAAAACTAATATATATCAATTTAATTTAAAGCCAGTCTTTCCAAAAGTGGTAAAGATTAAAAAACAAGTATTGGGCTAGATAACAGACTGGCCTAACTGTAATCCCCCAAATTTTTCGTAATCTAATTATAACAAAAACTAAAAATGTAATATGGAATTATATTGAATAATTGGAACGAGTAGTAAAAAGCATTCCCAATTTTTCTCGATTTACAAATGTCAAAGAATGAATTTGATTATAGTTAGAAAGATTAAAATCATTACTAATAAAAATTTAATAATACAAAACTGTAACTTTTATGATCTCAAATAATTTATAAAACAACGATAAACCAATCGTTAATATAAAGTTACCAAATTCTTTTTCCTTAAGTTCAATACTTAGGAAATAAACCTATACTTGTTAAATAATGAAATAATAGTATTCAAGCTACTATTAATCTATTAATAATATTGAGTAGCCTAGATAAAAATATATTGCTAAATAACAATTAGTGTAAATAACTCCTATATAGTAAAATATACTGTTTGTAAAATGAATCAATATCTAAGAATCTAGATCTTAAATAAATAATTAAATTTTACTAATGTTCTATTCAAAAGATTTAAAGATTTTGGAAATTAAAATCCTGAATTGTCAACGTAAAGTTTAATAAATTTCATAACTGGAAAATGAAACTAATTGCCAAAAGTAAAACTAATATAAATATATGATTCAATACAAATCTTAGAATAGATCTTTGAATTATAATAAAACTCATTTCTATTTTCAAAAAAACCCGAATCTAAATTTTCGTGACCTTAATAGATACTAAAAAACGAGATTTCGTATATTGAATTGATAGTTCACGATATAATCAGAAGTAACTCCAAATTTCAAAACCGATAAGATGCAGTTTAATAATAAGCTTATCGTATAAAACAATAACTCAAAGAGGAAATGCTAAGATTATATATACACATTATATACCAATACCGATCAATAAATACTAATCTAAATCTAAAATGAAAATTCCAAACCCGTTGTTACACTTGTTAGGAAATTCTAAATTCATTAAGACTCGGGTCCAAATCCAATTCATCGAACTTGAAAAATATAATCACGTAAGTTAAAATACTAAAAATAATTAATCATGTGAACTCTAAAGGAAAATTTGGAAATATACATAATTTGGAGTTTTAGTAATAATTTAAATAATTTTACCCCTATAAAACTCTTATCTAACTATTATAAGTATATGTTTATAAATTTAATATTGGTTAAATTATTTTAGTTAATTATTAATTAGATAATAATTATAATAATAATACTAAGAACCAATATATTTATATAAGATGGAACAAAACACAATCACGGACATTGGGAAATCACAGCTGCCGCGTGAATAGAAGCCGCTGGAAGCAGCAGGAGGATCGGTGCGGTTGTCTTAAGCGTTGCAGTAACGGCAGGAAATCCCACGCGCTGCAGTAGCTCACCCCACGTACGGCTCTTCACGTGCATCATCCACCGAACAGAAGAGAATTCTCCCACGCGTTGCAGCTGATTTCCACGCAGCAGCGGCAGCTTCACAGGCGCCACGAGCAGCATTCCACACACCACACCCCACGCACAGCACGTCCAACAGCTGGGACATCACGCATACACACACGAGCAACTGCAAACACAAGAAGCCCTCACAACGAGCAGCTCCTTCTCCACGCACGGAAAAGTCACGTAGGCAACAAGTTGGAGTCCTCAGCAGCAATCCACTTCGTCTTCACGTAAGTAAGCAGCAACATCCACGTTGGAACAGAGCAGGCATCGGTTGAAAACAGAGCAGAAGCAGCAGTGGATCTTTGGTTGCAAGATTTTCAACATTTGATCCATTTTTAAGCCTCAAAATTCAACTTGAAATAACATGATAACCAACCAAAATAATCCACATGTAATCAACATTTAATGCCTAGGATTTCAACTCAAAAATACAACCAAACCTGCTCCAATTGGTCTAGAAAAGTCATCAAACAACAGCTGCAGCAAGAGGGAAATTCAAACAAAATCTGCAGCAGCAAACTTGAAATTTGGCCTCTGTTTCACACGATTTTGACCCGATTTTTCTTGCAAATTGAGCCCCAATTTTTACACACATAAACAACCTTAATTAACTACCAAACAAACACAATTAATCCTCCTTGAAATCAACCACAAATTCCATACAAATTCGTCCAAAAATCGTTCTCAAATTGCACCATAATTCTCACCCAGCTGGAACATGATCTGTAATCCTTCATTTGATCCAATTTTTCTCAACCAACTTGTACCACAAATGCACCAAATAAACCACTATTTAATAGCCTTAAATTACTAGCAAAAAAACCCCATAAATATCCTTTAAATAACTACAAAAATCTGCCCAAACAAAGTCCAAACTTGTAATCCAAAACTGCCAAATTCGTATCTAAAATTGCAGCTGTAAAAATGAGACATTCCTAATTCCAATACACCCTCTCTTGTGTTTAAATCTTAGCCTAACCTTTATATACATATATAGGCTTAAGTTGGTTACAAAACCTACTCAAAATCTTCCCAAACACAATCTAAAATCTCTTAAAACAACCACTACGAATTTACCACACTCCACTTCAATGCTCACTTTATCAACCTTGTCTACACACTCCAAAAAATAAGAGCATCCCTTGTTTATATCCTATAGCATTATCTAAGCTTCAAAACTCATCAACCACAATCGAAACTTGTTGGAATCTCTCATAATATTTTGATGATAACAAAAAGGAGTAAAAGTCTTTTTAACAAATAAATAAAGTATAGCAATCAAAACCAAAACCAAAACCAAAACCAAAATATTTCATGATTGAACTAATCATCAGATTTTTTAGAAATTGTTTCAGAAGGTAGTTCAGAGTCATTTTCAGAAGGTATTTCAGATTCATTTTCAGAAGGAAGATCAGAAACTAAATCTGTTCCAGAACAGAAGATGCACAGAATGTTGCGAATTTATTTATACCTTATCATCTGAAGGCCTGACTCCACGAAATGAATATATTTGGGTAGTATATTCATTTTGTTCCACTAAAGTTGGATAAAATATCCAAGGGGATTTATTTCATCAATTTTATTATAAGTTACGTCTATTTAATTTTCTTGAGGAAGAAGATCGTCAGATTTTTATGTTTCACGTGGTCAGCAAATTCCTAAAGATAAGGGATATATTTTACCAAGTTCATGTTGGTTCAAATTTTCGAAACGAAGATCTTTTAAAGCTTATCTTCAAGGATAAAGGATATCACTATTTTTATGGGATAGTTTGTTGAAGTATTTATCCAAATTGTTATGGATAAACATATCAAGATATATGAGACATTATCAGATGACAGCATCAACGAAATTTGGATAAAGCTAAGAAGATTATTCGGGATTGATCATACACGTAACAGACACTTCAAAGGAGGGAATTTGCCAAGTCAAATATTTTCAATTTGAGAAGAATTCGAATTGTTTTGAACGACTTCTTTGCTAGCCGTTGAGATAAAACAATATATAGAGGAAGCACAACAACAAGGAAGATATGATGAGAAGAACGAATCTTGCTCTAACTCTCTGTTGAAAGAAAAAGTCTTCGAGTGCATTTCTCTCAAAAGTCCTTGCGTTACAAAGTGTTCACAATATTTTTGTTCGAAAGATAGGATATTTATTGTATTTCCTTGATTGAGTATCATTCAATTTTTTTTAGTGAGGTTGAGTGTTGCAAGTTATCTGTTAGACCAATTGTGTTATAGGATAACCGTGAGAATTGGGACAGAGTGTATTGTAGCCAAGAGGATTGGCAAGACAAGCTTGTAACTTTTGATTTTGGATATAGTGGAACAAACCGGTGTGGAATACCGGGTCCCCAACGTGGAGTTGGAAGAGAGGACTGACGCTCGAGGCGGAACCTCTATAAATCGATTTGCATTTTTCTCTACCCTACTCTTTTTATTTTCGTGCAATTTATATTGAAGTATTTGATAAACTGTCACGTTTCAGAACCTGTTTCAGAGAGTACTTCAGAGAGTTGTCTGTATTCCGCATAAAATTAAATTTGATCTGTTTTGAATTAAAATAGATATACAAGTGTGATTATCAGCTGTGATTAGTTTCTAAACAGCAAGTTTAATTAATTCTAAGTTTAATAAAGTAATCAAAAGGAAGTGAATTGAAAATTTCGAAAAGAATTTATTTTTGTGAAAAAGCAATTCACCCCCCCTCTTGCTTACATTATTGGGACCAACAATTGGTATCAGAGCTTGCCTCAATTATTATTGAGTGATCCAAGTATCATGGCTGAAACAAATATTGCAGTGAATAGAGCACCTTATTTTAATGGTTCTAATTATCCTTATTGGAAAATGCGCATGGAGACTTACATCAAGGCTAATGATTTTGACTCATGGCAGGTGATTTCAGTTGGAGACTATCAAGTGAACGTGACTGCTGAAGCACAATTAACTCAAGATCAGAAGAGAGCAATAGAGAAGAACAACAAGGCTAAGAACCTTCTTCTAACTACTATCTCACCATCTGAATTCTATTTAATTTCATCTTGCATTACTGCTAAGCAAGTATGGGATACACTTAGTGAGACCTATGAAGGAACGAGAACAATTAAAGATACTAAAATCAATGCTCTCTTGCAAAGATATGAATTGTTCAAATTCAAACCTGAAGAGAAAATTAAAGATGCTTTTGATAGATTTGTTTCTATAACTAACGAGCTAGCTTCTCTTGGAAAGAAGATAGAGGAAGCTGATCTTGTCAGGAAAATACTAAGGATCTTACCTATAGCTTGGGATGCAAAGAAAACGGCCATTGAAGAAGCAAATGATCTCAGCGCTTTAACCTTAAGTCAACTCAAGGAGAAACTGATGGCGTATCAATCTCACATAGATGCTACTGAAGAAGCAGAAGGAAGCAAGAAAGCCATTGCTTTTAAAGCAAAGGAAGTTCATGCGGATGCATCAGATTCAGAGACCAGTAGCAATGATAGTGATGACATCAACTTGTTGGCTAAAAGAATTGGCAAAATTCTGAGAAGAAAGCAAGGTAAGAAATTTACTAAAAAATTCGAAACTAAGAGATATGATGCAGGTAAATTCTTCAAGGACAAAGACAAGAAAAAGGAGATGAAAGAAGAGAAGAAACAAGAAATTATTTGTTATGAATGCAAGAAGCCTGGTCACATTAAATACGAGTGTCCATCACTGATTAAGAAAATTGAGAAGTTCAAAAAGAGAAACAAAGCCTTGATGGCGACGTGGAGTGACCTTGACGAATCAGAGACAGATTCAGAGGATAACTCAGAGGATGAAAAGGATGATTCAAACATATGCTTAATGGCACAATCTGAGGTAAATTCAGAACTTGATTATGTTTCTGATGAGGATGTAATGATTGAAATGCAAAACTTATTGAAATCATTGAAAAAGGCACATGTTAAAATAAATAAACTTGATTCTGAAGTTAAATCTCTCAAAAATGAAAAGGAAGTTGTTATTCAAACAAATAGGTTACTTATGGATGAAAACGACATATTGAAACATGATAATGAAAAATTACATGTGAAAGTGAATAAATTCATGAGAGAGAATAGTATACTAAAAGAAGAGACTAAAGAACTTAACAGAAGAATAGGAGACTTATCTCAATCACTAAAGAATACGTTCAGTAAGTTCAATGAGAGTGACAAAAAGTTAAATATGTTGATTTCCTCTCAAAGAACTGATAAAATAAAATATGGCTTAGGATTTGAACAAGGTAGCAGTAGTAAGAATGTTCAAAAAACTGTATTTGTTAAAGGAAAAGAATCCTTATTTAAGGAAACATCTACAGTTAACAACACTGTAACAAAGAAAAAATCTGACAGTCCAGTCAGAGGGTATTTCAGAGGGTATATCAGAAGGTACCCAGATCAGAACAGAAACTTTACAAGAAGAGGGCAAGTGAAGGAACAGGTAAGAGGATATTCTAGAAAATATCCACATCAGTTCCAGAACAGGAACAATAGATATGGGAATAGTTATTCTTATGCTTGTTATTTTTGTAATAAAATTGGCCATATTGAGAAGTTTTGTTTCTACAAGAAAAACAAGCTCATGAAACAACAAGTTGATAACTTTGAAAAGAAGAGCTTGAATTTCAAAGGACCCAAACTTGTTTGGGTTCCTAAGAAGGTTTAACCCTTTGTTGATACATGTAGGAACAAGAAGCAAAGCTTAAAGGAAAATGGTATCTCGACAGTGGGTGTTCGGGACATATGACTGGAGATGCTTCTTTGTTCACAAGTATTAATTGGAAAGAAAGAGGATATGTTAAGTTTGGTGACAATAGTAAAGGTAAAATAGTGGCAACAGGTACTATTGGTCTATCTCCTCATACAATTGAAAATGTTTCTCTTGTTGTTGGATTAAAACATAATTTATTAAGTATAAGTCAATTATGTGACAAGGGTTACAAAATGATTTTCGAACATGATAAATGTTATGCTTATGACAAGAATGGAACAAAACTATTTGAAGGATATAGAAACAAGAATGTTTATTTAGTCAAACCTTCAAATGTAACTTTCGAAAAATGTTTCTTTGCTATGTCTGAAAATATAAAAATATGGCATAGAAGACTTGGTCATGTTAATTTCAATCAACTCGAAAAACTATCCAAGAAGAAAATTATTTTTGGCTTACCAAGAATAAATATAAAACAAGACATTAAATGTGAAACATGTATGAAAAATAAAATGGTTTCGTCACCTCATAAAAGCAAGAATGTAATCTCTACTAAAAGACCATTGGAATTGTTGCATTTAGATTTATTTGGTCCAACAAGAACTTTAAGTCTTGGTGGATGTCGTTTTGGTCTTGTAATTGTTGATGATTATTCTAGATATACATGGGTGTTTTTCTTAAAACAGAAGAGTAACACATTTGAAGTATTTGAAAGATTTGCTAAGCAAATTCAAAATGAAAAAGGAATGTCCATAATAAGTTTAAGAACCGATCATGGAAGAGAGTTTGACAATGCTTTATTCATAAATTTTTGCGATGAAAATGGTATAGCTCATAATTTTTCCGCTCCTTATACTCCTCAACAAAACGGGGTTGTAGAAAGGAAGAATAGAACTCTTCAAGAAATGACAAGAACTTTGTTAAATGAAAACAAAGTAGCTGAGTTTTTATGGGCAGAGGCTGTATCAACAGCATGTTACATAATAAATAGAGTGTATCTAAGACCATTAACTTCAAAAACATCATATGAGTTGTTTAAAGGAAGAAAACCTACTGTATCTTATTTTCATGCTTTTGGATCTAAGTGTTATGTGTTGAAAAACAATCTAAATATGGGAAAATTTGATGAAAGATCCGAAGAATGTTTATTTGTAGGATATTCCTTGAACAGTAGAGCTTATCGTGTTTTTAACTTAAAAACAAGAATAATCGAAGAAACTATAAATGTAAAATTTATTGAGAAAATTGAGATGATGATTTTGATGATGAAGAGAGTGAAGAATTAGTTAAAAAGGAGGATATTAGTTCTCAAGCAAAAGATGAGCAGAATTCTGAAACATCAGAAGAAGTTGCTCCTCAAAATGATACAGAAACTGAGTCAGAAGAAAACTCAGAAACTCCTTCAGAAGCTATTTCAGAAGGTATTTCAGAAAGTAGCAGAAACTGGAGGTATGTATCTGCACATCCATCTGAGCAAATTATTGGTGATTTAAATACAGGAGTAAGAACTAGAAGTAGTTTACAAGAATTTGAAAGTCATTTTGCTTTAATATCAGAAATTGAACCTAGTAATATTGATGAAGCATTAAATGATAATAATTGGATTGAAGCAATGCAAGAAGAACTCAATCAATTCCAAAGAAATCAAGTATGGAATTTAGTACCGTGTCCTAAGGATAAATCAATAATAGGCACCAAATGGGTATTTAAAAACAAACTTGATGAAAATGGAAAAATAGTCAGAAACAAAGCTAGACTTGTAGCTAAAGGATATTCACAAGAAGAAGGAATAGATTATGATGAAACATATGCACCTGTAGCTAGGCTTGAAGCAATTAGATTATTACTTGCTTTTGCATGTTACAAAGATTTTAAATTATTCCAAATGGATGTTAAAAGTGCTTTTTTAAATGGTTATATTAAAGAGGAAGTTTATGTACATCAACCACCTGGATTTGAAGATCCATCAAAAGAAGATTATGTATTTAAGCTAAGAAAAGCGTTATATGGTCTTAAACAAGCTCCTAGAGCTTGGTATGAAAGATTAAGTGAATTTTTGATCTCAAATGGTTTTTCAAGAGGAAAAGTGGATACAACTTTGTTCTTAAAACATTTTGAACAAGATATTCTGATTGTTCAAATTTATGTTGATGATATCATTTTTGGATCAACTAATGAGAAATATTGCAAAGAATTCTCTAGTATGATGCAGGCTGAATTTGAGATGTCCATGATGGGAGAGCTAAATTTCTTTCTTGGTTTGCAAATTAAGCAAACAAAAGATGGAATTTTTATCCATCAAGAGAAATATACAAAACAAATAGTGAAGAAGTTTGGTTTTGAGAATTGTAAAGGAGCTGCAACTCCAATGAGCACAACTACAAGGTTAGATCTTGATCTAAAGGAAAAAGGTAAATGAAAAGTTATATAGAAGCTTAATTGGTTCTTTATTATATCTTACAGCTTCTAGACCTGATATATTGTTTGCTGTATGCTTATGTGCTAGATTTCAAAGTGCACCTACTGAATTACATTTAAAAACAGTTAAAAGAATCTTTAAGTACATTTCTTGTACATCTAAGATAGGCATTTGGTTTCCAAAGAATAAAAATTTTGAATTACTAGGATATTCAGATGCAGATTATGCAGGATGTAAAGTAGATAGAAAAAGTACTTCAGGTACATGTCAATTTTTAGGAGATAAATTAATATCTTGGTCTTCAAAGAAACAAAATTCTGTAGCTCTTTCAACAGCTGAGGCAGAATATATTTCAATTGGAAATTGCTGTGCTCAAATCTTATGGATAAAACAACAATTGAATGATTATGGAATTAATTGCAAAAATGTACCAATAAAATGTGATAATACTAGTGCAATTAATTTAACCAAAAATCCAGTTCAACATTCAAGAACAAAACATATTGAAATAAGACATCATTTCATAAGGGATCATGTAAATATTGGCAATATTAGTATTAATTTTGTCCCTACAGAAAGACAATTAGCTGACATTTTTACAAAACCCCTTGAAAAATCTCGATTTGAATTTATTCGTAATGAAATAGGAATATGTAATCCTTTGTAATTTCTGATATTTATTTTGCATTAATTGCTCGATCAGAAATTTCATTAGATTCATTTTCTTATACTCAAGTAGTCTCAATTTACGAGATTCTTTATGTTGGAAACATAAATTCGTTAAGAGGATTACACGATTAAAGAGGATGAATAAAAGATATTTTGTTTTCTGTTGGAAATCTAAACAGAATTAATAACTGATCTTGTGCATCGTGCAATTTTTAACCATCGATTTTTTCTCTCTCCTTCCATTTCAAAATTTATCTTTTCTCTCTCAATCTGCAAAATCCTCTCGTGTGTTGTTCAAACCCTCACGTTTTTCCTTCAACATATGGCTCCAAGAAAATCTTCCGAATTCAATCCAAGGGTTTCAAATCTAAACCATCTAAAACCCCCGTTGAAATCTCTGTGGATTCTGACTCTCAACACAGTTCGAAATCATCTAAGGGTGTTCATGTTGAAACAACACCAAAGGCAACCGCGATAAGGTCTAAAGCATCTCAAGATCCTTCTTTGGCAAAGGATACTGAAAAAGAAGTGACTGAGGAAAAGAGTTCATCTGAGGAACTCGCTTCTGAATCCACTAAGGAAAAGGAAGTTGATAACGAAAGTGGTTCAGAATCGGATGCTGAATCAGAAGCTGATTCAGACGCAAAATCAGAGAGTGCGAAAGCAAGCTCTGAATCTACCTCACCCTCTCCGTCTTTTCAGAAAAAGAAAGCTGACCCTAAGAAGGTATCAAAAAGGGGAAATAAACAGAAGGAGGAAACCCTAAAACCTGTCAGGTTGGTTAAATCCAAAATCCACCCTTGTTCTTTTATCGATTTCCAATTCTTTGAAAAGAAAGGATTTTATGCTGGTTTTTGGCTAGACAGAATAGGAGCTAAAGGGTTGTGTGATTTACGCATTGATATAATTGGAGAATTAGTTGAAGAATTTTACAAGAATCTGAAATTTGAAAATGAGACTTTGTTGATCTCGAAAGTTGGAGGAAAAAGGATCGTGGTCAATAGAAAGATGCTGATTGATTGTTTAGGTCTGTTAGATCATGGGGATGATCACGAGCTGATAACCTTAGGTAGAAATGAATCTATGCAACTCTTGAATGATGGCATTGGAAAGTTTCATGCCAAAGATATTTTCATTTCTGAATTCGAGTTGTTGATAAGGTTGCTGCACAAGATTGTTATCGAGTGCATATTACCAAAGAAAGGAAGTCCTACTTCCATTTCTAAAGAGGAGCAATCATTGTTCTGGGGATGAAGTTGCAAAAACAACTAGACTTGCCTAGGATTATCTTACGGCACATGTGGAGAAATAAAAAGCACATGATTTATGGAAACATAATCATGAAAATTTTGCAAAAACATCATGTGAAGATGCCTAAGCATGTTCGTAGTCCTCAAATAATGAAGAAGATTGGTGATAAAGTGATTAAGCACATGAGTATTTCGATAAAGGAGAAATTTTGGTACAGCATTGATGGAGCTTTCTATGTTCATCCGAAGAATCGCAAGAGAGAATTGACTCTCAAAAGAATCTTGGACGAAATAGAAAAAGAGGATCCACATGGTGTTGAAAAATCAAAGAAGAGGAAATCTGATAAGGATGCCAAAGGAAAAGGGAAGGCTCCTGTTGCAGCAAAGAAGAGAAAAAGGGATTATGAGTTGGGGACTGGGAAGAAGTTTGAGATCAAAGAAGGGCAGACTGTTGAATCAGATTCTGATTCAGAGACTGAATCAGAGGGTATTCCCTTGAAGCCACCAGGAGAGACGTCCCAATCTATCTCTCTCCAACAGATTGACAATCTCATTTCTTCTCGAATGGAAGCATTCTTGAAGAAATTTGATTTGTCCTCTGTTCAAAAATCTCCTTTAGTCCTCCCCTCTCCTCAAGTGGAAATCACTCCATCTGAGCCAATTTCTGACCCTGTCTTTCCTACAACAACACCTGGTTCATCATCTCCACCTGCGGCTGACATTCCTAAAGATCCAACATCTCCATCAGCTGCTGGAATCCCTCATATTGCTGATCCTGACTCCATTCCACCTACAGAGGATGTAGAGCAACCAGCAGAACATGTTCCTGAACCAACTCCACCAGTTGCTGATCCAATGGAACAAGTTCCTGCTACTGCTGAGGAAACCCCTGTTGCAGCTAAAGACATTCCTGTTGACTCTACTCCTGAACAACAAGCTGTGGTTTCTCTCCTATCCATCCCTCAACAATCCCCTGCTGAACAACAACCTGATATTCCACAATCTCAAACTCCAACTCCTGCTAAATTCTCTGGCAGGAAGAAATCTCTAGCAAGGAAGAAAACATCTAGAAAGAAATAGAGTCCTTTATTTTTTTAACAGACAATTTCTCTTAGCGAATTTTCTATATTTTGTTTTCGGTTTGTAATGAAAATATTTTCTCTTTTGGATATTTTCTGTTATGCTGAAATCTCTATATTCCCTTGACTTGAATGAATTTTATATGCATAAATTCAGGGGGAGTTACTTTTTTATTCTGATAACAAAAAGGGGGAGAAGATATATGATGAAAAACAAATCTTAAGATATCAATATAGTTTGTGCAATATGCTTATGATATGAGATTTGATTATATTTGTGAGTTAGTGATTGATCCGTATGTATGAGTTTTGGTTAAATCTGATATGTTTTTGATATATGATATTATATTTGTTTTTATTTGTTTTTAATCATAAGGTTTTGTTAGGTTTTGTTATCTTCAAAAAGGGGGAGAATGTTGGAATCTCTCATAATATTTTGATGATAACAAAAAGGAGTAAAAGTCTTTTTAACAAATAAATAAAGTATAGCAATCAAAACCAAAACCAAAACCAAAACCAAAATATTTCATGATTGAACTAATCATCAGATTTTTAGAAATTGTTTCAGAAGGTTTCAGAGTCATTTTCAGAAGGTATTTCAGATTCATTTTCAGAAGGAAGATCAGAAACTAAATCTGTTCCAGAACAGAAGATGCACAGAATGTTGCGAATTTATTTATACCTTATCATCTGAAGGCCTGACTCCACGAAATGAATATATTTGGGTAGTATATTCATTTTGTTCCACTAAAATTGGATAAAATATCCAAGGGGATTTATTTCATCAATTTTATTATAAGTTACGTTATTTAATTTTCTTGAGGAAGAAGATCGTCAGATTTTTATGTTTCACGTGGTCAGCAAATTCCTAAAGATAAGGGATATATTTTACCAAGTTCATGTTGGTTCAAATTTTCGAAACGAAGATCTTTTAAAGCTTATCTTCAAGGATAAAGGATATCACTATTTTTATGGGATAGTTTGTTGAAGTATTTATCCAAATTGTTATGGATAAACATATCAAGATATATGAGACATTATCAGATGACAGCATCAACGAAATTTGGATAAAGCTAAGAAGATTATTCGGGATTGATCATACACGTAACAGACACTTCAAAGGAGGGAATTTGCCAAGTCAAATATTTTCAATTTGAGAAGAATTCGAATTGTTTTGAACGACTTCTTTGGTAGCCGTTGAGATAAAACAATATATAGAGGAAGCACAACAACAAGGAAGATATAATGAGAAGAACGAATCTTGCTCTAACTCTCTGTTGAAAGAAAAAGTCTTCGAGTGCATTTCTCTCAAAAGTCCTTGAGTTATAAAGTGTTCACAATATTTTTGTTCGAAAGATAGGATATTTATTGTATTTCCTTGATTGAGTATCATTCAATTTTTTTTAGTGAGGTTGAGTGTTGCAAGTTATCTGTTAGACCAATTGTGTGTTATAGGATAACCGTGAGAATTGGGACAGAGTGTATTGTAGCCAAGAGGATTGGCAAGACAAGCTTGTAACTTTTGATTTTGGATATAGTGGAACAAACCGGTGTGGAATACCGGGTCCCCAACGTGGAGTTGGAAGAGAGGACTGACGCTCGAGGCGGAACCTCTATAAATCGATTTGCATTTTTCTCTACCCTACTCTTTTTATTTTAGTGCAATTTATATTGAAGTATTTGATAAACTGTCACGTTTCAGAACCTGTTTCAGAGAGTACTTCAGAGAGTTGTCTGTATTCTGCATAAAATTAAATTTGATCTGTTTGAATTAAAATAGATATACAAGTGTGATTATCAGCTGTGATTAGTTTTCTAAACAGCAAGTTTAATTAATTCAAGTTTAATAAAGTAATCAGGAAGTGAATTGAAAATTTCGAAAAGAATTCATTTTTGTGAATAAGCAATTCACCCCCCTCTTGTTACATTATTGGACCAACAAAACAATTTAACTAACCTAAACAACATCAAAGACCAAGCTAGATGGTCTTGGTTTACCATAGATTGGAACCAAGCTCAATAAGGTAAGAAAATAGAACAAATTATATACTAGTTAGCTAGATTAGTTTTCCTTAATTACTCATCTTTCTAACCTTTCTCTTTAGATTATTAACTTCATCAAGAATGAGAAGCTAAAGTCATTCTATGATCCAATCAAGGTAAGAATTACGTTAAGTTCAAATATTCGTTATGTTGATTTATAAGAATTCGTCTTATAATTTATCAAGAATAATCTAATGATATATTTAAGTAATTTAGATTATTTGGTATATAAATATCAACGTGAAGATTTTTAAGTGTAGAAATTCAAATCTTAGAAGGGAAAAACCAAGACTACACTTAAAACTACGACAAAGTTAAGTCGAAATTTAGATTATTTAGTGTATTTCTAGAAAGAACGAATAAACTGTATTTATGTGTTTATTATATAAGCCAAAAACGACCCCACCAATGAAAGAAACAAAAAATCCTATGAAATCGACTATTTATTTGTTAAAAACGGATAAGAAACGAATTAGATATACAAAAACAAAAACGGAATTTCTGCTGCCAGATCTACACGAACAGAGCGGGCTGTTCTTGTACTTTTCGTCCCCTTAATGACTTTGTTTGATAAAACTAAGACCATTAATGGATTTTACTCGGAAAATACTACGAAAACGACTATTTATTCATAAAAAACGGATTAGAAATGAGTTAGATATGATCAAAACAAGTTTGGACTACAACTGTTAGGATTCACTTGAAACCTATGCATGTTGTTCATAAATTTAAAAATTATACAAGTCTCTTTTCTTGAAAATAATTTCACTACTATAAAATACTCTTCGGGTACTATCAAATCAACTATTTATACAACGAAATCGGATTTAAAACGAATAAGAAATCACAAATAGAAATTCACTCAGTTTCACTTTTAAACCTATATCAATATTACTGTTATTTCTATTAATATAGTTATGACTAGTACTATTATTATTACTATTGTTTATAGTATTCCGTATTATTAATATTTTCATTAGAGTTATTAATATTGTTATTTACGATAAAGTCAATATATTTATAATATCATCAACTCTATTTTTGTCACTAATGGTATATTTACTAGCTATCTAAAAAAAATTGTTGTTATTATTATACTTGTATTTAATACTAATACTGATATTGATTTTTCAATGCTAATATTACTAACAATATTATAGTATTACACTTAGCTTGTTTTACAACAAAAATAAAACTGAAGTATATTATAAATTTGATTTATCTAAAATACGATTGTTATTCTTAAAAGATATAGATACTAAAACATATCCATAAATAAATAAAAAACGAATAATAGAAAAATACTCTTTACTATAAGAATTAAAACCTTAATAAAAACTATATCAAATACTGATACGAAATAATTAGACACCTATGAGAATTCAATTAAATTATTTAACGATACAGTAATCAGTATGACGATCTTAGTCTAATATCCGACGATAGAGATCAACACCTTTGAATTATAGGAAGACTTCTCTTACAGAATTAATCCAATAATAAATCTCTGTTACTTCCTTTCATAGGAAAATAGATCAATTCTCGGACTTCCAGTAGCTTATACAACAATTTAGCGAGGACCACAGGTGAGGGAATTCTGATGATCTACTATTTGCTTGTGATTGCTACTGCTTGCTGTTATGTTGATTGTATTGCTTGTATGGAATGACTGATTGATATGAGTGTTATCATCCGCATGATCACCTGCATAAATGGTAAAGATAATTATTCGACTAAACTAATTGGAATACTCGTCGCATGTGCTTGATCCCCTTGTAGGAAAATGTCCCAATTTTGAAAACAAAAGTATTTTGAAATGTATTTAAAGAAATCCGACTTGGAATATTCCAGGTTATTTTTATATCCTTTGAAAAGGAAGTATTTATGCTAAAAAAGTTTATGAGATAAACATGGGACATTTCCGAGTATTGTTGTGACAGTGGATGTGGCCTGAATTTGGGTCCACTGGTCACTTGGCGATAGATGTTACCTGAATTTGGGTCTATCCACCGGATTCACCTTTATAGGTGATGGTTCTTTTTGGCAGTAGATGTTACCCGAGTCGGGGTCTACTTGTGCGATTCACCATAGATTGGTGATGGATTGTAAGAATGACCATTAAATTGGCATTATATATATATTTAAATATGAACCAGCGTAAATCACGTGAACACGTTGGGGAATATTTGTTGTTACCAATGGCGGTTAAGCATTGGGTGAGTCTGGATGGACGAAACCACCAGGCAGCCTCGTATGGTTAAGGCGAGGTGTCCCATGCGGGTAAGTATGGGAGACAACTGAAGTGTAGACAGGTAAATCTACATCGTCTATGGTTCCGGACCCCCATAGATGTGTTGCTTGCATTCATCACGTATGCATTCATATTGCGTATAGATAGAATTGCATGAGTGTATAATTAATGTTTGATAACTTGCGTGACCGGTAGTAGTGAGGAATGAACTCACTGAGCCCGTGGTTCGCTCACCCTCCTATAGTTTTTGTGCAGGAATATTACTAGCTAGGATTGGGCTAGAAATGTGTGAAGAGAGCTTCTCCAACAAAATTTATTGAGGATAGAGATATAGGATATGGAAACTTAGAATGTAAATTAAATGAATTTTGAAATTTTATATGTTGTAGTTTGAAAACCCAATTTCACTATTTGGTGGGGGATACCGATTCTCTGCGATCTTGGTGGAAATTGGAAAATAGAATTCCATAGTTGAAATACTGTAATATATTATATTATTTGTATGATAAATATTTATAAAGAAATAGAGTCTTGTATACTCTGACATACAAGACGGCTCTCATGTTACGGGTGCACACGTGATATGATAGCTTTAGATAAATCCTGTTAGGCCCCCATTTAGAGTCGTGACACTAACACAAAGTCTAGCACAAAACTTCTTGGAATAACTAAATAAGACAAATATAAATAAGTTTGCAGAATCCTAAAAAGCACTTGATTCGCTGTAAATGTATATATAAAAATAAAAGTGAATTCTTCTAGCAACTATACTGTGTCAAATCAAGTAATAAAGTGCTGAATAGAGTATTGATCCCACGAGGAATATTAAACTACTAAATAGGTATTAGCTTTTATTATTATTTAGGCAATCAAGATTGAGAGAATGAACTAATTTACTACTAAAAAGCCTAGATTATAACTATCACCAAGAGCAAAGAGAGTGTTTGAGAAAAATATATTGATTGAGTGTAGGAAAAACATAATCCAGTAAGAACAAACACTCACAACAATGAAACAAATCTCACACTCAAATAATGAAACAAAAATAATCCTTAGACTCTTACTAGATATGATGCACTAACAAAAGAATAGTCCTAGCCCGATGTTGTTGATATTATGCACAAAAACAAATGAAGACGTCACTCGCCATAATGCAAAGATTGATAAGAGTAAGAATTGAGAAAAACTCAATTTTGACTAGTGAAATATTTGTAAAAACTGGTTTGTTCATATGAACAATGGAAATATGTAAACGAAAACATAAGAAAATAAAAGTCAAAGACAAATAACGTTTTTCGTAAAAACGAACACCTGTAACTGGGAAACATATGCCAACGGCGTAAAAGATAGCATTAAAAATAAACAATTCATACGTGGTGAGTGTGGACTATACGTCGTGGTTTATTATGGTACACCGGTGGCATTAATGACATAACTGGTGGTGTAGGGCCGGCCTTTAAAATTTGGAATCTGTGAATCTTCAAAGCTGGTTGAACATTGGCGGGGTTTCCTTCAACACAAACGGTATAGAACTCTACATTGGTGGCGTTTTACCCATGCATCTCTCCTGTAGATTATCTTCTAAGTGTTCTATTGCTTCCTTTGATTAAAAGCAAATAATCTTCATGTTGAACTCAAAATCTGGTTGTATTTGATAAACTTGAGTGCTCTAATCTTCATGTGCTTCAAAGTGACCACTTAATACTCGTGAAGTGAGATTTTGTAATCCTCTAGCTCCAGCACCAGTAATTGGTCCTGTAGTGGCTCGATTCCCATCATTTCACTAATCAGATTGTTATCATTTTATAATAACTATCAGCTATATGGATATTTATATGAAATTATCAAAGACTTTAATCCTTTTCAAGTTAAATCTTAAAAACCACAAATTAATCCATTAGCTTCCACTAAACAAATTAATAGTGGAATCTAATTGTCACGCCCCAATAGTATCCTAGTAGTAATATATATATTATAATATAGTCGGATAACCCAGACGATATCAAATATACATATTAATACTAGAATTACTTTGGAAAGTGACATGAGTTTAACAAAACAGGATCTTTTTGGTTGCGTAATAAGAACGATGAAAGTAAATAAAATCACAATACCATAATTAAGTGCGACTGTCTGAATAACAACTATTACAAACCATAAAACTATCTAAGTTCTCAAATAATAAAATTGATGCACTAACATCAATTAATATATATAAATAAAGAAACTATTGTCCCCTGTTTCCAAAATTCTTCCAGCTTTAGAATCATACCGGCTCTAAGCTCCTAGAAGCCACCAACCAAGGCTTAAGTGTCATCCTGTAAGGACTGTAGGAGTGTGAGCATAACCACGAGCTCAGTGAATAACCAGACTTATCACAACAAGCAAGTTATTATCAATCATATGTAATGCATCAATCAAACACATGAACAGTTACAAGCTTGGACAAACCGGAATCCAAACAGGATTGAGATTTACGCCCTCTCATCGGGATTGAAGGAACCAATCCCTGAATCACCTACCCAGGAGAAACTAAGCACACAGGAAATCCACAATCTTCACAATTATTATCTCTTTATGTTAAAGATGTTTTAAACACCCATTTCCTGTTTTGCACCTTAGAAACCCCACTAAGTGTTAGACATTTCATAGCGATACCATGGGCGGTGTCCTTCGTTACCAGTTAGTTCCCATGGAACCGACAGAACAAAGGTAAACTTGCGTAGAACTAATAGCCTCTGCCTAGAAAAACCAAGTATTACCAGAGAACCGAATTTCTAACACGTAGTAGGCATTCGTAAAATTATAATGTAGTATGTGCAGCTCATGCTATGCATGCACCAATTTATTTATGAGTTCGATAATTTTTAATTAGGTTGTAAGTGATCAACTTCATTCAGACACTCAACATGCTTTACATACAGTAATTTCACAAGCCATCCATTATCACTTTTGATTAGTAATATTTATCAAACAAGTAACTACAAACAGCAAGTAAATCCCATAATCCCATACACACGAGAGTTCATTGTTATTATCTTTGTATTTTAGTGCAACTAAACTACAATCACAAACAATGTAACAAGTCTAAGTTACTCACCTGCTCATATTGATCAGTCATAGTAATCAACTGGGAAATCCTCGACAGTATCGAAATTTCCTATTAAGATAAAATATTTGTCAATAGTATTTATAAATAGAAAATTAAATTCCTATGAGTATCTAAGTGTCCTATATCGGTATTTGGTATTATTCCTTTGGTTTATATCGATTTCTTGAAGTATTGATTCCTATAGGAAAGGAATTTCTATTGTGTGATTCTTGTAAGTTTCCTTTGGTTTGAGGATTATTTTAAAGAATCCCATTTAAACTTTCATTTATATCTTAAGTTCTATCATAACCTATAGGAGTCTCGGTATGTATAACTTTCATGAATTTGTTCGTACATTTTTCTTGTAATGTAGGACTTCTAATCATGCTTGTAAAGCTTATTTTATCAAGCCTTATGTTCATATAAGGTTCTAGAAGCTTTAAACATGCATTTAGATTAGATTAGATGAAGTTTGAGTCTTGTTTTGTTCACTTCATCCTTAAATCTGAATTTACTATTACCATAATTATAAGACTTCTAAGTTGTTGTTTTTCTCTTCCAACAATATCTAAACATTCCTAACACATCAAACATCTATCCACTTGAATTCATCCAAGGATTAACAACTTTTTCTAACAACAAAACTTTCTTCCAATGCTCAAAAATCCATCTTAAAGTCTATTCATAAATTTGATAAGGATAGGTTGTAGTTTGGAGCTTACCTTGGATTGGAATGGAAGGAGGAGGTTCAACTTCCTCTTAAAGCAAAAATTACACCTAGATAAAAGATTAGAGGATGAGTTTCTAATTAAGTAACATTAACTATAATAAAAGTTTACTAATGTAATCTAATTTTCTCACCTTGACGAGCTAAACTTCTCCTCTTGAACCTTAAGGTGACTTGGGATTTTTGATTTGGTTTTAGTTGTTATTGATGAGCTTAGTGTGTGTATATAAGGTATGGAAGTAGGCTAGGGTTTATGGTTGTTCACACAATGTTCCTAAGTTTCTATGTTGAAGTTGGAAATGGAAAAAGGAAATGAAAAAGTGCTGGACGCACTTGGGTTTGCAGCTGGAATTTTAGAGTGTTTTTGTGGAGTTTATGAGCTCAAAGTGTGTCTAACTTAGGCTTATATACTTATACTAGGATTAGACTAAGTTTTAGAGGCTTTCGAATTGGTTTTGGACTCGAAAAATGTTTGTAAATGTAGCTAGGATTTTCTACACGATTTTGCCAAGTTGGATGCAAAATTTGACTTGTGTTTGACAAATTTTTGTGGCTATCTTTGAGAGTCTTAATTATGTTTGTTTGGTAGCTAATTAATGCTATTTATGTGTGTAAAAATAAGAGATTAACTTGTGTAAAAATCGGGTCAAAATCTGTTGAAATTTGAAGTGTGAAAGTTTGAAATTTCTGGAACAATTTCACCTTGATTTTTAGACGAATTTTGGATCCGATTTTCTCATTAATTTTTGGTGTGTGGAGTGTCCATTTGAAGGCTCCTTATTGGTGTTTAATTGGTCAAAAATAGCAGCTCATTGAACCCTAGGAATTTTGCAAAAATCGGAATTGAACTTGGAGATTTGTGCTGCTGTATCTTGTGAAATTTCTCCTCTACTACAGCTGTCAAGATCCGAATTTGGCATGGATATTTGGAGTGGTTGTGGTTGTTTTTGTGGGCTGAAATTCTCCTCATTTAATGTTATTTACATGTGGAGTGTTTTGGTTGGCTTTTGGGTCAATTTCGTTTGAAATTTAAGGTTCAATTTTCGGATCAAACTTGATCAGCAAAAATCGGGTCTCTGCAGCAGGGGAGGTTTTTGGACTGCTGCATCACGATTTTCCATCCGATTTTGGAGCTGTTTTCCTCTCCCATTTGGTTTGTAATTCTTGTACATTAATTGTAGGTTATAGGTGTAGCTTTTGGATTGGTTTGGGTGTCTTTTTCGAGTTGGAATTCGTAGCAAAAATCGGATCAAAGTTTGGCCAAAGGCCAGCTGGTTGCAGTGGAGTCTCTTGTTGCTGCTGCTGCTCTGTTTTTACCCAAGTGCTCTGTCCCCAGCTGCTTGTTGTGCGTGTGTGAGGTGTGTGTGCAGGCTGCCCGCTGGTGTTGCTGCTGTTCAAAGGATTGCCTTGACCGTGCGTGGAGATGAGCCTGCTTGCGTGGGAATGAAGCTTAGTCATCCCTGCTGCTATTGTTGAAGATGCTGTGCGTGGAGATGAAATCTTGCTCGAGGATTCCTGTAGCGTGCGTGTGAGGTTATAGCTGCTCGGTAGATCCTTCTATAGTGCGCGTGAGCTGGTCTGTCTTGCTCGGTGAAATTCCCTCGTTTTGCTGCTACTTGTTGGACTTGTTGCGCGCGTGGGATGAGCTTCACTCGACTGCCTCCTCTGCTGTTCACGTTCCAACTTCCATTTGTGCCGCAATTGAGAAAATCCAATTTTCTCTTTTATATATATATATATATACACATTTAATAGTTACAAAAATATTTTTACTAACAAAAAAAATATGTATATACATATATATTTATAAATTATTCGCTATATTTATATTCGTTATATTTACGTTTTATCGAGATAAATTACCTAAGTTACTACAACACTTTAAATTATTTGTATTTTGAAATTTTTAGTTAAAACTTCACACGATTAATTATTTTTTTTTTTAGCTTACGTGATTAAATTTTCAAACTCGATGAATTAAATTAGGAACCAAGTCCTAATAATGTTAGAATTTCTTAACAATTGTAACAGCGGGTTCGAAATTTTCTTTTTAGTTCTAAGTTGATACTTATTGTTCAGTATTAGTGTCTATTTGTATTTGTAATCTATTGTTTTATACTGATAAGCTCTATAAATAAACTGTATCTTATCGGTTCGAAATTTTAAAACTATTTCTAGTTATATCTTGAATTATCAGTTCAAGATACGAAATCTCGTTTTTGGTATCTATTAAGGTCGAGAAAATTTTTTATTCGGGTTTTTCAAACTAGGAATGAGTTTATCACAACTCATTAGTCTATTCTAGGATTTCTATCAGTTTCTAAATTCACTATCTAATTTTCGTTTTCTATTTTACTACTGTATACTATTGTGAAAATTTCCGGGGTTTACATTAATTCACAATTATGAATCTTCTAATTCTATGATTAACTACTGCCCTAAATCAATTCCTCCTAATCCCTTAGTGAGAAACTAATCCAAAACATTGCATGAATCTCTTGGAATAATTTCTAAATTAGATTAAATATCGCCACTTTCGCAATTGTTATTTAACCTTAATTCAAGATTCCTTATGAACCCTAATTTGTCTTTCGAGTTATCAAGATTCCTATAAACCTAGTTCAATTAAGAAATACGATTTATAGAAGGAATTACAATATAAATATTCCAAAAATTTAACAATTCTATAATATAATTACAATCATCCTATTGACAATCCTAGGGTTTCATCATATTCTTGCAATAAAAACTTAGAACAGCATGGATTGATTCAAGTAATAACAACTCAAAGAAATTACAACAGATAATTCATATGTAAAAATGAAATCAAGGATTGAAATTGCATAAAAACAATATATTAGAATTCACCATTTCAATCACAAATTTATAAAAGTCTTGTTGTAAAACTTCAACAATTAGTCTTTGATCTTCAATATGATTCCAAACTTCTCAGTCAAGAACTTTTGGAATAAAACAACTCTCTCAAAAATCTAATCTAAGATCTAAAGTATTCTAATTTGGATCTAATATCTAATGGGAATTCTCGTGGTTGTTCTCCAATACAACAACCCTAGGAGTTTTATAAGAAAAAACAAAGGAATGTCATTCATTACAATGTAGGCTAGCGGTTATAGAATGTGCATCAGTGGCGTAGACGCAGTGTAGGATATAGGCTGGTTGAAAAGCTGGCAACATTAATGTTATTTCTAATGTTTTTGAATTTGTGGGATGACCACCAATTCAAGGCTAGCGCATAAAATCTTAATAGCCGTCGTATGATTTAAAATTGAAGGCTAATGAATTTTTACTTCAAAAGCTGATAGCTTTGTTTGATTAATTGAAGTTTGGCATGCTTCTTAATGAAGGCCAGCAGTGTAGATCCTGCATTGGCTAGCCTTTGCTCCTTTCTTCTCTATTATTTTTTTGAAAACTCCTCTAATTTTTATATATTTGCATTCTAAGTCCTTCATGACCTAAAATATCAATTTAAGAACACTTAAGTACCAATTCCTTTCCATTTCTATAAAATCAATAATAATTTAACATCAATTATTAAATGAAAAGTGTGTAAAAATGACTTTATCAGCACTCCTCCAAGCAAACAAGCTATCAAAAGAAAAGGTCTGCTTAAGTCTAAGGCATATCAACTAGCGTACAAATTGCTAGCACAGAAGTATAAATTGTATTCCTTCCCCTTTAGCTTTAGAGGTGAATTTTATGTAAGTTCTTTTGGCAAAGAACACAAGACAAAATTAAGTTACATGCAAAACAGGAGGTCATCATTTAATAAAAATTTATAATATCATTATATGATGTCGGTCCAATGGGAGAAGGTGGAAAAATTGCTTCTAGATAGTTTGATTTCCTATTCAATGAAATCTTCTTCTTTGCTTAAGCACCTCTTGTATGTCTCTTCATGAAAGAACGATATGATGGATATTAGTACCATCAATAATGGGGCTTCTTTTATGGGGTGAAGAGAGATTTCTTTTTTTTTTTTTGGGTCCCATTGATATATGCAAGTAAGCATTACATAGAAAGCAAATAAACTAGATGCTGACAAGATCATCGACAAAGGTATCAAAAACACAAAAAGACACTGGGGTCAATAAAATGGTCCTAAAGCTCAAAGGTGCTCCCTTAAACAAGAAACAACATCAACAAAAAGACAAAAATGGAAATAATTACAAAATGCACAATAATATAGTCCTCATAAGAGCAGCAACAGTGCTTGCATGATTTCCAACATGACTATTTCTCTCCTTCCAAATGTAATAACATAACTACTATGGTCTTCTTGTGCTTCAAGCTACCATTGCTAAGGGGAGTTAACAAATCAGCACTAGTAAACAAAGTTGGCCCTTATGCTAGACAACCAATATGCTGCTCAACCCTTTTCCATTCTTCTTTCGAATAGTCACACTAAGGGAAAAAGACTGCCATGGGATTTACCCTCTTTGCTATAGAGAAGACAACAATTTGTTTGAATTACTCCCTATGCCACCAATTTGTCTATAGTATGTAGTCTGCTTTGAACAATAAGTGATAGAATGAAAGAGTGCCTAGGAAGAATTGACTTGTGCCACACTATGGCCTTCCCCATTCAGCCATTCCCAATTCATACCATTTATAAAAATTCAAAGCACATATGCTAGTATGCATATCTTTAAACAGGAGGCGCATGCCAGTATGTAGATTACTAAATTGTCCAATAAACACAGATAGATATGCAATTATGGCAAGCTTGTTAAACACTAGTACAAGATTAACATATGAAAAATGGTAGTAAGAATGTTTTGGTAGAGATCTGAGGTAGTATACGACGTGAAGAACATATCACAATTCCGTTGATTCTAAGAATACCCAGAAAACGATCCTTCATTATTGCAAGAACATTGATTCTTATACGAATACCCAACTTGTGATCTTCAAAAGCCTGTTGATTCTCAAAATACCTAGGCAATTGGCATCAAATTCGTAATTGTATGCAAGAAGATTGAGATTTAGAATATCAGAGCAAAACATGCTCATAAAAATTTCATTAAATATAAAAAAAAAAAAACTTCCTTTGTTCCAGCCTAGGCATACAATATGAAGGAAACTCATAAGAAAGGAAAAAAAAACTATAATGATTTCTAAAATTACGAAAACTAGCAAAGTATGCCAACTCCGACATTAGTAGTGTATCCTTCTACACCAGCAACGTAGACTTTTAAGGCCAACGGTGCCAACACTAGCAGTGTATCCTCTTACATTGGCAGCATAGACTTTCAAGGCTAGCGATGTTGCTTCCTCCTATGTCATTTCTCTAATAATTATGTGCTTCCTCTTCCATTGCATTATCCTCCCTAGGGTAGACAGGATTTGTGCTCGAGTTGTCTTCAGTTGAGTTATCACTAGTGTAATGCATTAGATGCTTAACATTGAACACATATGCAATTATGATATGGCTAGGTAGCTTTAACCTGTTTTCATTGGGGCTGATCTTCTCAATGAACTCTACTGGTCAAATATTCCTAGCTGACAGTTTGGTATACTCGACAGCAAAGAACCTATCCTTAGTAAGGATAGCCCAAACATAATCTCCTACTTTGAATTCCTCATCTCTCCATTTCCTGTCAGTACTCTCTTTGGCTACCTCCTTTCCTATCATGTTAGAAACATCTTTTGAATGCAACGACACCTTTATTAGGAATCAACACAATTTTTACTCATTTATACACAAATTTGTAACTATTAGCTCTACCATCATGCGTCATACTCCTATCATACTACCATAGCCTCCCTAACAGCAAGTGGTGAAGTATCTATTGCAACTACATCACACCATACAAAAATTTTATATACAAAGCCTATGGAAAATGAAAGCAGTACCTATTTAGAAATAGTTGCCTCACTTCCATTCTTCAGCCTTGCCAGCTTGTATGGCTTAGGTGTGGCTTAGGTATAATGCCTAACTTCCGTACTACCTGAGTTGATATGATGTTCTCATAACTGCTTTAATCTATTAAGAACCTACATACCTTGCCCTAAATTGTGCAAGCAGATCGAAAGATGTTTGTTCTCAACCAATCTTCCTTAACAGCTTTAGGAGTCATACATGACCTCCTAACCACCAAATTTTTCTTACCATCATCTATCATGAATTCTTCCTCCATACTCGGTGTTAAAGATAGGTCCTCCATCGCCTACATCTTCATGCCCCTCTTCTTATTATCAAAAATAGGGTTTTCGTAAGAACAAAGTGCCTTTTTTTTTTTTTCTATTTTCTACACTTCAACTGTCGATAATCACTCTCATCACACTTGAAGCACTTGATTCCACTAGTGCTAGCACTTCTGACATTAGGTTTAATAATATGACTAGGGGTATTATTGTCTATGCCTCCACTCCTAGTATGAACCACTTAGCCACTATTGTCACTGCCTGCTATTGAACACACCACTACTAGTGAAAACTACTTTCTGATCTCTTTTAATGTGTCTTTACAATCAATTCTCTCTAGTATGCAACATATACACTCAAAGGGTCAAATAGATTAACAAGTATCCATAATATGCAACTTCAACTCTCCAATGTATCTCGCAACTAATTGGTCCTCCCTCTCTTAAGTCTCATTTCGAGCTATTAATTGATAAAATTCAAAAGTGTATTCATCAACTGACCTGTTTCCTTGTTTCAATTTTGTAGCCTTTGATACATGATGCAATTTAAGTTAGGTTAGTTTCATTTGTTGCTACAATACTATGGTATTACCACGAAGTCAAATTGCCACCAACTGCACTTGTTTGTTATCAAGGACATTCTTAAAATCAAGAATCTCTTCCATTGTGGCCAACCAATCTAAAAACTCATTCGGTTGTAAACTTCCATAGAACTCTAGTACTTCCGTTCTCATTCCCATCTCCAATGCCTCTGGTCTTCCTTTACATGAGCGTGCCATGTGTGCATGGCGTTTCTGAATATGACCTCTCTTCATCCATAGAAAATGAATCATCCTCTCCTCCTTTGACTTTAGGCATTGGATTAGGGTTTCATCCTCGTCTAGGCTTTTCATTCCTTTAGGTTCCCATCAACGCACCCATTCTTTCTATCAATCGATCCATAACCCCCTCCAACCTACGTTCCAACACCACATCTAGCTGCTCATCAATCATCTATCCAATCCTTTGATCTAGATCATCACGATCGTAGATCTCATCCATTGCAACATGATGTTGATTAGCTTTTCTCTAGGTGCCATTGTTGCCAAGAGCGAATGCAGCTCTAGTATTAACTAAAGAAAATATCACAATTTTGTCAATTCTAAGGATGCCCAGAAAGTGATCCTCAATTATCATAAGACCATTGATTCACACACAAATACTCGGCTTGTGATTTTCAAAAGCCCATTAATTCTGAGAATACCTAGGCAATTGGCATCAAATTCAAAATTCTATGTAAGAAGATCGAGATTTGGAATAATAAAGCAAAACATGCTCATAGAAATTTCATTCAATATCTAAAAACTACCTTCGTTTTGCATTAGGGCATACAATATAAAGGAAACGAATAAGAAAAGAAAAAAAAACTATAATACTTTCTAAAATTATGAAAATGAGCAAAGTGTGCTGACTCTAATGCTAGTCCAATGCCGGTGACGTATCCTTCTATGTCGATCATGTAGACTTTCAAGCGAACTGTGCCAACGCTGGCAGTGTATCCTTTTTTGCTGGCAACATAGACTTTTAAGGTCGGTGGTGTTGCTTCTACCTATGCCATTTCTCTAAATAGTCATGTGCTTCCTTTTCCACTGCATCAAGATCCCATTTCAACTCAAATAGAATATGAATCATGTTTACTAATAACACTTGTTTGTTAAACTATGAAGTAAGAATGTTGACTTATCATTTGTGTGCTTGGATTCAATAGCTTAGTCTTCAAGTGGGCTATAATGGAAGCTTAATTATTGTGTGCTGTTGGACTTGCATCAGATGTGTGCATCTGAATCTGACTACTAAGTTTAATGAACCTAATCCATGTTGATATGTGATTCTTGACTTGTCCTTGCATTTAATTTTTTTTAGTTGCAAATATTGAAATGACCTAGATTTATATTTTATTCAAATTCCATGTGTTTAAGTATTTATATTAAAATGTTGAATTTAAGGAGCATGGTTATGTTGTTAGTAGTCTAAGATATATGATTTTGTATGTGTATATGTTGATATTAATATTTTGTTTGATATGCATTAATGTGTGAGTAATGAAATTATTAATGTTGTCTCTTGTTCATTAAAAGGTTAAGCTAAGCTAGATTTGTAAATCAACCATAATTTCACTTAAGCTAGTTGATTAAGTTTTTGTAATTAAGTAGCATTTATGCCCTAAATACAAGCCAAATGAAGTTCAAATTAAAGCTAAATGCAACCTAAAGTTAGATAGACATTAAGGGGTAAATTTGGAATGTGAAAAAGTCAAAATTAAGCTAATTTAACTTACTTTTTGAGGCAGCCAAATTTTATCCGAATTTTCCTTTTCTTCTTCCATTTCTTTTTCTTCCATTTCCATCTCCATTTCCAAGCTTAAGTTAGGGTTTATATCAAGTTTGAAAATCAAAGTATTTCTCAAGACAAGGTATGTATATACACTTGAATTGATTTAGTTTAGGTTGTTGTGTTGTTTTATTTTCCTTCTTGAAATAGATGCATGGATTATTGGATGGATTGAGTTAAGATTGATCAAATTGTTGTTCATGCATGGGATGAGTTGAGAAAGTGTTAATGAGTGTGGGAGAGTATGCATGTATTGTTGTATGATTATGAAGAGTTGGGAGGTTGTTAAGAGGATTTGTATAGGAGAATTTAGAATTGATGGAAGTAGAATTTGAAGTGTTTAATTGTGTTGAATTCATGCTTGGGTTGCTAGAATTGAGTAGTGTATGTGGAGTGAATATGAAGTGGAAGTGTAGTTGAGGAAAGTTTTAAAGTGTTTTAAGATGTAATTTGCAAAGTGGAAAACAGGGGATTTGAATTTTCGTTTAACTTGTTTTTAAAACGTACGCCGGCATCTGGGGATTCTACGCCGCCGGCGTAGAGGCGGTGTAGAAAGCCCACAGAATGTTTTTCCTAACGCCGTTTGCAACGCCGCCGGCTTTAATGCTAAGAATTTGCCAGCGTTGTTCTTCAGAACGTACGCCGGCAATTTGAGTCTCTACGCCGCCGGCGTAGAGGCGGTGTTGAAAGTTCACAGAACCAAATTTCTTAAAGCCGACTGAACGCCGCCGGCTTTCGCTAGGAAGTCAGCCGGCGTTCTTTCTTCTATCTTGTACGCTGGCTTTTGGGAATCAAGGCCGCCGGCGTAGGTTACAAAGGCTGACGGCGTACGCTTGAACGCTGCCTGCCAGCGTTGGCAGTGTACATTTTCAGAACATTGAACACCGGCTCAACGCCGCCGGCGTTGAGTGCCGGCGTATCCCCTGAGTTTTTAATTTTAAGAGCTTTTTCTAAAAATTTCCAAAGTTGTTATTTGAGCATTTGAGTATTTGGTAAGCAATTTGGGATATATTAGGACGTTTAAATGCCTATTCGTGACTGTATATCAATTATTTGAATTTCTTTGATAATTTGTGATATGTGGATATAATATGTATATATTTGTGAGAATGAAATTTATAAATGTTGATTTATTAATTATTGTGACATTTCTATTACAGTTAAGGATTCTTCGGTTAGTTCATCACCGAGAGATCCTAGTTCTATTCTAACGGGTTCAGGTACGCAATAACTTGTCTGATGTTTGCTAGGACCAGACATTTCTAATTTGACCTAAATTGATTCGATTTAACATTTGGATGAATTGGATGTCTATTACGCTGTTTAATCTGGTCCGAGGAGCAGCAAACCTGTCATGATGCAATGACATGTTAGCTAGGCGCTTAACCAAGTCATGATGCAATGACTTTACCATGATGCAATGGTACGCTATGATGCAATAGCGATTCTTTTGGTTAAGTGGGTAGCCGATAGGGGGAATTGTATCTGTGTAACGTTTGCTTAAACTTAGGGGGAAATACCATGATTTAGTTCAAGGTTTATGGGAACTTGTGAACTAGGCTCATGTTATGGACTGAGTTTAAGTAGAGTCGGGCAACGGCTTTTAAACCCTAGATGAAGCTATTATCTTCATGAAATAGATATAGGAGATATAAGTATTCGGACTGCTTATATCAACCCCCTGAGCAGCTGCTGTTACTCAGGATCCCTGGATTCCCGAAGTGTGACCGGGGTTTGAATACCCTCTTGTTGATTTGTGAATCAAAATGTAATAAAGATAACCACTTGTTCTATGATGCATTACATGAATTGGATGACTTGTTATGCATTGGTTATTGTGTACTGGGCCTCTGGCTCACTTTTGCTGCTTTGCAGGTATTGGAGACGAGTATTACGATGACTTGGGCTATGGGTCCGATTTCGAAAGATTTCTGGACGAGTGGGATGAATAGGATCCGATGACCCGGACTTTTAGAAGACTTTTTGCTAAGGAAAGCTATGTATAGAAGGCTTGTTAGTTAAGCCAATTCTTTTGTAATGACCTTAAGATCCTTTAGGATTCTCATGTTTTGAGAAAACATGTAATTTTTGTAGTGTCATGTATTGACACAAACGATGTTTATTTGATGTAAATATATGTATAGATTGCTTTTGTTAGCAATCTTGTTTTATTTAAAAAGTTCTTTACAAAGTTAGTGATTTGATCAAACAATTTTCATAAACTGTTAGTTTTAGGACAACCTTACATATAATGTGAAAACGTTATATGTGGTTGGGGATTCGGTACTCTAAGTCTCGGGATTTAGAGGATCGGGTCTTTACAGATGGTATCAGAGCCTTGTTTATGAAATTGTTTGATTAAATAGTGGTGACTTGACCTTAGATACGGTGAGTTAGTTAGACATATATAGGACTTGTTTATATTAAGTTTTATGTTTAATTGTCTAATTAGTTTATTAATTGTTTTGATATTGATTTGACCTTGTAAAATTATTATGTCATACATGTTGCATGTTTGTTTAAAAGATGGATAGGTCACGAAGAGTAACCCGACAATCTTCGGAAAGAGAAAGTATGCCACCTCCTTCTCAGTCTACTATTTCAGCTTCTGCATCAGCTAGTATTCCAGCTTCTACTTCGACTCCATCACCGGCTTCGGCTTCTACTGCACCGAATCCACAGCCTCCTCAAATGCCAGCATATCCAGCTATGCCTCAGATGCCTACGGAGATCCGAATAATGTGCTCACTATGTTTCGGGATATGTTTGCTATAGTTCAGCAGTACCAACAAATGATGTATCAACAACAACAACAATTTATGCAGCAATATCATCCTCCAACTGTGAGAGAAGAGCCACAAGTACCAATGGGAGACCGGAACGAACAAGTCAAGTTGCATGATTTTGTTAGACTGGTACCTGATTTTGATGGAACTGTTTTGGATCCGACTCGAACGGAAGGTTGGATAGTGGAGTAGAGAAAGCGTTTGCAGCTGTGAGTGCCTGAGCATAGAAAAGTTGATTTGGCTATATATATGTTGAAGGGAGATGCATATAATTGGTGGAGATTGAATAGTGAAGGATATGTGAGACCGATACCATGGAACAGATTCAAGGAAGCCTTTTTCTTGCAATACATTCCATCCACAGTGCGGGAACAAATGATATCGAGTTGGTTGAGTCTAAGGCAGGGAAATAAAACTGTTGAAGAATATCATGCAGAATATTGTAGATTGCTTCGATTTGCGGGTACAAGTTACAATGATGAGAGCATGAAGGTTCAAAAGTTCCAAGATGGCTTGAACATGGAGATTAAGAGTGAGGTTAAGAAGTTTCAATTATCAACACTGTCGAAACAGTAATCAAGGCAAGTTAGTGGAACAAATTAATAATGAAAATAAAGCTCAGAGGGATAGACGTGCGACATTTATGGGCAAGAGATCGGTGACATCCTATACTCCTTATTCAAGGTTTGGTAATGTTAACAAAGGCAAGCGACCATATTTGGGTAAGAAACCAAGCTCGGGACAAGTGGTGAAGACTCCTATGCCATCCATTCCATTTGATAGGCGATGCCCTATATGTTTTGGGCCTCATGAATCGTTTCAATGTAAATGGACTCCTGGAGCTTGTTTGCATGTGGGAAAGTTGGTCATAAAGCTTCTGATTGTCCTGATCCTAAATTGAAGCCCATCTTTTGTGCTCATTGTCAACAAAGGGTCATCATGTGGCAAATTGTAAAGAAAAGCCGAGGAATGAAGGACCGAACTTTGGAAAGGGAATGACAGCTGCTAGGGTGTTTGCTTTGCAACAATGTGAGAAAGCTCCTTCGGTTGATACACTGGCAGGTATAATACAGATTGCAAGACATCCTGCATATACTTTAATTGATACTGGTGCTACTCATGCATGTATTGCTGAAAGCTTTGTGAATGAGTGTGGTTTGTCTTCTGAAGTGTTGTATGATAGAGTGATGAGTGTGAATACTCCTTTTGGTGTGCAATCCAAAGAGCCATGTGTATGTAAGAATGTTGATGTTGTGATTTCTGATGAAAGCATGCCAATAGATATGTTAGTTCTACCTTTAATTGATTTTGATGTTATTCTTGGAATGAATTGGTTGAATCTTTACAAAGCACAATAGATTGTAGTAAAGCGGAAGTGAGTTTTGAGTTGGAAGGTAGAAGACTATTTCATGTGTTGGAAAGAAGGAGACCCGGAAGTATGTATTCTATGGAATTGTGGGAGAAGGATATGGGAACTACAATGGGTAGTGAAGAACTCCGAGTTGATATGGTGCCAGTAGTAAGGGAATTTGTTGATGTTTTTCCTGATGAATTACCCGGTTTGCCACCGGATAGGGAGATTGATTTTGGGATTGATTTGATACCTGGAACTACACCTATTTCTAAAGCTCCATCGTATGGCTCCGGCTGAGTTGAAAGAATTGAAAAGTCAGTTAGAAGAATTGCAACACCTCGGGTTTATCCGTCCAAGTATTTCTCCTTGGGGTGCTCCGGTATTATTTGTTAGAAGAAAGATGAAGTCTAAGGATGTGTATAGACTATAGAAGAATTTGAATCAAGTGACAATCAAGAACAAGTATCCACTTCCCGAATTGATGATTTATTTGATCAACTGAGAGATGCGGCATTGTTTTCTAAGATAGATTTGAGATCCGGATCTCATCAACTAAGATTAAGCAACAAGATATATCCAAGACGGCTTTCAGAACAAGATATGGACATTTTGAGTTTATGGTTATGCCTTTCGGTTTAACAAATGCCCCTGCTGCTTTTATGGATTTGATGAATAGAGTATTTAAGGATTATTTGGATCAATTTGTGATAGTCTTTATTGATGATATATTGGTATATTCAAAGAATGAGGAAGATCATGAGAAACATTTGAGACTTGTATTGCAACGATTGAGAGAGAGGAAGCTTTATGCTAAATTTAGCAAGTGCAAGTTTTGGTTGAGAGAAGTTGCATTCTTGGGACATATTATTACAAAGGAAGGAATATCTGTTGATCCGGAGAAGATTAGAGCGGTATTGGATTGGCCACCACCGACAAGTGTCACGGAAGTGCGAAGTTTTCTGGGATTAGCAAGCTATTATAGAAGATTTGTACAAGGTTTTTCCAAAATCGCTTCACCATTAACTAAGTTGACGAGGAAATATGTGAAGTTTGATTGGGATGAAGATTGTGATCGAAGTTTTCTCGAGCTGAAGGAACGATTGATTTCTGCACCGATTTTGGCATTACCAGTTAGTGGAGAAGAGTTTGTGATTTATAGTGATGCTTCACTTCAAGGACTCGGATGTGTGTTGATGCAAGATAATCGAGTCATAGCTTATGCCTCAAGACAATTGAAGTCCCATGAGAGGAATTACCCAATTCATGATCTCGAGCTAGCCGCAGTGGTATTAGCATTGAAGCTTTGGAGACATTATCTGTTTGGTGAAAAGTGTAAGATATTCACAGATCATAAGAGTTTGAAATACATTTTCACTCAAAAGGAATTGAACATGCGACAACGAAGGTGGTTGGAATTAATTAAAGATTACGATGTTGAAATTTTGTATCACCCGGGAAAAGCTAATGTGGTAGCCGATGCGCTCAGTAGAAAGAGACCGATGAATGTGGAATTTTTGGTTACTAATCAACGGGAGTTACAAGAAGATCTTCAACGGATGAACATTGAGATAGCTATGGAAAATGTTGACGTTATGCTAGCGAGTTTATCATTACAACCGACGATTCTAGATCAAATTAAGCAAGGACAACTTGAAGAACCGGTAGCCAAAAGTTGAGAAATGAGATAAATCAAAAGAGAAGAAAAGAGATGGGAATTGATGATAAAGGAATTATCAGATTCAAAGATAGAATTTATGTACCTGAGATCCATGATTTGAGACATCAAATTATGAAGGAAGCACATTCCTCCTCATATTCAATTCATCCGGGAAACACGAAGATGTATCGAGACTTGAAACAACATTTTTGGTGGGAAGGAATGAAGAAGGACATTGCAAGATTTGTTTCTAAGTGTTTGGTATGTCAACAAGTGAAGATCGAGCATCAACGGCCTGGAGGGGAATTGCAACCATTGAAGATTCCGGAATGGAAATGGGACGAGATAACTATGGATTTTGTGACTGCTTTACCAAAGACAATAGCCAAGAATGAGATGATTTGGATCATCGTAGATCGACTCACGAAATCGTCACATTTCATTCTACTGAGAGTCGGATGTTCACTTGAAAAATTGGCTCAGATTTACATCCGAGAGATAGTGAGATTACATGGTATACCAATGACCATACTTCGGATAGAGATACGAGATTTGTCAGTCGATTCTGGAAAAGTCTTCATGAAGCTCTTGGACAAAGTTACAATTTAGTACAGCTTTTCATCCACAAACTGACGGGCAATCGGAGAGGACAATTCAAATTCTTGAAGATATGCTTAGAGCTTGTGCATTGGATTTTGGAAAGAATTGGGATGAACACTTACCTTTAGTTGAATTCGCTTACAATAATAGTTATCAAGCATCGATTCAGATGGCTCCGTATGAAGAGTTATATGGAAGAAAATGTAGATCTCCATTGCATGGGATGATTGGGCGGATGGGAGAGAGAGTATTGATTGGACCCGATTTGGTACAACAAGCGGTTGATAAGATTCAAATGATCAAACAGAGATTGAAAGCTGCTCAAGACCGATATAAAAGTTATGCCGATTTGAGAAGAAGACCTTTGGAGTTCGAACTTGGAGATCATGTGTTCCTCAAGATATCCCCGACTAAAGGAGTTTTCAGATTTGGTGTGAGGAGTAAATTGAATCCAAGATACATTGGGCCATATGAAGTATTGGAAAGGATCGGGCCATTGGCTTATAGATTGGCGTTACCACCAAGTTTGTCTAGCGTTCATAATGTCTTTCATGTATCTCAGCTTAAAAAGTGTATATCCGATTCCGATGCGATATTGGATACCAATCAACCAGAGATACTACCAGACTTAACTACTGAAGAAAAGCCAATTAGAATTTTGGGAAAAATGGACAAAGAATTGAGGAATAAAGTCATACCAATGGTAAAGGTCCAATGGAGTAACCAATCGAGAGAGAAGCGGTTTGGGAAGTAGCGAGTACAATGGAACAGAAATATCCGGAACTTTTTGAATAAGAAGGTGAGTTAAGTTTCGGGGACGAAACTTCTTGAAGAAGGGAAGAATGAAATGACCTAGATTTATATTTTATTCAAATTCCATGTGTTTAAGTATTTATATTAAAATGTTGAATTTAAGGAGCATGGTTATGTTGTTAGTAGTCTAAGATATATGATTTTGTATGTGTATATGTTGATATTAATATTTTGTTTGATATGCATTAATGTGTGAGTAATGAAATTATTAATGTTGTCTCTTGTTCATTAAAAGGTTAAGCTAAGCTAGATTTGTAAATCAACCATAATTTCACTTAAGCTAGTTGATTAAGTTTCTTGTAATTAAGTAGCATTTATGCCCTAAATACAAGCCAAATGAAGTTCAAATTAAAGCTAAATGCAACCTAAAGTTAGATAGACATTAAGGGGTAAATTTGGAATGTGAAAAAGTCAAAATTAAGCTAATTTAACTTACTTTTTGAAGGCAGCCAAATTTTATCCGAATTTTCCTTTTCTTCTTCCATTTCTTTTCTTTTCCATTTCCATCTCCATTTCCAAGCTTAAGTTAGGGTTTATATCAAGTTTGAAAATCAAAGTATTTCTCAAGACAAGGTATATATACTTGAATTGATTTAGTTTAGGTTGTTGTGTTGTTTTATTTTCCTTCTTGAAATAGATGCATGGATTATTGGATGGATTGAGTTAAGATTGATCAAATTGTTGTTCATGCATGGGATTAGTTGAGAAAGTGTTAAATGAGTGTGGGAGAGTATGCATGTATTGTTGTATGATTATGAAGAGTTGGGAGGTTGTTAAGAGGATTTGTATAGGAGAATTTAGAATTGATGGAAGTAGAATTTGAAGTGTTTAATTGTGTTGAATTCATGCCTTGGGTTGCTAGAATTGAGTAGTGTATGTGGGAGTGAATATATGAAGTGGAAGTGTAGTTGAGGAAAGTTTTAAAGTGTATTAAGATGTAAGTTTGCAAAGTGGAAAACAGGGGATTTGAAATTTTCGTTTAACCTTGTTTTCAAAACGTACGCCGGCATCTGGGGATTCTACGCCGCCGGCGTAGAGGCGGTGTAGAAAGCCCACAGAATTGTTTTTCCTAACGCCGTTTGCAACGCCGCCGGCTTTAATGCTAAGAATTTGCCAGCGTTTGTTCTTCAGAACGTACGCCGGCAATTTGAGTCTCTACGCCGCCGGCGTAGAGGCGGTGTTGAAAGTTCACAGAACCAAATTTCTTAAAGCCGACTGAACGCCGCCGGCTTTCGCTAGGAAGTCAGCCGGCGTTCTTTCTTCTATCTTGTACGCTGGCTTTTGGGAATCAAGGCCGCCGGCGTAGGTTACAAAGGCTGACGGCGTACGCTTTGAACGCTGCCAGCGTTGGCAGTGTACATTTTCAGAACATTGAACACCGGCTCAACGCCGCCGGCGTTGAGTGCCGGCGTATCCCCTGAGTTTTTCAATTTTAAGAGCTTTTTCTAAAAATTTTCCAAAATTTTTATTTGAGCATTTGAGTATTTGGTAAGCAATTTGGGATATATTAGGACGTTTAAATGCCTATTCGTGACTGTATATTCAATTATTTGAATTTCTTTGATAATTTGTGATATGTGGAAATAATATGTATATATTTGTGAGAATGAAATTTATAAATGTTGATTTATTAATTATTGTGACATTACTATTACAGTTAAGGATTCTTCGGTTAGTTCATCACCGAGAGATCCTAGTTCTATTCTAACGGGTTCAGGTACGCAATAACTTGTCTGATGTTTGCTAGGACCAGACATTTCTAATTTGACCTAAATTAATTCGATTTAACATTTGCATGAATTGGATGTCTATTACGCTGTTTAATCTGGTCCGAGGAGCAGCAAACCTGTCATGATGCAATGACATGTTAGCTAGGCGCTTAACCAAGTCATGATGCAATGACTTTACCATGATGCAATGGTACGCTATGATGCAATAGCGATTCTTTTGGTTAAGTGGGTAGCCGATAGGGGAGAATTGTATCTGTGTAACGTTTGCTTAAACTTAGGGGAAATACCATGATTTAGTTCAAGGTTTATGGGAACTTGTGAACTAGGCTCATGTTATGGACTGAGTTTAAGTAGAGTCGGGCAACGGCTTTTAAACCCTAGATGAAGCTATTATCTTCACGAAATAGATATAGGAGATATAAGTATTCGGACTGCTTATATCAACCCCCTGAGCAGCTGCTGTTACTCAGGATCCTTGGATTCCCGAAGTGTGACCGGGGTTTGAATACCCTCTTGTTGATTTGTGAATCAAAATGTAATAAAGATAACCACTTATTCTATGATGCATTACATGAATCGGATGACTTGTTATGCATTGGTTATTGTGTACTGGGCCTTTGGCTCACTTTTGCTGCTTTGCAGGTTTTGGAGATGAGTATTACGATGATTTGGCTATGGGTCCGATTTCGAAAGGTTTCTGGACGAGTGGGATGAATAGGATCCGATGACCGGGACTTTTAGAAGACTTTTTGCTAATGATAAGCTATGTATAGAAGGCTTGTTAGTTAAGCCAAGTTCTTTTTGTAATGACCTTAAGATCCTTTAGGATTCTCATGTTTTGAGAAAACATGTAATTTTTGTAGTGTCATGTATTGGCACTAAACGATGTTTATTTGATGTAAATATATGTATAGATTGCTTTTGTTAGCAATCTTGTTTTATTTAAAAAGTTCTTTACAAAGTATAGTGATTTGATCAAACAATTTTCATAAACTGTTAGTTTTAGGACAACCTTACATATAATGTGCAAACGTTATATGTGGTTGGGGATTCGGTACTCTAAATCTTGGGATTTAGAGGATCGGGTCTTTACAAATATAATAATCCAAAATTATAAAATATGATAGTAAACTTCATGTGACAAAGATGTACATAACAATAGCCCAGTCCTATCATTAGGCACATAAATAGTAGATTCATTGGCAGATATAGACATGGTAGTGTCCATTAATATAGTGTCCACTACAATCAAAGCTTTTTCTAGCAAAAAAATAATTACATTAGTTGGAGGTATAGATAATAGAAGCTCCTCCAATGCATTTCTCTACTGCATGGTCTACCATATTGCCTGGTCACAAAAATGACATAGGCTTAATAAAGGGGGCATAACATGCATAAGCCATTTATTGGACCATGGTAACTGATCCGTTTTTAGAAATTATTCAATTGATCCAAAATTTCGCATCTCATTATTTTTTTTAATGAAATTTACAATAGAATCTCAATGGAATATGCAAATATGTGCCAGTTAAGAAAAATGATTTATTCATAATGATCTACCAACCAAATTAGTACTCTTTACCCCCTCCTCCCTTTCTTAAAAATGCAAAGAAAAGAAAGAGAAAATCTAAGATACTTCAATAGAAATCCTTTATTGACTAGTTTTTAATAGTTTAGCTTTGAAATGAAAAAACAAAAAACATAGGTCCTTAAATTAAAAATAATAATAATAAAAGAAAAATTAGGTTCTTTTTGTTGTATTTTTTTCCTACTTCTATTTAGAGCAACATGTTCTTATAAGTTACAAGTAATCAAGCATAGAACTTTACCAGATCCAAATATTGATAAAAAAAAATCATTATTAAAAACGATGCTATCAACATGTAGGAACTATCGAAATACAATGAAGAAGTAATAGAAAAGATAGGATGTATTCAAAACCAAGTATTTCACACTCTTGAATCATAACAATGAAATCTAGGTGTATGTTTATATAATTTATGTTGCTTGAACTAATTTGCATCATTGAATCAAACATAAGCTTGAGCAAAATACTTATGATTTTCATTTTCCTCGCCATAAACTCTTTTAGTTTGATTTAGGTGGTGATGAAAAAATATATCAAATTATCCTCTTACTTCTCAATGCCATAATTCACCAAATCATCAACTCTAAAAATGGGCTATTGTTATTGATTGAGGTCTTTTCCTTTGATTGACATCACAATACTCAACAAGAAATTACTATATTTTATCCAAAAAAGGGTATTTTACAGAAAACAAGTAGCACTTCAATGAAAAACTTTAACAAGCAAGCAATTCGACCAGACAAAACATTGTTTTGCATCGTCATAGAAACATGACTCAAAAAATAACAATTAACTAAGGAAAGGTACACAAAATATATTTAGAAATACTAACAAAGACATGATCAAAGGCCAAATATTTCTCACATCCATATCTAATATCATGAGGTCTGGTATATCCCTTTATTTTACCTTAAAGAAACAATTCATGTTTGACTTGATTTCTGGGCTATTCTACTCTAGGTTGTTCCACCATTCTTCTTCTCTCTCTTATCTCTTTTATGGAAGTCATGTGAGGCAACTTCTTTAGGTTTAGGCATTTGTACACTTCAAGGATCTCTAAAGATTGCTACTGCTTAATCAACTCATTGTTGCAGAGTTTATGCAAGCTTGGCAAATGGAATATCTCTAGTTCCCTTAAGTTAGGAGCTCCCTTAAGTTAGGAGCAATAACTTGGTATTTTATTGGACTATAATGGAACACCTCTATCATCTCATCATAATAAAAAATACAAATCTTCTCTAGTATTGGAAATTCTACATGTGGATCATTAAAAGAGAAGAGATGTCTCCATTTGCATTTGGGGAAAAAAAATCCACTAATTGATAATAGAGTTAATTTAGGGAATGTTACTCAAAAGGCATTAGTTACTCAAAGAAAGCTAAGTTCTCCTGTGTATGAAAGCAAAACCTGCTCTAAGTTTTATGAGGCGATACAGTTAGGAGTAGGACCAGTCCATTCTTTATAAAATGAATACTCCCTTAGGTTTAATTCCTTTATTTTGGAGTTGGACTGATCGATCAAATCAACAAATATCTTGTTTTCATTTTTAACACTTCCTAGAACTAGATATTTCGCATGTAAGATGAAAGACCCTACCATTTGCAAATTTCTAGTAATGTGAATCTCCCTTGATTTGTGCTTCAATAATCCTAAATTATAAGGATAAGCAAAATGAGAAATTTCCAACCTTTCCATCCAGTAGCAGTCTTCGTAACTACATCCCAAGTCAACTAAATCAATATACAATGACCTCAACTCCTTTAATTTTGAGAGGTCACGCAGCATTGCCTCTTTTGAGGTTATTCACTTGGCTAGCCACTGACAACCACTTCCTCTCATGTTTGTAATATTTAAAAATTTTAAATTACTTATGATCTCAACTTCCACTATTTCTATTCAGTAAGTACATGGCAAATTCAACATCTTTAAGCGAGTAAGATGAGTTACTCCTATCGTTTTATTTTATCTATGCTAGAAGCAGAAAAGTCAAGTATCATAACTTTAGGCAAGCATGGAACTTCATCAACACAAGCACAATTCATTAAAATCAAAGCACGGAGTTTAGCAAGGCAAAGCAAAGAATCTAAAAATGACTGCATGTACCTCATATTTAGGACTTTAAGCGATTGAAATCCTTTCAAAAACTCATAGGACACTTTTACCACATGTTCTATAGATCCATGCATCAAGAGGGTAGTTATTTTAGGAGAATCATGACTATGTTATGGTACCTTAATTTCCTTATTATCTACACAAGAAATCCACTCCAAATTGATGACTTCCTTTGGCAATATAATCATTGGATTCATTGAAATTCCATTTTCAGAGAAAATAATACATTTATCATTCGACTCTACGATCCATCTTGTGAAATCCCGAACCACATCATGCATCTTCACTACCTTATTACCTGCAGAATAAGGATCAACTTCTAATAAACAAGAGTTCACCAATTTTGTGATCAAATCTTAACCCTCACAAAATGCAAGCTCATGGTATAGTTGTTCATTAGTCATCTTCTCTTCTGCCAACTAGCACTCAACTAGTTCACTTACCTTAATGTAGTAGCCTTCATGATATAGAGAACAATACAAGAAGCAAAACATGAGAGTATCACTTTCTAGCCAATCATAGCTCAACTTCAATGTGCTGTGGACTTGGGAATGCCACTAATGGGAATCAAATGTTGCAAGTTATAGATTTCACTTCGCCCTAGATAAGTATCCATTTTTTCTCTCAAGGCTGAACCCACAATAGCGAGAGCTAAGGGCAAACAACCACATTCTTGAAAAACGGTTTTGGCTAGAGGTTTAATTTCTTCTTTATCCACAACATTTCTAGCTTTTTCAACAAATAATTTCCAAGATTCTTCATTTGTCAAGCATTCAATGTTAAGTGGTTTCATTTCCATTATCCTACACACATCCAGAAGTGCCTTTTAACCTGTTGTTTAAGGCACTTGCAGGGTGGTCTAACCCACTCCTTTAGGCCCCAAATGCCAATCATCTATGTATCATCATCCATCAACATCATTACTACCAGAAAACTAGCCTTTAGATTAGAAAATTTGCAATGAAAATTTTCTATCTCTAGAAAAATAAAATAATGATAGATTTGTGATTGATTTTTTATGACATAAATTATGAACAATATTATAATTTTTATGTTCTTTTCCGATGGAATTGGCTATTTGAGGTATTAAACAATCCTTTTAATTTAGATTGTCATGAATTTTTTCTTTTTCATTGGATTCTTAATTTTTCTTTTTTTTTTTCCACGTTTGTTATATTTTGCACACTAATCAAGATTTGCTGCCTTGAGCTTGTTGTCTCGATTGTGTCCCTACAAATGAATATATGATGCAAGTTATAAAGTACTTATATTTTAGGAATTGTTTTATTTTTTTAGATTTATTTAAAACATGTTAGATTTTTATTCATGGAAACACAACATAGATAGTAATTAATTAGATGTTGAAACTAAGCATGTGGAACGTACATAAGATAAAATAATAAATAAATAAAATAGAAATACGTCTTAGATATAGAAACAAAACAGGGTATAATATCTTTTGCCTTTTCCTCACGTCTTTGATATGCCTATTTTTTTTATCTAACAATTACTTTTTAAAGAACGAATGCATATTTATATATATGTAGGGGGAAAAAATACACTTATGTCTTTTACAACTAATCCCTTTTTGCACATATATGAAGGACTGCGACAAAGTCAAGAAGGTGCTCTTCATGAGAATGTGAGACTCCGAACAATCTTGGCTAAAACAAAGAAAATATAGTTAGCTTGCCATCTTGATTAACAATAAATGATGATATGATGAAAGGTCCAGTGCTGTATGGGAACTCTTTGAGGCCTGAAACTCTCACCGCATGATACAAGGGCACAGCAAGTTGATGGAATCTTTCGCGTTTTCTTTTTACTGAAAGTTGTGCTTTCCCACAAGGTGAAAGATTAATTTAACATAAAGAGGGACCTCTTTGTGTTTCGATCGGGACAAAAGGAAAAATCAAGATTTCTCTTATCTATAAATGAGCCAGTTGACAGGAAACTAATATTAGAAAAATCGTTAACTGTACCAACATTTCCTTGGCGATGTCTACAACAATGGCGCCTTCTGTATTTCCTTTTTACTGAAAAGACAAAGCACACCCACCATGACAGGCCAGGAGAAAGACTATGCTAAGATAAGAAGGAATCATTCGCTAGAAAAGTTACCTTTCCGAGTGAAACAAAGTTACGTAGCTAATGTCGATTCCGTCAAAATTAATAATGAGATCATAGAATTTTCTTTTCTTTAATTGGGATAGTTGACTTGCATTTATGCTAGTATATACTGTATATTTTACATCAATATAAAACATAATTATTAATATATGTATATACACTATCTTTATAGGGGTAATGAAATTTAAGCTTACATTTTATCAAACACTAATACAAGATTAACATTAAGGAAAAGAGTTGGCCGTGAGAAGTTACACCAGAGATCCCATTTCGACTCACACTGGTTAAACCATGAAGTTTTGTTCAGACCTTTTTCAATTTTTTTCTTTATAATTTATTTTCTTCTCTGGTTTTTACGTTGTGCTCTCAAAGTTCTTATATTTATGATTCATATACATCATTTTCTATTGTGGAAATAGTGGTAAGCTTTTGTCTCAATCTTCATTTGCTGTATATCAATATGATAGTGGGTCCAAATAGGCCAATAATTCAATGTCTTAATCGCCAATAATGCATTATTCTACTTTTATTTTCAAATATTCCTTTTTCTCAGACGTGATTTCATACAATGCACGACCCAATTGCCTTGTCCCTTCCTGTTTGTAATTTCTGCGAACTTCCTTAGAAAGACTCTTTCATAGCAGGACGCACCGTGCTGACTACGGATGTGCCATAGAGATGTTTGCAACCAGTAACAAAAACCTTTGGGACATTCTTTACCCCAGAATGAACTAAATGGTCTTTACGTGCGTCCGTCATGCGTTCTAAGAGCAACCCGAATCAAATAGTTGCCTTTTATTTCTGGAGATGCCTTGTGCTTGTTTATGGATGTGAACACTAATCACCAACGATAACCTTCAAAAACTAAAATAATAAAATATAGTATTAGTTTAAATAATATTTAATTTTAAATTATAAGATTATGATAACAAAATAGGTTAAAATCAAGCCAAAGAACATAGGAAGAAATGGAAGTGTTCAATAAACTTCAGATATTACTTTGTACCACAACACTCCCATAAGATGCAAGAAACTGTACTAAGTCGTTTATCAATCGCCAGTACAAGATTTATATGAGGAAAATGGTTAGCAGTGAGAATGTTTCATCTGAGATTATTTCGACTCACATGGAATTTCAATTGTTTTTACTAACAACACTTGTTAAACTATGAAGTTTTTTTCAATTCTTTTTCATTTTTTTTTTGTAATTTATTTTCTTCTATCATTTTTCTATTGTACTTCTAAAGTAATTATATCGACGACCCATTTAGATTATTTCTCAAAATGCTTAATAGAACCTAAAAGAAACGAGTGTTAATGAATATTGGATCCGTCTTGAGCCAATAATTCACGGTGTTCATGCCCAATAAAGCATTATTCTGCTTTCCTTTTCAAATATTCCTTTTTCTAAGAGGTGTTTTCATATGATATAGACAATGCATGACTCAAGTTTGAATTGTTTATTTTTTATTTGTATCTTATTTGCATATGATTTGCATCTATATTTTATATGTATCTAATATGTAAGATCTATATAAAAGTAAAAATTCCTATTTTTTTTTATTTGTATCTTTTTTGACAAATAATCTAATTAAAACTAATATGAAGTAGATGTCAAAGCTATGTCAAACCAACGATACAAATGCACCCTTAACTCGTCCTTTGATATTTGTAATTTTCCAAAATTTCTTAGGAAAATTGTTTAATAAAAGTTAGGTATATTGGTTTTGATGTCTTGATATTGTGATTCATATATGTGATTTGTTGCATATCCTATATTATAGACATGATTGTGGTGTGATATTTAAATAATTAATTTCATCCAATTTTTATATTGGAATTTTTCTTTAAAGTAATGGTACATGTGTTAAACTCCTTATTGAGTTTTTGAGTTGTAGCGAATAGTAAAAAGTTTATGTGAAGTGATCAGAAAATTAAAAATATACAAAAATAATTTGTAAGATAATCTATATCACCTTTATTTGAATAAGCATAATGACATGTCATATTTGATAAAATAAATAAATAATTATATAAAGACAAATGGGTATTCCTATTTTATTTTTAACTCAAACTAATCCAAATAATATATATTAAAGGAAACAATAAATTATTTAAATATAAATGTAGTCTCAATCAATTGAAATAAAATTAGGAAGACGTTCCATTTTCCTTCGTTGCATGTGAAGTGAAAGAATTGGTGATTATAACATCTAGTAAAATTCCATTAAACTATAAACATATCAATTTCATTGCTATTTACTAAGAAAATGATAATTGTTGAATAGGATTTCATAACTATCATCGTTATGTTGCATGGCATTAATTTCTTTTAAAATACGACATCAATCTTTTCTTTTTTCTTACATCCCTATATATAAATAAAAAAACTACATCAAAATGTCTATTCTCATTCAAATAACACATGATCAATCCTCACACCATTAACAACTTTGAGGATTTTTTATCGTTCCTCCCATGATCTGGTAACCAAAAGATACAATATTGCACTTTATAAAATAGCTGCGAGGAGTTTATAATAATTTTATTGGAATCTTCTTCTCTTTGCCCATCATATCTAAGAACTTTTACAAAGAATCATAACTGTCCTGTTTTAATTTCACAACTTCAATCTTGTCACTATTTCATACTTAAACAAAAGAAAGAAGAAACAAAAACCACAACAAAATGCTATAACAAATAAATATTGCTTGTATAAATGAAAGTAGCTGTTATTCAATAGAATGATGCTTCTCACAATTATACAATCTGTGATAATAGCAACATGTGGATAACTGGTGATAGAAAAATCAAGATTTAAAAAATTCATAACAATTTAATTCAATATAATGTAATAAATAAAAATGCCATGAGATATTGTTTTCAATAAGAAATTATTCACCGACATTTCTAGTTATTAAAAGGAGGAGAAATGAGAAAAGAGTGAGAGTAACTGAATACTTGATCATAGGATATAAAAATGTGAGTGTATTCAAATTGATAGAAAACAAAAGCAATCAAGTAATTTACATTTGTAACATAGTGAATATTCTTATGATATAAGTTATTATTGTTTGGCCTTAATTAAAACTATTTAATTAGAATAATAAATAAGATTATAAATATAGTGTATATTGAAGAGGAAAGAAAGGTATTCAAAAAAGTTATTGAGCTAGCCTTGTCAATATTAAGCTAAATTATAATAGGATATGTTTTAATAAACTATAGTATGATATTTGAAGGATGAAAGTTTATTTTAGGAGGGGAGGGATGTGATATAAAAGTAAATAATTTGTAATGAAGGGCAAGGGTGTCATATGTTGTTAAATAAGAGGACAATATAGTCCACCCTAATATGAAATAATAATAAAATAACTCTTTTCACCCTTACCTAAAAGATACATCTCTCTCTACATAGTATCACAAGGAGCCAAACCCTAGGACTCTCTCAAGATTGTATCTTATTCTAAGGAACCACGAAGCTTAATTACTAGATAAATTTTCTCCTTTTCAATCCTTAGTTGATATGGAGGAGTTGTTTTTTTTTTTTTTTTTTGTGTTGCGTCATTGTGTTAAAGGTTTTGTGCTTTTGGTGAGAGAGAGAAAACCTTAAGTCATCTTGTTGGTGGTTACGGTTATTGATTTCAAAAAGAAAAGGAAATTTCAAGTATCATGCTTATAGCAACGCTTTATATGAGAAAAGACGTTTTCTTTTTCGAGTTTGCATAGTTTAAGATCAAGAAAATGAATGTCTGGGAGCTTTTCTTGTGTTTTGCTCAAATAAGGGTCACGACCATGATCTTCTTAAGAGTAGCGAGTGATATTCTATCACAGCCGTGGCAAAGGCTGTGATGGTGATCAAGACCCTTGAAACGAGCATGAAATGGGAGTTTTGACATGTTTTTCCTTTCCAGAGCCTATCATGCCCCTTGCCACAAAGCATGATCAATAGGGTGATGTTGTGAAGCCTTCTTTTAACCTGTGTTTTGACCTTCCTAAACACCTAAATCTTTAGTTTAATATCTAGTTGTCACGACTCTAATATGGGGGCCTAACAGGATTTATCTAAAGCTATCATATCACGTGTGCACCCGTAACATGAGAGCCGTCTTGTAGGTCAAAGTATACAAGACTATTTATTTATAAAAGTTTATTATACAAATGATATAATATATTACAGTATTTCAACTATGGAATCTGATTTTCCAATTTCCACCAAGATCGCAAAGAATCGGTATCCCCCACCAAATAGTGAAATTGGGTTTCCAAACTACAACATACAAAATTCAACATTCATCTAATTTACATTCTAAGTTTACCATATGCTACATTTCTATCTGCAATAGAGTTTGTTGGAGAAACTCTCTTCACACATTCCTAGCCCAATCCCAGCTAGTAATAATCCTGCATAAAGAAACTGTTGGGGGGTGAGCGAACCACGGGCTCAGTGAGTTCATTCCTCACTACTACCGGTCATGCAAGTTATCAAACATTAATTATACACTCATGCAAATCTATCTACACACAATATGAATGCATACGTGATGAATGCAAGCAACACATCTATGGGGGTCCGGAACCATAGACGATGTAGATTTACCTATCTACACTTCAGTTTTCTCCCATACTTACCCGCATGGGACACCTCGCCTTAACCGTATGAGGCTGCCTGGTGGTTGCGTCCATCCAGACTCACCCAATGCTTAACCGCCATTGGTAACAACAAATATTCCCCAACATGTTCACATGATTTATGCTGGTTCATATTTAAATATATATAATGCCAATTTAACGGTCATTCTTACAATCCATCACCAATCTATGGTGAATCGCACAAGTAGACCCCGACTCGGGTAACATCTACTGCCAATACGAACCATCACCTATAAAGGTGAATCCGGCGGATAGACCCCAACTCAGGTAACATCTATCGCCACGTGACCAGTGGACCCAAATTCAGGCCACATCCACTGTCACAACAATACTCGGAAATGTCCCATTTTATCTCATAAACTCTTTTAGTACAAATTCTTCCTTTTCAAAGGATATAAAAACAACTTGGAATATTCCAAGTCGGATTTCTTTAAAAATACATTTCAAAATACTTTTGATTTCAAAATTAGGACATTTCCTAAAGGGGATCAAGCACATGCGACGAGTATATCCAATTAGTTTAGTCGAATAATTATCTTTATCCATTTATGCAGGTGATCATGCGGATGATAACATTCACATCAATCAGTCATTCCACATACAAGCAATACAATCAACATAACAGCAAACAGTAGCAATCACAAGCAAATAGTAGATCATCAGAATTCCCTCACCTGTGGTCGTCGCTAAGTTGTTGTATAAGCTACTGGCAATCCAAGAATTGATCTATTTTTCCTATGAAAGGAAATAACAGAGATTTATTATTGGATTATTTCTATAAGAGAAGTCTTCCTATAATTTAAAGGTGTTGATCTTTATTGTCGAATATTAGACTAAGTCTATCGTATTGATCACTGTATCGTTAAATAATTTAATCGAATTCTTATAAGTGCCTAGTTATTCTGTATCGGTATTTGATACAGTTTTTATTAATTGCTATCTATATTTTTATTTAAGGGTTTGTCTTTTCTTAAGCTCTATTGCTTTTAGTAGAAGATTTTTATTTATTAATTCTTTGCCCGTCAACCTTATCTGTCTCTTATGTTAGTATTTTTATTTATTTAAGGGTATATTCTAGTATTTATATCTTTCAAGAATTATAAAAATCGTATTTAGATATATCAAATTTCTATTATATTTCAGTTTCTTTCTTACTGTAAAACAAACTAATTTTAATACTACAATTTATTAGTAATATTAGTTTTGAAACGTTAATATCAATATTAGTAATAATATAAGTATAATAATAGTAACTATCTTCATACTATTAGTAAATAATAACAGTAGTGACAAAGATAATAATAGAATTATTGTTAATATAAATATAATGACTTTAATGTAAAAATAACGGTATTGATAATTCTAATGAAAATATCAATAATACAAAATACTATAGGCAATAGTAATAATAATGATAATAATCATAACTATATTAATAGAAATAACAATAGCATTTATGTTGGTTGAAAACTGAATGAACTTCTAGTTGTGATTTCTTATTTGTTTTAAATCCGATTTCGTTGTATAAATAGTTGATTTGATAATACTCTTCAAGTACTTTTTAGTAGTAGAATTATTTTTGAGAAAAGAGACTTGTACAATTTTTAGATTTATGAAACACATGCATAGGTTTCAAATGAATTCTAACAATTGTAGTCAAAACTTGTTTTGATCATATCTAACTCATTTCTAATCCCTTTTTGACGAATGAATAGTCGTTTTCATAGTATTTTTCGAGTACAATCCATTGGTGGTGTTATTTTTGGCTTAAAACAAACACATCAATACAGTTTATTCACTCTTTCCAATGAGTTTCATGAGTTATTTAAAGTTTATTTAGTTTTGTTGTAGTTCAAGTATAGTTTTGATTTTTCCTTTGTTGGATTTGAATTTCTATACTTAAAAATCTTCAAGTTGATGTATTTATACACTAAATAGTATAAATTACATAAATATATGGTTAGATCTATTTTGGTAAGTTTATAAAATAATTTCTAAAGATAAACAAAATGAACACTTGAATTAATATGATCCTTACCTTGGTTGGATGCTAAAATTTGCCCCTCTTTCTTGATGGGATTTAATGATCTAAAGAGAAAGGTTAGAAAGTGAGTAACTTAGGAAAAAATAATCTAGCTAAACTAATATATATATATATATATATTTATCTATTTGATTTTCTTACCTTATTGAGCTTGAGTTCTAGCTTGTTGTCATGTCAACTAAGTGTTATTGGGTTGATTTTTGATGTCGTTGGAGGAAGGAATTTAGTTTTCTTAATGTGTTTGGCATGTGGATGGGGTATAGGAAGTAATCTAGAGGTTTATGTTTTATTTTGGATTGTGTTTAAGGTTGTCTAGGTGTAAATATCACAAGGAGAAGGGGCTGGTCGCAACTCCTTTAGTAGTTAGGATTTCAAGTTGCTTTTGTAGAGTTTTTGAGCTAATTTGGTGTCTAACTTAAGGCTATATATATGTACTAAGGTTAGGCTAAGTTAGGAGACTTAAAGAGGGTGTTTTGGTCTTGAGAAATACAAATTTCCTGATGTTAATTTTCGGGTAGAATTTCATGCGAATTTGAGGGTGAATTTTTGATAAATTTGCATGAAATTTGTGGCTGATTTCAAGGGGAATTAAATGTGTTTGTTTGGTAGTTAATTAAGGTTGTTTATGTGTGTAAATTAGGAGCTCAAGTTGCACAAAAATCGAGTCAAAAATCGGATCAAATCTAAGGTTGAAAGTTGAAGTTTCTGCTACAGTTTCCTTGGTTGAATCCTCCTGCTGCAGCTGCTGTTTGCTGACTTTTCTGGACCAATTGGATCTGTTTTGGTTGCATTTTTGAGTTGAAATTCTTAGCATTAAATGTTGATTACAAGTGGAGTGTTTGTATTGGGTTATATGTCATTTTCATGTTGAATATTGGAGCTCAAAGTTAGATTAAAGTTGGACATGGAGCAGCTGTAATTCCCCTGTAGCCGATATTACCTACTCTGTTTCCACGGTAATTGAAGCCCCAATTGTAGCTGTTTTACAGTTTGTTTTTGCTGGAATTTTTGTATATTTAATGTTGATTATATGCTGGGTTTTTGTAATTGGTTGGAGTGTCTTTATCAAGTGGAATATGAGTTTAAACTAAGCAATTGGTTGGACGTGAACTACAGCTCCAAATCCCCTGCTGTGCCGTGGAGGAGTTGTCCTTGTCCCAGCGTATGGACTCCGTGTGTGTGTGTGGAAGATGCGTGGACTATGCAGCAGCCGAAGTCTTCAACGTTGCTGCCACGATTCTTCTTAAGGAGCAGCTGCACGTGGAATTTTGGAAGATTTGATGCAGTTGATGTCCAGCTTGCAGCCGAGGGTCATGTTATGTTCCGTGTAAGTTAAGTGAACTTCGGCTGGGAATTCACATGTGCTGCTCGTGGATCCCTTTTCCAGCATGGATGCTGCTGTGCGTGGGAGTGAAGCTGCTCGGTCCGTGACTTTCATATGCCGTTCGTGGGCTGAACTGCAGCACGTGGGGAGGATTCTGTCATTGATGCTGTGCGTGTGATTCTTTGGTCCGTGCTTGATTTCCAGCGGTGGCCATCCTTCGTTTTGCTGCTGCTGCTGCTACACGTGAAGGACTTCCTGTGCTGCGCGTGGAGGTCTCCTATTCGTGGAGTGGAGCTTTCGTCTCGCTCGGGGAAGAGTCCAACAGCGCGTGTGAATTCCTTTGTTTCGGGAATTGCATTTCCAGCGTGAGGGACTTGGCTTCGTGATTTTCAAATTCTGTTCCAGTTTTATTTATTTATTTATTTTATTCATTTATTATTTACTTAATAGTTATTTAAATTATATTAACCAATATTAATTTATAACATATGTTTATATTCGTTACGTACAAATTTTATCCAAATAGAACTATCTAGGTTACTAAAAACTCTAATTTGTTTATATGTTCAAATTTTTAGTTTCGATTTCACTCAATTAATTGTTTTAAGTACAATTACATTTTTCAGGTTCAATAGCTTGATTTAACAACTAAATCTTAATAAATTCAGAATTCTTAACATGTATAACAGCGGGTTTGAAATTTGAATTTTTAATCTAGATTAATATTTATTGTTCGATATTAGTATCTATTATGTATTTGTAATCTTAGTAACTCTTCTTTGAATTATTATTTTATACTGATAAGCTCTATTAACAAACTATATCTTATCGGTTTTGAATTTTGGAGTTACTTCTAATTATATCTTGAATTATCAGTTCAAGATACGAAATCTCGTTTTTGGTATCTGTTAAGGTCAAGGAAATTTATATTTGTGTCTTTCAAGCTGCGAATGAGTTTGTTACGATTCATAGATCTATTTTAAGATTTTTGTTGAATCATATGTTTGATATTAGTTTCACATTTGCCAATTTGTTTATTTTCTAGTTGTGAAAAATATTAAAGGTTACGTTGACAATTCGAGATTTTTAATTTCTAAAGGTTTTATTAGAATATTAGTGTAATTTAAATATTCATTTAAGATCTAGATTCTTAGATATCAATTCATTTTACCAAACATTATATTTTACTGTATAGGAGTTATTCCTACTAATTCATTAACAACATATTCTATATAGGCTACTTAATAGTGTTAAAATAGTTTAAACACTATTACTTCATTATTTAACTAGCGTAGCATTTATTTTCTAAGTATAGAACTTAAGGAAAAAGGGTTCAAGAATTTATATTAACAATTGGTTTATCGTCGTTTTATAAATTATTTGAGATCACATTTGTTACAGTTTGTATTTCGAAAAAATTTATTAATAGAGATTTTTAATCTTTCTAACTATAATCAAATTCATTCTTTGACATTTGTAAATCAAGGAGTGATTTTTACTACTTGTTCCAAATATTTTATATAATCAAATATTACCTTTTTAGTATTTGTTATAATTAGATTACGTAAAATTTGGGGAATTACACTAGTACTCCTAAATCCAAGTAGTAAGGCATACCTAAAACCTAGAATAGTTGTAGTTCCTAGTAACTTAGGAGGTTAAATGATCTTAGAAGTAATATTTTTCTTTTGAAAACAAGTTTTAAGTTAGTTTTTGCTATATGTGATAAGGTGATCTTGGTTTTGTTGAATTAGCTTATTCAAACATCTTATCATGTATGTCCTTACCATGGTTATTGCTTATGAATGTAGCCTTAGAAACTATAAATGGACTTAATATTATTTGGCTTTAAATTAGTAGTTGCTTGTGCTTGGCTAGGTATAATGGACAAAGAGTAATAGTTTTACTAGGACGACGCCCTAATGATCTGTGTGTGGTGTTGTCTCGAGTAGAGTTACATACAGAGATGATTCCAGTAGTTTAGAAGTTGTACAAGAACGGTATCTAGGGTGTGTGAGGAGTACAAACTCCAATGTATATATAAGTATCTACGTTTATATGCATCTATTTTTTATGGAGTCATGAGTTACTCTGGGTTTAAGGCTAGTTGCAAATGATTCTAAACTGTGTTGATTGCCTGGCTAACCAAAAGATAGTAAAATGTGGTTGTTACATATATTAGTATGTTACATGAAAATGTTGTGTATTGTCTGTTCATGCGCATGTGGTTTTAGTTTAGCGTACTAGGCCTTTGTGCTCATTCCTTTTTTATTTTTCAGGAATAGATAATGATCTATTGGTTTTAGATTTGAATGGTTATGATATTTTCATGGATTATAGGGACGATGATGATGGAGTTGATTTTCCTGCTAACTATTAGATGTTTTGAGACGAAGATAGCCATAGTTGAAGACTTCATGAAGTTTTAAATGGTTATTATGATTCTTGAAGTTATGATACTTTTTCATATAATGTTTCAAGTTTGATTTTAGGTTAGTGCTTTGTTTATTCTAGTTGAGTTATTTAAAAATTTACATTTATGACATTAATGATTTTAGAAGTTATTCCTCAAATGAGCAATACAAGAGTTATATTTTATTTTAATTATAGTTTAGTGGAATCAGAGCCCTAGCGTATCCATCCCTAGTGAGGAAAGGTACACAAAATATATTAATAAATACTTACAAAGACATGATCAAAGGCTAAATATTTCTCACATCCTCATCTAGTATCATGAGATCTCGATGTATCCCTTTATTTGACCTTAAAGAAACAATTCAATGTTGACTTGATTTTTAAGCTATTCCATTCTAGGTTGCTCCACCATTCTTCTTCTCCTCTTATCTATTTTATGGAAGTCATGTGAGGTAATTTCTCTTTGTTTGGGCATTTGTACACTTCAAGGTCTCTAAAGATTGCCATTGCTCAATCAACTCATCATTGCATAGCCTTTGCAAGCTTAGCAAATGAAATATCTCTAGTTCCCTTAAGTTAGGAGCAGCAACTTGGTATTTTGTTGGACCATAATGGAACACCTCTATCATCTCGTCACAAAAAAAAAAAAAATACAAATCTTTTCTAATATGGGGAATTCTACATGTAGATCATTAAAAGAGAAGAGATTTTTCCATTTGCATTTAAAAAAAAAAACAACGAATTGTTAATAGAATTAATCTAGGAAATGTTGCTCTAAGGGCATTAGCTACTCGAAGAAAGCTAAGTTCTCCTTTGTATTAAAGCTAAAGCTGCAACAAGTTTGATGAGGCGATATAGTTGGGAGCAGGACCAATCTATTCTTTAGAAAACGAACACTCACTAAGGTTTAATTTCTTTATTTTCAAGTTGGACTAATTGATCAAATCAACAAATATCTTGTTTTCATTTTTTAACACTTCCTAGAACTAGATATTTCACAAGTAAGATGAAAGCTAAACTATTTGCGAATTTCTAGTAATGTGAATCTCCCTTGATTTGCACTTCAATAATCCTAAACTTCAAGGATAAGCAAAATGAAAAATTTTTTACCTTTCCATCTAGTAGCAATCTTCGTAACTACATCCCAAGTTAGCTAAATCAATATACACCGACCTTAACTCCTTTTATTCTAAGAGGTCTTCCAGCATTGCCTCTTTTGAGGATATTCTCTTGGCTAGGAACTTATAGCCACTTCCTCTCATGTCTAGAACCTCTTTATGATCTCAACTTCTATTATTTCTATTTGGTAAGTAAGTGACAAATTCAATACCTTTAAGTGAGTAAAATGCGTTACACCTGTCGGTAATTTATTTATGCTAGAAATAGAAAATGCAAGTATCATAACTTTAAGCATGCATGGAATTTCATCAACACGAGCACAATCCATTAAAATCAAAGTACGACGTTCAGGAAGGCAAAGAAAAGAATCTGAAAATAACTACAGGTACCTCATATTTAGGACTTTAAGTGATTGAAATCCTTTCAAAAACTCATAGGGTAACCTTATCACATGTTCTACAGATCCATGCAGCAAGAGGGTAGTTATTTTAGGAAAATCTTGACTATGCTGTCATAGCTCAATTTCCTCATAGTCTACAAACAAATTCACTCCAAATTGTTGACTTCCTTTAGCAATATAACCATTGGATTCATTGAAATTCCATGTCTCGAGACACTAATACATTTACCATTTGACTCTTCACTACCTTATCCCCTGTAGAATAAGGATCAACTTCTAATAAGCAAGATTTCACCAATTTTGTGATCAATTCTCAGCCCTCACAAAAATGCAAGCTCACAGTATAGTTGCACATCAGTTATCTTCTCCTTTGCCAACTAGCACTCTACAAGTTCACTTACTTTAATGTAATAGCCTTCAGATATGGAGAACTATCCAAGAAACAAGATGTGAGAGTATCATTTTCTAGTCTATCATAGCTCGACTTCAATGTGCTGTAGACCAAGGAATTAATGACATTAATGGGAATTAAATGTTGTAGGTTATGGATTGCACTCTATCGTAAATATGTATCCATTCTTTGTCTCATGGCTGAACCCACAATAACGAGAGCTAGGGGCAAAAAACCACATTCCTGATAAACGGTTTTAGCTAGAGGTTTAATTTCTTCTGTATTCACAACATTTCTATCTTTTTCAGTAAATAATTATGAAGCTTCTTCATTTTTCAAGCATTCAATGTTAAGTGGTTTCGCTTCCATTATCTTATACACGTCTGGAAGTTGTGTAGTTAGGACAATTTTAGAACCTACCTATTTTCCGAGAATGCCTATGCTTAGCAAATCTATTTGTCCCCCAAACATTGTCAACAGTAAGGAGAAACTTCTCTCTCTAAAGTTTATTATGAATTTTTTCCACAACATATATGTCGCCTATCCCTTCCTCCACATTTTGAACCAGCCTTTTAGCAATGTCTTTCTATATGCCTTTAACATCAATATCCTTGGTCAATTGGACAAATATGACCAAGTTAAAGAAAGAAGTGCCTTCCATCCTATTGTTTAAGGCTCTTGCAAGGGTTATCTTACCCACTCCTCCAAGTCCCCAAATGCCAATCATCTACACATCATCATCCTTCAACATCGTCACTACTAGAAAACTAGCCTTTAGACATAAAAAATTTGCGATGAAAAATTTCCATCCCTAAAAAAATAAATTAACGACAGATTTATGCTGCAGTTGTGATGACACAAATTATGAATAATCTTATAATTTTTATATTCTTTTGCGATGGAATTGGCTATCCGAGGTAATTAAGAAATCCTTTTAATTCAGATTGTCATGAATTTTTTTTCTTTTTCATCGAATTCTTAATTTTTCTTTTTTTTTCCACGTCTGTTATATTTTGCACCTTAGGTCAAAATTTGATGCCTTAAGCTTATTGTCCCCATTGTATCCCTACGAATGAGTATCCGACATAAGTTATAAAGTAAAACTTATATTTTAGGAATTGTTTTATTTTTTAGATGTATTTGAAACGTGTTAGATTTTTATTCTTGAAAGAACAACATAGATATTAATTAGATGTTGAAACTAAGCATGTGGAACATACAAAAGATAAAATAATAAATAAAATAGAAATACGTCTTAGATGGAGAAACAAAACAAGGTATGATATCTTTGTGCTTTTTCCGCTCGTCTTTGATATGCCTATTTTTTATATCTAACAATTATTTTCTAAAGAAAGAACACATTTTTATATATGTAGAGGGAAAAAATGCACTTAAATATCTTTTACAACTAACCCCCTTTTATGAGGACTGCGACCAAGTCAAGAAGGCACTCTTTATGAGAATGTAGGGTTTGAAACAATCTTGGATAGGGAAGACATGGCTAGCTCGCTGTCAAGATTGACAATAAATGATGACATCAGGAATGGTTAAGCACTGCATAAGAACTTTTGAGGATTGAAACTCTCGCCACATGACAAAAGGGTAGAGCAAGTTGATGGAACCTTCTGCATTTTCATTTTATTGAACGTCATGCTTTCCCACAAGGTGAAAAATTAATTTAACGTTAAGTGGGACCTCTTTGCATTTTGAATGAGACAAAAGGAAAAATTAAGATTTCTCTTGTTTGTAAATGAGCCAGTTGATAGGAAACTAATATTAGAAAAATCATTGACTATACTAACCTTTCATTGGTGATGTCTACAACAATGGTGTCTTTTTTATTTTCTTTTTATTGAAAAGAGAAAGCTCACCCACCACAACAGGTCAAGAGAAAGACAATGCTAAGATAAGAGGGAATCTTTTGCTACAAAAATTGCCTTTCCAAGTGAAACAAAGTGACTTACCTAATCTCTATTCCATCAAAATTAATGATAGGATCATAGAATTTTCTTCTCTATAATTGGGGTAGTTGACTAGAATTTATACTAGTATATACTATATATTATACGTCATTATAAAACATTATTATGAATATATATGTATTGTTATGATGGGACAAGACAAAAAACAGCAAAAACAAGAATAAGAACACACAGATTTATGTGGAAAACCTATATTGGGAAAAACCATGGGCTGAGAAGAGAGAATTCACTATATGTCGAAAAAAGAGTATAGAAGGGACATGACATCAAACTAATTCACTCTCACACTTACAAACCCTAACAAAACACACACACACATATATATAGTGTGTGTGTGTGTGTATAAAGATAGCTGACATTAAAGACCTAAATGATGATCCTTAAATGTGTAATGAATGAATAATAAATGTACAATCAAATATTCATTCATTAACATGAAACTATAGAAAATGGCTATAGTAATTGGGTCACAAACTCCAACAATCTCCTCTCTTGACACAAATTTTAGAGTGAAAAACACAAATTCTAATCTTCGACATAAAAACAAAACATTCTCTACCTCTTCCACAATACCTCTAAAGGGCATAAATTAGCAGCGTATTCCAATCTTTAACACAAAACATTCTCTATCTCTTCCAAGAAAATTTGGTATTGCGATCCAACAATGGAATATTATATTTCACGGTTGCCATTGTAGACAAAACAAAACCAAACCTTTGGCTCTGATACCACTTGTTATAATGGGATAAGACAAACAATGGCAAAATCGAGAATAAGAAAACACAAAGATTTACATAGAAAACCCAAATCGGGAAAAAGCAATGTTACATCAAACTGATTCACTCTCACACTTATAAACCCTAACTAAACAAATATATATGTGTGTGTGTGTGTGTGTGTGTGTATAAAGATAACCGGCGTTAAAAGCATAATGAAATGGCCATAATTTTAATATATTAATGCATGTTAGATTTGATAATTATATGTGTGTATGTGTTTGAGTAGATTAGTGTGTTTGTAATGTTGAATGTGATGTAATGTATGTGAATAGATAATAAGCTATGGTAAATGTATTTAGAATGGTAGTTTATTCATGCTATTCAATTATTATGTTAATGCAAGTGATTGTTGTAGTAATTAATGTTTGATGAATTAAGTGTGTTTTGAGATAAATTCATAACCCATAAGCCTAGCAGATTTTGGCCTTCTTAAGCCCCAATATAAGCCCAAATTAAAGCCCAATTAAGGCCCAAAGCCTTTCTCAAATCTGCCCCCAAAAGTCAACATTGTTATGGATAAACATCAAAGCCTAATTGCCTACTTAGACAATCCAAAACAGAACAAAAGAGAGGAAAATTTGTAACTCTAGAAGGCCAACAATTTCCAATACCAAAATTAAGTTTTCTTGGACTCAACACACCAAAAATCCTTCTACAAGCTTTATATATACATTGAGGTAAGCTTATTTGATGTTTGAGATGTCTTATTTTCCTCTTAATCTATGAAATATGCATGTGTAGTATAATACAAGTAGTTGATATGTTAAATCCTTGCTGAAATGTTGTAGAGTTGTTAGGAAAGTTTTAGAATGCTTAACATGTTATAGATTGGTTGTAGTAGGCTCTCATGTGGTTTGGAATGAGTTGAAAGAGTTAAAATGTAAAAATTTTTGTGTTTGGAAAACAGAGGAAATCTGCAATGCGAATTGTAGTGTACGCCTCCTCATACGCCTCCGGCGTACATGCCAGCGTTATAGTTTTTATTTCTAATCTTTTGAAAATTATCTTAAACACCGCCGGTGTCGAAGTTGGAATTTGCTGGTGTTAGAACCCTGATTTCTGATCTTTAGAAATTTTTCTTAAACATCATCGGCATTAAGGTTTGCATTGCCGGCACTAATGGCCGGCGTGAACTTTGTAAATTTCAAATTTTTCTAACTTCTTCCAACATCTTCCAATACATGATATAAGACTTTTTTATCAAAGATTTGCTATATATATATATATATATATGTTATGTGATGACTTTGGATTGTTTTTACATAAGGTTAAATAATTTTCCTAAGTTCTAATCTAGTGAATATAAGCTTGACTTAGGATAGTAATGTGATATAGTTGATTTACGTGGAACAGAGATAGATACTCAGTTGGAGATTCTCGTCAATTACCAATCCGAACCAGGTACACAATACTTTGGTTGATTGTTGCTTAGGATAAGGATATACCAATTTGATCTTAATCAAAGAATAATGAAAGATATTGAAATTGGTTGTGCTTTACGTCGTTGAATCTAGAACCGGGGAGTGACAACCTTATCATGATGCAATGGCACGGTAGTTTAAGCACTTAGCCCAATCCTTTGTCATGATGCACTGACTCAAATCCATGATGCAATGGTTCTCCATGATGCAATGGTTCTCCATGATGCAATGGTGGTTTCTTTTATTGGCTAAGTGGGTAGCTAATAGGGTTAACTGTATCGGTATATTCTCTCCTTATGCTCAGGAGGAAATAATATGTTTTAGTTCACGGGTATGGGACCGTTGAATTAATTGATGTTATAGACTGGGATAAGTGGAGTGTATAAAGAAGTGTGAACCCTAGATGATGCTATTAATATTCTTTATCGATTAAATATAGGAGATATAGATATCCAGTCTATCTATATTAACCCCCTGACAGCTGTTATTACTCAGGACCCCTAGAATTTCCAAGCTTGATTCGGAGTTTGAATACTCCAGTGTTGTTCTATTCACTTAACTAAAGATAATGAAATTGTGGTGATTTATTGCATTGTATTTAGTTAAGTGAGCATGGCATATGTAATTGTTTGCACTATTGTGTATTGGGCCTTTGGCTCATGCTGCTATCTTGCAGGTGACTTTGATGACGAGCCCTCTGACGATATGGGCTATGGGACTAATCGGCAGGACTCTATGGATGACTAGGAGAGAGACACCTAGTATATGCTTAGGAATTCCTTTTGATGTAATTATTTTTGTGAAGTGTTTAGGCTTATTTGTTAAGCCTTAGAATGTATTTTGATTTGAATTGTATTTGTAATATAGTTGGGTTGTAAGTAAGATTTCTATGTTTATATGATCCTTGGGAAATTGTAGTGTATATATATGATGTATGACTTGTATATAGGTAATGACCCACTACTTATGTAGTGGTAATGTTTCTTAATTCAAAGCATGTGAATGTTATATCTGTTTTAAATAGGCAGCCATTATAAACATCTCTTTTTAAGATGATCTTACGTATAATGCTTGAATATTGTTCCAAATATTTAGGTATTATGCGTGGTCAGGAGATTTGGCACACTTAATATTTGAGTTAAATGGGCCGAGTCTTTACACATAAATTATGATCCTTAAATATATAATAAATGAATAACAAGTTCATAATCAAATTTATTCATTAACATGAAACTACAGAAAACGGCTTCAGAAATCGGATCACAAACTCCAATATGTATATACACTCTCTTTATAGGGGTAATGAAATTTAAGCTTACATTTTATCAAACACTAGTACAAGATTAACATTAAGGGAAAGAGCTGGCCATGAGAAGTTACACCAAAGATCCCATTTCGACTCACACTTGTTAAACCATGAAGTTTTGTTCAGACCTTTTTCAATTTTTTTCTTTATAATTTATTTGCTTCTCTGGTTTTTACGTTGTGCTTTCAAAGTTCTTATATTTATGATTCATATACATCATTTTCTATTGTGGAAATTGTGGTAAGCTTTTGTCTCAATCTTCATTTGCTGTATATTAATATGATAGTGGGTCCAGATACGCCAATAATTCAATGTCTTAATCGCCAATAATGCATTATTCTACTTTTATTTTCAAATATTCCTTTTTCTCAGACGTGATTTCATACACTGCACGACCCAATTGCCTTGTCCCTTCCTGTTTGTAATTTCTGCGAACTTCGTTAGAAAGACTTTCATAGCAGGACGCACCGCGCTGACTACGGATGTGCCATGGAGATGTTTGCACCCGGTGATAAAAACCCTTGGGACATTCTTTACCCCAGTATAAACTAAATGGTCTTTACGTGCGTCCGTCATGCATTCTAAGAGCAATCCGAATCAAATAGTTGCCTTTTATTTCTGAAGATGCCTTGTCCTTGTTTATGGATGTGAACACTAATCACCAACGATAACCTTCAAAAACTAGAATAATAATATATAGCATTAGTTTAAATAATATTTAATTTTAAATTATAAGATTATGATAACAAAATAGGTTAAAATCAAGCCAAAGAACATAAGAAGAAATGGAAGTGTTCAACAAACTTCAGCCATTACTTTGTACCACCAAACACTCTCATAAGATGCAAGAAACTGTACTAAGTCGTTTATCAAAAGCCAGTACAAGATTTATACGAGGAAAATGGTTAGCAGTGAGAATGTTTCATCTGAGATGATTTCGACTCACATGGAATTTCAATTGTGTTTACTAACAACACTTGTTAAACTATGAAGTTTTGTTCAATTCTTTTTCATTTTTCTTTTTGTAATTTATTTTCTTCTATCATTTTTCTATTGTACTTCTGAAGTAATTATATCTACGACCCGTTTAGATTATTTCTCAAAATGCTTAATAAAACCTTAAAGAAACGAGTGTTAATGAATATTGGATCCGTCTTCAGCCAATAATTCACGGTGTTCATGCCCAATAAAGTATTATTCTACTTTTCTTTTCAAATATTTCTTTTTCTAAGAGGTGTTTTAATATGATATAGACAATGCATGACCCGAGTTTGAATTGTTTGTTTTTTATTTATATCTTATTTGCATATGATCTGCATCTATATTTTATATGCATCTAATATGTAAGATCTATATAAAAGTAATAATTTATATTTTTTTATATTTGTATCTTTTTTTGACAAATAGTCTAATTAAAACTAATATGAAGTAGATGTCAAAGCTATGTCAAACCAACGATACAAATGCACCCTTAACTCATCCCTCTGTATTTGTAATTTCCCAAAATTTCTTAGGAAAGTTGTTTAATAGAAGTTAGGTATATTGGTTTTGATGTCTTGATATTGTGATTCATACGTGTGATTTGTTGCATATCCTATATTATAAACATGATTGTGGTATGGTATTTAAATAATTAATTTCATTCAATTTTTATATTGGTAATTTTTCTTTAAAGTAATGGTACATGTGTCACGCCCCAATAGTACCCTAGTAGTAATATATATATTGATATAGCCTGATAATCCAGATGATATCAAATACACATATTCATACTAGAACTACTTTGGAAAGTGACGTATATTTAACAAAACAGGATCTTTTTGGTTGCGTGATAAGAAACGATGAAAGTAAATAAAATCACAATACCATAAAAGTACTACAGTCTGAATAATAACTATTACAAACCATAAAACTATCTAAATTCTCAGATATAAAATTGATGCACTAACATCAATTAATACATATAAATAAAGAAACTATTTTCCCTGTTTCCAAAACTCTTCAAGCTTTAGAATCATACCGGCTCTAAGCTCCTAGAAGCCACCAACCAAGGCTTAAGTGTCATCCTGTAAGGACTGTAGGAGTGTGAGCATAACCACGGGCTCAGTGAATAACCAGACTTATCACAACAAGCAAGTTATTATCAATCATATGCAATGCATCAATCAAACACATGAACAATTACAAGCTTGGACAAACCGGAATCCAAACAGGAAGGAGATTTACGCCCTCTCATCGGGGTTGAAGGAACCATACCTGAATCACCTACCCAGGAGAAACTAAGTACACAGGAATCCATAATCCTCACAATTATTATCTCTTTATTTAATGATGTTTTAAACACTCAGTTCCTGTTTGTACCTTAGAAACTCCACTAAGTGTTAGCCATTTCACAGCGATACCATGGGCGGCGTCCTTCGTTACCAGTTAGTTCCCATGGAACCGACAGAACAAGGTAAACTTGCGTAGAACTAATAGCCATTGCCTAGAAAACCAAGTATTACCAAGAACCGAAATTCTAACACGTAATAGGTGTTCGTAAAAATATAATGCAGTTTATGCAAATCGTGCAATGCATGTCCGTTTCATTTATAGTACCGACAGTTGTTAATCAAGTTTAAGGCGATCATACAATTTACAGACAATCATCAACATATCTCATACAATATTTATCATATAATAGGATTATCGCTTATTATGATAATTTGCCATGCAATCATACACCACGCATCACGCTGTATCCCAATCCCGCATGCATCTCAATTGAATATATACATATTATTTCAAATGCAACTATACTACAAGCACAAACAATGTAACAAGTCTATGTTACTCACCTGCTCATACTGATCAGTCGTAGTAATCAACCGAGAAATCCTCGACGGAGTCGAAATTACCTATTAAGATGAAATATTCATTAATAATATTTATAAATAGAAAATTAAATTCCTATGAGTGCCTAAGTGTCCTAGATCGGTATTTGGTATTATTCCTATGGTTTATAGCGATTTCTTAAAGTATTAATTCTTATGGAAAAGGAATATCTATCGTTCAATTCTTTTAAGTTTCTTCGATTGAGGATTATTTAGAGGATGTCGTTTAACTTCCATTATATCGTCGTGCCATCATAACTATAGGAGTCTCGATGTATAACTTTCATGAATTTGTTTGTACCCTTTTCTTGTAATGTAGGACTTCTAATCATGCTTGTAAAACTTGTTTTATCAAGCTTTATGTTCATATAAGGTCTTAGAAGCTTTAACATGCATTTAGACTTGATAAATGAAGTTTGAGTCTTGTTTTGTCACTTGTCCTTAAATCCGAATTTACTATTACCACATTATAAGACTTCTAAGTTGTTGTTTTTCTCTTCCAACAATACCTAAATATTCCTAACACATCAAACATCTATCCACTTGAATTCATCCAAGGATCAACTTTTTTCAACCATACAACTTTCTTCTAATGCTCAAAAATCCATCCTAAGGTCTATTCATAAATTTAACAAGGATAGGTTTAGTTTGGACTTACCTTGGATTGGAATGGAAGGAGATTGCTCAACTTCCTCTTAAAGCAAGAATTAAACCTAAACCAAAGATTAGATGATGAGTTTCTAACTAAACACATTAACTATAATGGAAGTTTACTAATGAAATCAAATCTTCTCACCTTGTCAAGCTAATTTCCTCCTCTTGAACCCTAGGATAACTTAGGATTTTTTATTATGTTTTGATGGTTATTGATGAGCTTAGTGTGTGTATATAAGGTATGGAAGTAGGCTAGGGTTTATGGTGTTCACACAATGTTCCTAAGCTTCTATGTTGATGGTGGAAATGGAAAAAGGAATGAAAAAGTGCTGGACGCACTTAGGTTTGCAGCTGGAATTTGAGAGTGTTTTTGGGGGTTTATGAGCTCAAAGTGTGTCTAACTTAGGCTTATATACTTATACTAGGATTAGACTAAGTTTTAGAGGCTTTGGAATTGGTTTGGACTTGAAAATGTCCACAAATGCAGCTGGAATTTTCTACACGATTTTGAAATTTGGATGCAAATTTGACTTGTGTTTGACAGATTTTTGTGGCTATTTTGAGGGCTTTAATTGTTTGTTTGGTAGCTAATTAATGCTATTTATGTGTGTAAAAATAAGGGCTCAAGTTGGATAAAAATCGGGTCAAATTCAGTTGAAGTTTGAAGTGTGAAAACTGAAATTTCTGGAACAATTTCACCTTGATTTTTGGACGAATTTTGAATCCGATTTTCTTATTAATTTTTGGTGTATGAAGTGTCCATTTGAAGGCTCCTTAGTGGTGTTTAATTGGTCAAAATATCAGCTCATTTAATCCTAGGAATTTTGCAAAAATCGGAATTGAATTTGGAGAAATGTGCTGCTGCATTTGTTGAAATTTTCCTCTGCTGCAGCTGTCAAGATCCGAATTTGGCATGGATATTTGGAGTGGTTGTGGTTGTTTTTGTGTGCTGAAACTCTCCTCATTTAATGTTGTTTATATGTGGAGTGTTTTGGTTGGTTTTTAGGTCAATTTCGTTTGAATTTAGAGGCTCAATTTTCGGATCAAAGTCGGGTCAAATGTCAGCTGTTGCAGCTGCTCTGTTTCCATTTGCTCTATTTTAATCCAAGTGCTCTGTTCTTCATCTCCTTGTGTGCGTGTGTGTGTGGTTGGGCGTGTGGAGTGCAGCCGGTGGGGTGTGTGTGTGTGTAACTGCTTCTTGGTTGCTGCTGGAGTGGGAGCTGTTGCTTGTGCGTGAAAGTCTTCCGCTGTCGACTGCTGCTTGTTCGATGGGGTGATGCTTGCCGCTTTGTGCGTTCGTTGCTGCTGTCCCCTGCTGCACAGCTGTCCACTGCTGCTCGTGAGTCTCCTGCTTGTGTGCGTGAGGAATTGCAGCTGCTCGGTCATCCATGATGCTTGTGGACGGCTATTGCTCGCTGAAGTCCTGCTGCTAGCGCGTGGAAGGTAGCTCGCTCGGTGGACTTCTGCTCGAGGAATCCTTGCTGTGCACGCGCGTGGCTTCTCACTCGGAATTCAACATTCCAGACTTCCTTCATCTTTTATATATATATATATGTATATATTTAATAATTACAAAAAAAAATTTTTATATAAAAATATATATATACATAAATTATTCGCATATAACTATATTCGTTATATTTACGTTTTATCGAGATAATATTATTTAAGTTACGACAAAACTTTAATTTATTTGTATTTTCAAATTTTTAGTTAAAACTTCACACGGTTAATTATTTTTAGTATTTTTAATTTACGTAATTAAATTTTCAAATTCGATGAATTAAATTAGGAACCAAGTCCTAATAAATTTTGAATTTTCTAACAATTAAAACAGCGAGTTCGAAATTTTCTTTTTAGTTCTAAGTTGATAATTATTGTTCAGTATTAGTGTCTATTTGTATTTGTAATCTATTGTTTTATACCGATAAGCTCTATAAATAAACTGTATCTTATCGGTTTTGAAATTTTATAACTATTTCTAGTTATATCTTGAATTATCAGTTCAAGATACAAATTCTCATTTTTGGTATCTATTAAGGTCGAGAAAATTTTTATTCGGGTTTTTCAAACTAGAAATGAGTTTATCACAACTCATTAGTCTATTCTAGGATTTCTATCGGTTTCTAAATTCACTATCTAATTTTCATTTTCTATTTTACTACTGTATACTATTGTGAAAATTTCCGGGGTTTACAACATGTGTTAAATTCCTTATTGAGTTTTTGAGTTGTAGCGAATAGTAAAAAGTTTATGTGAAGTGATCAGAAAATTAAAAATATACAAAAATAATTTGTAAGACAATCTATATCACCTTTATTTGAATAAGCATAATGACATGTCATATTTGATAAAATAAATAAATATTTATGTAAAGACAAATGGGTATTCCTATTTTTTTTTTAACTCAAACTAATCTAAATAATATATTAAAAGGAAACAATAAATTATTTAACTGTAAATGTAGTCTCAATCAATTGAAATAAAATTAGGATGACATTCCATTTTCCTTCGTTGCATGTGAAGTGAAAGAATTGGTGATTATAACATCTAGTAAAATTCCATTAAACTATTTACTAAGAAAATGATAATTGTTGAATAGGATTACATAACTATCATCGTTATGTTACTTTAAAAACATCAATGGCATTAATTTCTTTTAAAATACTACATCAATCTTTTCTTTTTTCTTACATTCCTATATATAAATAAAAAAAAACTACTTCAAAATGTCTATTCTCATTCATATAACACATGATCAATCCTCACACCATTAACAACATTGAGGATTTTTTATCGTTCCTCCCATGATGTGGTAACCAAAAGATACAATATTGCACTTTATAAAATAGCTGCGAGGAGTTTATAATAATTTTACTGGAATCTTCTTCTCTTTGCCCATTGTATCCAAGAACTTCTACAAAGAATCATAACTTTCCTGTTTTAATTTCACAACTTCAATCTTGTCACTATTTCATACTTAAACAAAAGAAAGAAGAAACAAAAACCACAACAAAATGCTATAACAAATAAATATTGCTTGTATAAATGAAAGTAGCTGTTATTCAATAGAATGATGCTTCTCACAATTATACAATCTATGATAATAGCAACATGTGGATAACCGATGATAGAAAATCAAGATTTAAAAAATTCTTAACAATTTAATTCAATATAATGTAATAAATAAAAATGCCATGAGATATTGTTTTCAATAAGAAATTATTCACCGACATTTCTAGTTATTAAAAGGAGGAGAAATGAGAATAGAGCGAGAGTAACTGAATAGTTGATCATAGGATATAAAAATGTGAGTGTATTCAAATTGATAGAAAGCAAAAGCAATCAAGTAATTTACATTTATAACATAGTGAATATTCTTATGATATAAGTTATTATTCTTTGACCTTAATTAAAACTATTTAATTAGAATTATAAATAAGATTATAAATATAGTGTATATTGAAGAGGAAAGAAAGGTATTCGGAAAAGTTATTGAGCTACCCTTGTCAATATTAAGCTAAATTATAATAGGATATGTTTTAATAAACTATAGTAAGATATTTGAAGGATGAAAGTTTATTTTAGGAGGAGATGGATGTGATATAAAAGTAAATAATTTGTAATGAAGGGCAAGGGTGTCATATGTTGTTAAATAAGAGGGCAATATAGTCCACCCTAATATGAAATAATAATAAAACAACTCTTTTCACCCTCACCTTACATATCTCTCTCTACATAGTATCATAAAGAGTCAAACCCTAGGACTCTCTCAAGATTATATCTTACTCTAAGGAACCACGAAGCCTAATTACTAGATAAATTTTTTCCTTTTCAATCCTTAGTTGATATGAAGGAGTTGTCTTTTTTGTGTTGCGTCGTCGTGTTAAAGGTTTTGTGCTCTTGGTGAGAGATATAAAACCTTAAGTCATCTTGTTGGTGGTTACGGTTATTGATTTCAAAAAGAAAAGGAAAATTTCAAGTATCATGCTTATAGCAACACTTTATATGAGAAAAGACATTTTCTTTTTCGAGTTTGCATAGTTTACGATCAAGAAAATGAATGTCTGAGAGTTTTTCTCGTGTTTTGCTCAAATAGGGTTCATGGCCATAATCTTCTTAAGAGTGGCGAGTGATATTCTATAACGGCCGTGACAAAGGCTGTGATGGTGATCACGACCCCTTGAAACGAGCGTGAAATGGGAGTTTTGACATGTTTTTCCTTTCCAGAGCCTATCATGCCCCTTGCCACAAAGCATGATCAATAGGGTGATGTTGTGAAGCCTTCTAACTCGTGTTTTGACCTTCCTAAACACCTAAATCTTTAGTTTAATATCTAGTACTCCTAAATCCAAGTAGTAAGGCATACCTAAACCTAGAATAGTTGTAGTTCCTAGTAATTTAGGTGGTTAAATGATCTTAGAAGTAATATTTTTTAAAAACAAGTTTTGAGTTAATTTTTGCTATATGTGATAAGGTGATCTTGGTTTTGTTGAATTAGCTGATTCAAACATCTTATCATGTATGTCCTTACCATGGTTGTTGCTTATGAATGTATCCTTAGAAACTATAAATGGAATTAATATTATTTGGCTTTAAATTAGTTGTTGCTTGTGCTTGGCTAGGTTCAATGGACAAAGAGTAACAATGTTACTAGGACAACGCCCTAATGATCTGTGTGTGGTGTTGTCTCGAGTGGAGTTACATACAGAGATGATTCCAGTAGTTTAGAAGTTGTACAAGAATGGTATCTAGGGTGTGTGAGGATTACAAACTCCAATGTATATATAAGTATCTACGTTTATATGCATCTGTTTTTTATGGAGTCATGAGTTACTCTAGGTTTAATGCTAATTGCAAATGATTCTAAACTGTGTTGATTACTTGGCTAACCAAAAGATAGTAAACTGTGGTTGTTACATATATTAGTGTGTTACATGCGAATATTGTGTATTGTCTATTCATGCGCATGTGGTTTTGGTTTAGCGTACTAGGCCTTTGTGCTGATTCCTTTTTTATTTTTCAGGAATAGATAATGATCCATTGGTTTTAGATTTGAATGGTTATGATATTTTCATGGATTATAGGGATGATAATAGTGGAGCCGATTTTCGTGCTAACTATTAGATGTTTTGAGACGAAGATAGCTATAGTTGAAGACTTCATGAAGTTTTAAATGGTTATTATGATTCTTGAAGTTATGAGACTTTTTCATATAATGTTTCAAGTTTGATTTTAGGTTAGTGCTTTGATTATTCTAGCTGAGTTATTTAAAGATTTACGTTTATGACATTAATGATTTTAGAAGTTATCCCTCAAATGAGCAATACAAGAGTTATATTTTATTTTGGTTATAGTTTAGTGGAATCAAAGCCCTAGCGTGTCCATCCTTAGTGAGGAAAGGTACACAAAATATATTAATCAATACTTACAAAGACATGATCAAAGGCTAAATATTTCTCACATCCTCATCTAGTATCATGAGATCTGGATGTATCCCTTTATTTTACCTTAAAGAAACAATTCATGTTTGACTTGATTTTCAGGCTATTCTACTCTAGATTGTTCCACCATTCTTCTTCTCCTCTTATCTATTTTATGGAAGTCATGTGAGGCCATTTCTCTCTATTTGGGCATTTGCACACTTCAAGGTCTCTAAAGATTGCCACTGCTCAATCAACTCATCATTGCATTGCCTTTGCAAGCTTAGCAAATGGAATATCTCCAGTTCCCTTAAGTTAGGAGCAGCAACTTGGTCTTTTGTTGGACCATAATGGAACACCTCTATCATCTCGTCACAAAAAAAAAAAAAAAAATACAAATCTTTTCTAGTATGGGGAATTCTACATGTAGATCATTAAAAGAGAAGAGATTTTTCCATTTGCATTAAAAAAAAACTACAAATTGTTAATAGAATTAATCTAAGGAATGTTGCTCTAAGGGCATTAGCTAATTGAAGAACGCTAAGTTCTCCTATTGTCACGCCCCAAAGGGTACCCTAAACGTAACAATCCGCCACACTTAATATTAAAGCTTAAGTATGACAACCTTAGCCACTCCCAAAAGCTTTGATATTAAGTGTAAGGCATGCTCTCACAAATTTAGAGGACCATACATGGAATTATGAAGCTTAAGAAGATATAATAAGATATTAAGAAAAGAGGATTCATAATATTCATTTACTTATGTTAATGATTTTACAAACTTTGGAACATTTCTCTTAATCACAAATCTATCATAAGAATATTGTACATCTTATCCAACACTAAATTTCATCTAAAATTCTTCTAATATAAAAAGAAATTACCTAGCTGCAGGGTCCTCGTGGTCTTAACCATAAATAGGGGAACTGCAAAAGATATCTATGGGGGTATAAGCTGACAGACTTAGTGAGAAATATTTCTATAAATAACTTATTGTAACAAAATTTCAACACAAGTTATTTAATCAAAACAAATGGAATGCAACATACACATGGGCAAACAAGGCATATAGTTTTCCGGGAACTATATGTTGAATGGATTTACGCCCTCCTTCGGGGTTTGGTGATACATAACCTCAAACAAGTAGTTTTTAGTAAAAGTTTTATGCTTTCGACCAATATCGCCAAGCATATGAAGTCTACTTGAATTGAGCCTTGCTTTCGGATCTTCCGCCAAGCATTTTCTTAATGCCGCCAAGCAATTGCTTTCGGACACTCCGCCAAGTGTTGCTTTCGATATGAGCTTACTATCCTTCTCACCCAAGGATAATAACCCAAATGCAATGTGACTCACTTCATGGTATGCATGAATCCATTTATTTATTTATGATATCATAACATTATTATTATCAAATTTAAAACGATCAAAGAATATCATACAAAGCAAGTGTTATACTAAAAAACAACCATTTAAATCAATTTTAGCCTCGCTATTCTTAGGATTCTTTCAAGGAATTATTTTACATACATATCTATTTTCTGTTCCTAACACTAATGCAACTAAATTACAAGCACAACAAGTATATCATTTAAAAGAATAAACTCACGATGCCATGTCGACTATTCTTCTTATACGGATGAGTCGTTCACACACTCCACTCAATCGAAATAGTCTTCGGGATATAGGTATCCTTCCTCGGAGTCACCTAGCCAAAGGAAATACCCACAATGAGTATTCCTTGATGATTTTCTTGAATTTTGACAAGACAATGTCAAAAGAACGTAAAAGTTCGTATAAAGGAAAGTTCCAATTTAAATGGCCATAACTTGGTCATTTTAACTCGGAATCACACATATAATATACCGATTTCTAACTACTCAAAAAGATCTACCCATTTCTAAAACTATTTTTAACAAACAAGGTCATATAGGCTTTGAAACAGTGGCGACAAAATTCACCACGGATTTTCTAACTCAAAAACAATTTTGGTCCAATCATCCAAAATTTGTTTGATAAATACTTAGTTATCTATATAGTTGAAAAATCCTCTTTTTATAGCTATGTAGCTCATATTTATTCTTGCTCAAGTGTTTGTTGTCCAATCATATTTCTTGAGTAAAATAGTATCGGTTTGGAGTCTTAGAAAAACATAGTTTACAGGAATTCATTTTGTAAATCTTTTGAAATGAATATTTTGTTTCTTTTGTTTTCAAAGAATTACTTTATTTTTTACTTATTATTTTTCTAAATGACTTTTGAAAAATAATTTTTTTTCTTCTTTTCTAAATTCTTGTGTTGGTCCTATGTATGTTCCACTCAATCCTTCTTTGACTATTTATTTGAAAAGATCTAAACTTGAAATTCCTTACTTCTTGCTTCCTAAGGTTTTTGCTATGTTATGTTTTTATATAAATCATTTTGTATCAAAAATCATTTTCTTTTGAAAAACAAAGTGGGATAATAAATGATTTAAAAGCTTTTCATAATAAAAGTAGTTTCTAAAATTGTAGTGGGTTCTTTTGTAACTTGAAAAGAATGACTTTATTTTTGTTAAATCGTAGATTTTATACTTCACATAAACTTATCTCTAAGTGGTAAAATCTCTTTTTGTCAATTATTTTTAGAACTTGAAATTTTGGTCAACAATCTAAATGAACATGATATATGAGAAAGAATAGCAAACAAAATAACATAAATAATAAAGTCAAGTATTGGGAGTCTTAGCTTTTTCAAGGCTCTCGGGACTAAGAAGTAGACTAGTCCCAAAATAAAAATAAAATGAAAGAAAGAAAAATTTGTTTTGACTTGATGAGGATAAGTCTAAGACTAGAGACTAGTCTTAAAATGACAAGGAATAAATAAATTGCATTGCATAAAATAAATAAATAAATTGCAAGTGAGCTTATATACTCTAAAGAATATGTATACATATATAGATAATAATACTTAGATATAATAACAATAATATGAACAAAATAATAACATAAACATAAATAGATTTTCATGAATAAGAACAATACATGAATATAATGTAGCTTCCATAACATTTAGTTTTTGGAAACTCACACTATGGTCATGTAAAGTTACATGACATAAAGAAAAAAATAATAGGAAATTGTTACCTAAAGAAGACTTTGGTAGTGTTATATGGTTATGGGTTTTGTTGTAGGTAGAAGTTGTTTTGGAATTATTTTAAGAGAGTTTTGGAGATATTTGGAGAGAGTTTTGAGAGGAGAATTTTAGAGATTTTTATATAGAATTTGTGGATAGTAAATGTGTGAAAGAAGTGAAAGAGGAATGAGGTACTTATAGGAAAATGTGGAGTGATTTTTGAGTGATTTAAATAAAGAAACTTGAAACAAATTAAGGAGAGAGGCGCGGCGCGGGGGGGGCGGGGGGGCGCGCAGGGCACGGGGCGGCCATACATGTAGAGAGGGAAGAGAGAGTTTTTATTTTTGCTTTTTGTTAATTAAAAGAAGTAATATGTAAGGTAGATGTGAAATAAAGTTATGGGAAAGGTAAAAAGTAAAGGTTATAGGTTATGGTGTGTGTAAGAGTAGGTGTAAGAAAAAGTAGAGAGAAAAGAATAGTGTAAAATAGTAATGAATAGTGTGATGTAAAGTAGATATGACTAATAAAATACGGTAGTAAGAAAATATCCGTAAAATTGCGATATCTATTATTTTTACATACCGAAAAATTGTAAAACTGATATTTTGAAAACCTTATATTTTTACGAGTCTAACGGTATATTCGGAATATTTTTACTATTCCAGGCTCCGGGACTCGTTTTTCAAGAACTGTGTCCGATCAGGTTCGAATAAGTTGCAGTTTTACTAATCTGATCTTTTTTACGCTTCCTTAGATAATTATGTACTATTCTATATTCTAAACTCCTACTTACTCTTACTGAGTTGCTTATTCAGGATTTTCGGACTTAAGCTATCACGTCTAACTAGGGTTTTGTTGACCTTTAGAGCTCTGGTTGGCTTTTGGTTTAGGGTTTTAGGCTAAACCGATTCCAAAAATTTGGGGTTTTACACCTATGTATTAAAGCCAAAGCTGCTCCAAGTTTGATGAGGCGATATAGTTGGGAGCAGGACCAGTCTATTCTTTAGAAAACGAACACTCCCTAAGGTTTAATTCCTTTATTTTTCGAGTTAGACTGATTGATCAAATCAACAAATATCTTGTTTTCATTTTTTAACACTTCCTAGAACTGGATATTTCACAAGTAAGATGAAAGACCAAACTATTTGCGAATTTCTAATAATGTGAATCTCCCTTGATTTGCACTTCAATAATCCTAAACTTCAAGGATAAGCAAAATGAAAAATTTCCGACCTTTCCATCTAGTAGCAGTCTTCGTAACTACATCTCAAGTTAGCTAAATCAATATACACCGACCTTAACTCCTTTAATTCTGAGAGGTCTTCCAGCATTGCCTTTTTGAGGATATTCTCTTGGCTGGGAACTTATAGCCACTTCCTCTCATCTCTAGAACCTCTTTACGATCTCAACTTCTATTATTTCTATTTGGTAAGTAAGTGACAAATTCAATAACTTTAAGTGAGTAAGATGTGTTACCCCTGTCGGTAATTTATTTATGCTAGAAATAGAAAATTCAAGTATCATAACTTTAAGCATGCATGGAATTTCATCAACACGAGCACAATCCATTAAAATCAAGCATGAAGTTCAGGAAGGCAAAGAAAAGAATCTGAAAATGACTACAGGTACCTCATATTTAGGACATTAAGCGATTGAAATCCTTTCAAAAACTCATAGGTAACCTTACCACATGTTCTACAGATCCATACAATAAGAGGGTAGTTATTTTAGGAAAATCATGACTATGTTGTCATAGCTCAATTTCCTTATAGTCTACAAAAGAAATTCATTCCAAATTGTTGACTTCGTTTAGCAATATAACCATTGGATTCATTGAAATTCCATGTCTCGAGAAAATAATACATTTACCATTCGACTCTTCACTACCTTACCCCCTGCAGAATAAGGATCAACTTCTAATAAGCAAGATTTTACCAATTTTGTGATCAATTCTCAGCCCTCACAAAAATGCAAGCTCACAATATAGTTGCTCATCAGTTATCTTCTCCTTTGCCAACCAGCACTCTACAAGTTCACTTACTTTAATGTAATAGCCTTCAGGATATGGAGAACTATCCAAGAAACAAGATGTGAGAGTATCATTTTTTAGCCTATCATAGCTCGACTTCAATGTGCTATAGACCAAGGAATCAATGCCATTAATGGGAATTGAATGTTGCAGGTTATGGATTGCACTCTATCGTAAATATGTATCCATTCTTTGTCTCATGGTTGAACCCATAATAACGAGAGCTAAGGGCAAATAACCACATTCTTGATAAACGGTTTTGGCTAGAGGTTTACTTTCTTTTGTATTCACAACATTTCTATCTTTTTCAGTAAATAATTACAAAGCTTCTTCATTTTTCAAGCATTCAATGTTAAGTGGTTTCGCTTCCATTATCCTATACACGTTTAGAAGTTGTGTATTTAGGACAATTTTAGAACCTACCTATTTTCCGAGAATGCCTATGCTTAGCAAATCTATGTGTCCCCAAACATTGTCAATAGTAAGGAGAAACTTCTCTCTCTAAAGTTTATTATGAATTTTTTCCACAACATATATGTCGCCTATCCCTTCCTCCAGATTTTGAACCAGCCTTTTAGCAATGTCTTTCTATATGCCTTTAACATCAACATCCTTGGTCAATGTGACAAATATGACCAAGTTAAAGAAAGAAGTGCCTTCCATCCTATTGTTTAAGGCTCTTGCAAAGGTTGTCTTACCCACTCCTCCAAGTCCCCAAATGCCAATCATCTACACATCATCATCGTTCAGCATCGTTATTACTAGAAAACTAGCCTTTATACATAAAAAATTTGCGATGGAAAATTTCCATCTCTAAAAAGATAAATTAACGGCATATTTATGCTGCAGTTGTGATGACACAAATTATGAATAATCTTATAATTTTTATATTCTTTTGCAATGGAATTGGCTATCCGAGGTAATTAAGCAATCCTTTTAATTCAGATTGTCATGAATTTTTTTTTCTTTTTCATCGAATTCTTAATTTTTCTTTTTTTTCCACGTCTATTATATTTTGCACCTTAGGTCAAAATTTGATGCCTTAAGCTTATTGTCCCCATTGTATCCCTACGAATGAGTATCTGACGCAAGTTATAAAGTAAAACTTATATTTTAGGAATTGTTTTATCTTTTAGATGTATTTGAAACGTGTTAGATTTTTATTCATGAAAACACAACATAGATATTAATTAAATGTTGAAACTAAGCATGTGGAACATACAAAAGATAAAATAATAAATAAAATAGAAATACGACTTAGATGGAGAACTAAAACAGGGTATGATATCTTTTTGCTTTTTCTACTCGTCTTTGATATGCCTATTTTTTATATCTAACAATTATTTTCTAAAGAAAGAACACATATTTTTATATATGTAGAGGGAAAAAATGCACTTATATATCTTTTACAACTAACCCCCTTTTCTACATATATGGAGGATTGCGACCAAGTCAAGAAGGCACTCTTTATGAGAATGTGGGGTTTGGAACAATCTTGGATAGGGAAGATATGGCTAGCTCGCCATCAAGATTGACAATAAATGATGACATTAGGAATGGTCAAGCACTGCATGAGAACTTTTGGGGATTGACACTCTTGCCAGATGACAAAAGGGTAGAGCAAGTTGATGGAATCTTTTGCATTTTCATGTTATTGAACGTCATGCTTTCCCACAAGGTGAAAGATTAATTTAACATAAAGAGGGACCTCTTTGCATTTTGAATGAGACAAAAGGAAAAATTAAGATTTCTCTTGTTTGTAAATGAGCCAGTTGATAGGAAACTAATATTAGAAAAATCGTTCGCTGCACTAACCTTTCATTGGCGATGTCTACAACAATGGTGCCTTTTTTATTTTCTTTCTATTGAAAGGAGAAAGCTCACCCACCACAACAGGTCAAGAGAAAGACAATACTAAGATAAGAGGGAATCTTTTGCTACAAAAATTGCCTTTCCAAGTGAAACAAAGTGACTTACGTAATCTCTATTCCATCAAAATTAATTACAGGATCATAGAATTTTCTTCTCTATAATTGGGGTAGTTGACTAGAATTTATACTAGTATATACTATATATTATACATCATTATAAATCATTATTATAAATATATATGTATTGTTATGATGGGACAAGACAAAAAACGCAAAAAAAAAATAAGAACACACACAAATTTATGTGGAAAACCTATATTGGGAAAAACCATGGGCTGAGAAGAGAGAATTCACTATATGTCGAAAAAAGAGTATAGAAGGGACATGACATCAAACTAATTCACTCTCACACTTACAAACCCTAAAAAACACACACACACATATATATATATATGTGTGTGTGTGTATAAAGATAGCTGACATTAAAGACCTAAATGATGATCCTTAAATGTGTAATGAATGAATAATAAATGTACAATCAAATATTCATTCATTAACATGAAATTATAGAAAAACAGCTATAGCAATTCGGTCACAAACTCCAACAATCTCCCCTCTTGACACGAATTTTGGAGTGAAAAACACAAATTCTAATCTTCGACATAAAAACAAAACATTCTCTACCTCTTCCACAATACCCTAAAGGGCATAAATCAGCAGCGTATTCCAATCTTTGACACAAAACATTCTCCACTCTTCCAAGAAAATCTGGTATTACGATCCAACAATGGAATATTATATTTCACGGTTGCCATTGTAGACAAAACAAAACCAAACCTTTGGCTCTAATACCACTTGTTATAATAGGATAAGACAAACAATGGCAAAAACAGAATAAGAAAACACAAAGATTTACATAGAAACCCAAATCGGGAAAAAGCAATGTTACATCGAACTGATTCACTCTCACACTTATAAACCCTAACTAAACAAATATATATATGTGTGTGTGTGTATAAAGATAATCGACATTAAAAGCATAATGAAATAGCCATAATTTTAATATATTAATGCATGTTAGATTTGATAATTATATGTATGCATGTGTTTGAGTGGATTAGTGTGTTTGTAATGTTGAATGTGATGTAATGTATGTGAATAGATAATAAGCTATGGTAAATGTATTTAGAATGGTAGTTTATTCATGCTATTCAATTATTATGTTAATGCAAGTGGTTGTTGTAGTAATTAATGTTTGATGAATTAAGTGTGTTTTGAGATAAATTCATAACCCATAAGCCTAGCAGATTTTGGCCTTCTTAAGCCCCAATATAAGCCCAAATTAAAGCCCAATTAAGGCCTAAAGCATTTCCAAATCTGCCCCTAAAAGTCAACATTATGGATAAACATCAAAGCCTAATTGCCTACTTAGACAATCCAAAACAGAACAAAGAGAGGAAAATTTGTAACTCTAGAAGGCCAACAATTTCCAACCAAAATTAAGTTTTCTTGGACTCAACACGCAAAAATCCTTCTACAAGCTTTATATATATTGAGGTAAGCTTATTTGATGTTTGAGATGTCTTATTTTCCTTTAATCCATGAAATATGCATGTGTAGTATAATACAAGTAGTTGATATGTTAAATCCTTGTTGAAATGTTGTAGAGTTGTTAGGAAAGTTTTAGAATGCTTGACATGTTATAGATTGATTGTAGTAGGCTCTCATGTGGTTTGGAATGAGATGAAAGAGTTAAAATATAAAAATTTTTGTGTTTGGAAAACAGAGGAAATCTGCAATGCGAATTGCAGTATACGTCGCCTCGTACGCCGCCGGCGTACATGCCATCGTTAGAGTTTTGATTTCTGATCTTTTGAAAATTATCTTAAACGCTGCCAGTGTTGAAGTCGGAATTTGCCGGTGTTAGAACCCTGATTTCTAATCTTTAGAAATTTTTCTTAAACATCGCCGGCATTAAGGTTTGCATTGTTAGCACTAATAGCCGGCATGAACTTTGTAAATTTCAAATTTTTCTAACTTCTTCCAACATCTTCCAATACATGATATGAGACTTTTTTATCAAAGATTTGCCATATATATGTGTTATGTGATAACTTTGGATTGTTTTTACATAAGGTTCAATAATTTTCCTAAGTTCTAATCTAGTGAATATAAGCTTGACTTAGGATAGTAATGTGATATAGTTGATTTATGTGGAACAAAGATAGATATTCAGTTGGAGATTCCCATCGATTACCAATGTGAACTAGGTACACAATACTTTGGTTGATTGTTGCTTAGGATAGGGATATACCAATTTGACCTTAATTAAACAATAATGAAAGATATTGAAATTGGTTGTTCTTTATGTCGTTGAATCTAGAACCGGAGTGACAATCTTGTCATGATGCAATGGTATGGTAGTTTAGGCACTTAGCCCAATCCTTTGTCATGATGCAATGACCCAAATCCATGATGCAATAGTTTACCATGATGCAATGGTGGTTTCTTTTATTGGCTAAGTGGGTAGCTAATAGAGTTAACTATATCTGTATATTCTCTACTAATGCTCGGAAGGAAATAATATGTTTTAGTTCACGGGTATGGGACCGTTGAACTAATTGATATTATAGACCGGGATAAGTGGAGTGTATAAAGAAGTGTGAACCCTAGATGATGCTATTAATATTCTTTATCGGTTAGATATAGGAGATATAGATATCTGGTCTATCTATAACAACCCCTGAGCAGCTGTTGTTACTCAGGACCCCTAGAATTTCCAACCTTGATTTGGTGTTTGAATACTCCAATGTTGTTCTATTCACTTAACTAAAGATAATGAAATTGTGGTGATTTATTGCATTGTATTTAGTTAAGTGAGCATGGCATATGTAATTGTTCGCACTATTGTATATTGGGCCTTTGGCTCATGCTGCTATCTTACAGGTGACTTTGATGACAAGCCCTCTGACGATATGGGCTATGGGACTGATCGGAAGGACTCTATGGATGACTAGGAGAGAGAGACACCTAATATATGCTTAAGTTGTTGTGAAGTGTTTAGGCTTATTTGTTAAGCCTTAGAATGTATTTTGATTTGAATTGTATTTGTAATATAGTTGGGGTATAAGTAAGATTTCTATGTTTATATGATCCTTGGGAAATAGTATGTATATATATGATGTATGACTTATATATAGGTAATGACCCACTACTTATGTAGTGGTAATGTTTCTTAATTCAAAGCATGTGAATGTTATATCTGTTTTAAACAAGCAGCCATTACAAACATATCTTTTTAAGATGATTTACGTATAATGCTTGAATATTGTTCCTAATATTTGGTATTATGCGTGGTCGGAGATTTCACACTTAATATTTGAGTTAAATGGGCCGGGTCTTTACACATAAATTATGATCCTTAAATGTATAATAAATGAATAACAAGTTTATAATCAAATATTCATTCATTAACATGAAACTACAGAAAACGGCTTTAGAAATCAGATCACAAACTCCAATGTGTATATACACTCTCTTTATAGGGGTAATGAAATTTAAGCTTACATTTTATCAAACACTAGTACAAGATTAACATTAAGGAAAGAGTTGGCCGTGAGAAGTTACACCAGATCCCATTTCTTTTTGTCACACTTGTTAAACCATGAAGTTTTGTTCATACCTTTTTCAATTTTTTTCTTTATAATGTATTTTCTTCTCTGGTTTTTACGTTGTGCTCTCAAAGTTCTTATATTTATGATTCATATACATCATTTTCTATTGTGGAAATAGTGGTAAGCTTTTGTCTCAATCTTCATTTGCTGTATATTAATATGATAGTGGGTCCAAATAGGCCAATAATTCAATGTCTTAACCGCCAATAATGCATTATTCTACTTTTATTTTCAAATATTCCTTTTTGTCAGACGCGATTTCATACAATGCACGACCCAATTGCCTTGTCCCTTCCTGTTTGTAATTTCTGCGGACTTCCTTAGAAAGACTTTCATAGCAGGACGCACCGTGCTGACTACGGATGTGCCATGGAGATGTTTGCACCCGGTAATAAAAACCCTTGGGACATTCTTTACTCCAGTATAAACTAAATGGTCTTTACGTGCGTCCGTCATGCATTCTAAGAGCAATCCGAATCAAATAGTTGCCTTTTATTTCTGAAGATGCCTTGTCCTTGTTTATGGATGTGAACACTAATCACCGACGATAACCTTCAAAAACTAGAATAATAATGTATAGCATTAGTTTAAATAATATTTAATTTTAAATTATAAGATTATGATAACAAAATAGGATAAAATCAAGCCAAAGAACATAAGAAGAAATGGAAGTGTTCAATAAACTTCAGCCATTACTTTGTACCACCAAACACTCATAAGATGCAAGAAACTGTACTAAGTCGTTTATGAAACGCCAGTACAAGATTTATACGAGGAAAATGGTTAGCAGTGGGAAGTTTCATCTGAGATGATTTCGACTCACATGGAATTTCAATTGTGTTTACTAACAACACTTGTTAAACTATGAAGTTTTGTTCAATTCTTTTTCATTTTTCTTTTTGTAATTTATTTTCTTCTATCATTTTTCTATTGTACTTCTGAAGTAATTATATCTACGACCCATTTAGATTATTTCTGAAAATGCTTAATAAAACCTTAAAGAAATGAGTGTTAGAATATTGGATCCGTCTTCAGCCTATAATCACGGTGTTCATGCCCAATAAAGCATTATTCTACTTTTCTTTTCAAATATTCCTTTTTCTAAGAGGTGTTATCATATGATGTAGACAATGCATGACCCGAGTTTGAATTGTTTGTTTTTTTATTTGTATTTTATTTGCATATTATCTGCATCTATATTTTATATGTATCTAATATGTAAGATTTATATAAAAGTAATAATTTCTGATTTTTTTTATTTGTATCTTTTTTTTGACAAATAGTCTAATTAAAACTAATATGAAGCAAATGTCAAAGCTATGTCAAACCAACGATACAAATGCACCTTTAACTCGTCCCTCCATATTTGTAATTTCCCAAAATTTCTTAGGAAAATTGTTTAATAGAAGTTAAGTATATTGGTTTTGATGTCTTGATATTGTGATTCATACGTGTGATTTGTTGCATATCCTATATTATAGACATGATTGTGGTGTGGTATTTAAATAATTAATTTCATCCAATTTTTATATTGGTAATTTTTCTTTAAAGTAATGGTACATGTGTTAAACTCCTTATTGAGTTTTTGAGTTGTAGCGAATAGTGAAAAGTATATGTGAAGTGATTAGAAAATTAAAAATATACAAAAATAATTTGTAAGATAATCTGTATCACCTTTATTTGAATAAGCATAATGTCATATTTGATAATATATATATAAGTGTGTGTGTATATAAAAACAAATGGGTATTCCTATTTTATTTTTAACTCAAACTAATCCAAATAATATATTAAAAGGAAACAATGAATTGTTTAACGATAAATGTAGTCTCAATCAATTGAAATAAAAATAGGAAGATGTTCCATTTTCCTTCGTTGCATGTGAAGTGAAAGAATTGGTGGTTATAACATCTAGTCGAATTCCATGAAAAGATTCGACTATAAACATATCAATTTCATTGCTATTTAATAAAAAAATGATAACTGTTGAATAGGATTTTATAACTATCATCGCTATGTTGCTTTAAAAACATCAATGGCATTAATTTCTTTTAAAATACTACATCAATCTTTTTTTTTTCCCTCACACCATTAACAACTTTGAGGATTTTTATCGTTCCTCCCATGATCTGATAACCAAAAGATACAATATTGCACTTTATAAAATAGCTGCGAGGAGTTTAAAATAATTTTATTAGAATCTTCTTCTCTTTGCCCATCATATCTAAGAACCTTTACAAAGAATCCTAAATGTCCTGTTTTAATTTCGTAACTTCAATCTTGTCACTATTTCATACTCAAACAAAAGCAAGAAGAAACAAAAACCACAACACAATGCTATAACAAATAACTATTGCTTGTACAAATGAAAGTAGATGTTATTCAATATAACCAGTGATAGAAAATAAAGAATAAAAAAATCATAACAATTTAATTCAATATAATGTAATAAATAAAAATTTCATGAGATATTGTTTTCAATAAGAAGTTATACATTGATATTTCTAATTGTTAAAAGGAGGAGAAATGAGAAGAGAGAGTGTAATTGAATACTCATCATAGGATGTAAAAATTTGAGTGTATTCAAATTGAAAGAAAACAAAAGCAATCAAGTAATTTACATTTATAACATAGTTGATGTGGACAACAAGCTACTATGCTGTCATCCTTGACCAACTATACCGCTGGCCTTGACTAGCCTTTAAGCGAGCCTACTTTATTAGTTATGTCACACGATTTATTTGTATTTATTATTGGTCTAAATTGTATTTACTATTTCCTTTTTAGATTTGTATTTATTATTTGTCTTTATTATTAGTCAATATTGTATTTATTATTTTACCTTTTTAGGATTTTGTGTAATAGTATAAATAGCCCTTCAGCTTGTCTTTTTAGGGACAACCGATATTTTAACATCATTGACATTGAACTGAGAAGGTTTTCTCTAAATTTGTAATTATTTAGCAATTTTGTGATTAAGTTCACGTTTTGAAATCAATCGTCAAATTGGTTTCTATTATTTAAACGCTTTCATGCTGCATCAGATTGGTATCATAGCAGATAAAGTCATGTGGGGATGTCAATAGACTGCAGAATAGGAGGCAATCATATTCCCGATGGTGTTCGGGGTATAGAAGTCCTACATTACGAGCGATCGATACAAAGGGGTGGTAAAATAGACCATGGATAAGAAAATCCGGTGAAAGGAACAACACCGGCCTTGATCTATCAATCCAATACCAATAGTAGCAGGAAAGATTATTGAGACGGCTGAAAGGCGATCCAAGCATCAGTTCTGTTACTTATGATACTGATGATGAAGATGAGCTTTTTGAAAATCTGGCCTAGAGAAGAGGTCATGGTAGTAGAAGACTATACAAAAGGAGCAATTATAGGTATAAAGATGAAATCTTTTCTCAATTTAGATATGCTATTTTTGAGTTTCATGGTACTGGAAATCTAGATGAATTTTGGGTGTGGATTGACGAAGTTGAGAGGTTCTTTGGCCATATGAGATTTCTAAGGTATGATGATAGAGTTGGTGAAGAGTCGTTTGTAGGGTGATGCATGGTATTGGTGGAAAAAACTTCTAGCAGTGAGATGCCTTAAGGGCAAGGAGCCTGTGAGGACTTGGATTATGATGAAATACCTGATGGAATGGGAGTTCTTTCCCTTAGACTACAGGCAAATCCATCCTCAGAAAATTCTAAAGATGCCTGAACCAATAAAGCTAATTCCATAATTGCTTAAGAAGGAATTGTTAGGATAAGATGAAAACTCAATCCTCAAAGATCGGTATGCTCAAATTAGTAATGGTGAGGACATCAGGGAAGAAGTTGATGCTTATAAAGATTATGTTGGTGAGGAAGTCGTTGTGGAGAAGCCTCTATTGATTAACAAACAGGTGTTGATAGTTACTAAAGGGGTGAAGGCTAAAGAAACTCCTAGCAGATTCAGTGCACTAGTGAATGAGATTAAAATGTAGGGCATAGTGATTTGTCCAAAAACTTACATCGTGACCTAAAGGAAATGCCAAAATTAGTAAGTGCATCTACCTTATCGCTTCTTATCAACATGGAAAACGATTATCCAGTTAGCACTCCAATCCATCTAAATTGTGCATAAATAGATTTAAAAGAAAACTCAATGATGAGTTTTAATCTGGTGGGGGTGAATGATGTGGCGCAAATCATAATCAAACGACAAGATAAATGGATAAATCAAGATGATCCATAGAGAGGAAGACTAAGAGGAAAAGGTGGAAAAAATGAGACTCGAGGTCGAGTTCTTTACTGGTCGAAGAGAATGATGCAGACGATAAGCTACTACGCCACTGTCCTTAACCAACTACATCGGCGGCCTTGACCAACCTTTAAGCAGGCCTACTTTGTCAGTTATGTCACACGATTTATTTGTATTTATTATTGGTTTAAATTGTATTTACTATTTTCCTTTTTAGATTTGTATTTATTATTTGTCTTTATTATTAATCAATATTTTATTTATTATTTTACCTTTTTAAGATTTTCTTATAATTATATAAATAGGCCTTTAGGCTTGTCTTTTTAGGGACAACTGATATTTTGATATGTTTGATATTGAATTGAGAAGATTTTCTCTGAATTTTGCAATTGCTTAGCAATTGTCTGATTAAGTTCACGTTTTGAAATCAATCGTCGAATTGGTTTCTGTTATTCAACACTTTTCTGCTACATCAATAGTGAATATTCTTATGATATAAGTTATTATTGTCTGACCTTAATTAAAACTTTTTAATCAGAATTATAAATAAGATTATAAATATAGTGTATATTGAAGAGGAAAAAAAGGTATTTGGTAAAGTTACTGAGCTACCCTTGTCAATACTAAGCTAAATTACAATAGGATATATTTTAATAAACTATAATAAGATATTGCAAGGATGAAAGTTTATTTGAGGAGGGGAGAGATGTAATATAAAAGTATACTTTAAATGATAAATACTAGAGTTACATTTTGTTTTAATTGTAGTTTAGTGGAATCCGAGCCCGAGTGTGTCCATCTCTTGTGAGGACACTTGGTGGGCTGTTACGTACTCAATTTAGGGCATTACACTTTCCCTCAAGAGGGTGGATAAAGCTTAATTCATATGGTATGTCGAATCAAAATTTACATAACATTGCTGGTGGCACTCGTAGGGATAGTAATGGCAGACATTTGAGCAACTTTATGAGGAAGATTGGTAAGAGTATAGCTATGGCAGTTGAATTATGGGGTGCTTTGCATGGGTTGAAATTCGCAAGGATGTTGGGTGTTAGACGTTTAATCCTTAATAGATAAAATGATAGCCATTAACTTACTGTTTGGGAAATGCTATAACCAAAAACATGGTAATATTCTTAGCCCCATATGTAAGTTGCTTTAGAGTGATTAGAAGTGCAAATACCACATACATATAGGGAAACTAATTGATGTGCGAATTGTCTTGCAAAGGAAGCCTACAATTTTCCTCTTGGGCTACATCATTTTGATTCTTGCCATAGTTGTATTTGTTATATTATGCAGCAAGATGTAATTGGGATTAGCTTTCCCAGGAACCATGTGTTTGATTTTTGTGCTTGTTTTGCCCCCCTTTAATAAAAAACCAAATATTATTAACCTTGAGATCAATAAACCATTTGAGCAACTTAAATAAACATTGGTCAAATTTAAATAAATCATATGTAAGTTTGACACATATTATTAACCATGGATGAACCTTTATTTATAATGTAAACTTCTTTAAGGTTTTATTTCTTCTATATGTCTTTCTACTACTACTACTACCACACACTACTATTACTAATAATAATAATAATAAACCCATCTATTTATTACTCTATTTGTCCGGTGAAGTAGAGATAGTTCCTTGTGAAATTGCTTATTTCATCATCCCATGCTCTCCTTTAGTCCCTCACTTTAGAATGGATTTATTCTTAAAATATAAATATATTTTATCAAAAAAATTTAGTTACATATATTTTTGTCATTAATATAAACATGATTAATAATATTTGATAATAATTATTTATCTAAACAAATATGTAAAACTTATAGCAGGGAAGGGACTTTTTTATCATAAAATTATAATCGTATATTAGTCTCATTCTCTTAAATTATCCTAAATTGTAATATTATACTAGACTAGATAAAATAAGATTATGGTGTTCTAATATGAGATGTAATTTTTTAATTCGTTATATACTTTTAATTAGCACATTATCAATCATACAAGCCAGTAAGTATTAAGTAATAGAAGATGATTGATTACTAAACAAAGGGAAAAAAAAAAAAAGGAATGTTCATAACACTAGTGGATAAATTTTAAAAATTATCTTGTTTGTAGATATAGCACAACAATCAAAAAATGATATAATTAATCTAATTTCATTCTAATGAATGACACATATCTAAATTAAAAATGATTAAATTTTTTAGAAAAATTTAAGAGAAAAAATAATATGTTTTAATTTTTTTAATATTTGAAACGATTGGGTTTGAACTATATGATTTGATTAAGATCTCAAATCGAACTGCAAACGTTTGCTCTTTACTGAATCGAATCGTTTGAAAAATAACTTAAATTTTTATGCAATTTGATTCGATCTACTTGGATTTGCATTTCGATTAGTTGTTCTCACACAGCCTACTTAATATTATTAGGATCAAATGCAAAACATCCAATAGCAGGCAAAAACCATGCATAGATGTGCCAAACACAAGTTAGAGATGTTGATAAATAAATAGGCCATCAACACGATACACAAGGACATTAAATTGGTAGATAACTTGTAATTACTTATTCATGATTTATGAGTAACTTCTAACTCTATTCTTAAACTTTGGTGGTCACATAAGATTTAAAAAAGAAATTGCATTTGCCTTACACGAGGAAGAAGCATTACAACACTGGGGCATAGGACCCTAAATTATTGGTTACATGGACCCACTGGCACTGTAAGACATAAATGACTCAGTACAGTTGCATGTCCTTGTAGCCCTTTGAGAGTTTTTGGTGCATACTAATATCTGAAGTTTATTGAAGACTTTCATTTCTTTATACTTCGTTTGGTGTGATTTTAACCTATATTATTATTATCGTAGATTTTAATTGATTATCTTATTATTTTATTTGAATTTAAAATTAAATTTTTATTTAAACTAATGCTATAGTTTATTATTTTAGTTTTTGAAGGTTATCATGAGTCAGAGTTTATTTGTTAAAAGTTTTAAATTTTTATTATTTTAATATTCGAAGAGTGTAACTTTCTATTGATCAGTTCATACTTATATAACTTTATCTTTTATTATTAGAAAATTTCTGGATTTCACACCCTAGATAACATAAAGTTTCTCAACCCAACTCGCATCGAGTTCCTCTAAGAAATTTCGGAGAAATTACGATCAGGGGGTGACGAGTTAACGAGAAAAAGGGATCTACGAAAGTAGAATAAGGCATTGAATTATTGCCCAATTTGGATCCACTATCCCCCCTCTGTTTTTCCTAATACGAACGAGAAAAAGGGACCTATGAAGAGAAAAGAATAATAAGGCATTGAATTATTGGCCTATTTGGATCCACTATCCTCCTTTTTTTTTTTTTTTTTTTTTGGAGGGTGGGATGTGAAGTTGGTCCCACTATCAGAATAACATCCACCATGCATAATACCCCTAAAATTTTTCTTTTAAAGGTTTTTTTAAAAATAAGGTATGGGAATCATGAATATAAATACCTTTTGGAATACAGCATAAAAACCAGAAAAGAAAAAATTATAAAGAAAAAAATTGAAAAAGACTGAACAAAACTTCATAATATATAATAGTTTTTTTTTTTTTCAATTAGAACGAAAGAAGAGAATTCGAACTTGATACCTTTTACTTGAAAACCAGGAAAGATGTTATTATACTACAATGCTAATATATAATAGTTTAACCATTTTCCTGGTCAGTCGTGACCAGGAAAAACAAAATTGAGTGGAAGCAGTAGCATTCTCACTTTCTCACTGCTAACCATTTTTCTTATGTTAATCTTGTACTAGAGTTAGATAAAATGTGAGCTTAAATTTCATTAACCGTATGTATAAAGAGACTATTCATTTTATTTTTATAATGGCTTACAATATCCTGTACATACTAGCAAAATTTCTAATCAACGATCAGAGTCATAGAGAAAAGAAACGTGGCTCGTTTCAGTCTGGAAAACAACTTTTCCGGCAAAAGATTCCCTCCTATCTTAATGTAATCTTTCACCTCGTGATGCCGATGGGGTAGTCTTATCTCTTAATTAAAGATAAATTACAGAAAGTGCCAGTAATCACATACTGCCCCACCACATTAAAAGAAGACTTGAGCAAGACTTTGAAGCTTTATCAAGCTCATCAATCCCCAACGTTTTACATGCCATATAGAGTCCTTGATTACAGTGAAGCGAACTTTCATTACTCAAACTCACCCCCTACTAGAAACCATACTGATTCTACTCTCATTTGAAATTTCTCTTTTCCAAATGGCATCCCTCGCGGATATCATCACTTCCCTTGCTGCTTTACTGTTTGAAGTAGCAGCTTGTCTTTCGTGTCGTCCATGTTATGAAGCTACCCAAAATTCAAAAAAGCTAAGCGAAATGGTGAACCAGATTAAGGCAATGGGCAGATCGGACGAGGTTGACGGATGGATTTTAGAAGCCGACAAGATTTTGCTAGAGTGTAACTTGGCTATTCTTGATGATGATCAGCAGTCTAGCTGCTTATCAGGCAATGCACGCGTGCGGTGCAAGTTGCAAAAAAAGATCAGAAAAATGATAGCCCGAGGTGACAAAATCATAAAACTTGCCGATTTGCAGCAAAAATTGGTTAGGGAATTCAACGGAGTCCCTCCTATTGCGGATGATTCGGTTGAGGGAAGTAACTTGAGACGAGCGATGGACATGTTGAAGGATGATGATTTATGGATGATCGGCATCTGGGGTCCTGGAGGAGTGGGTAAGACCACCCTTGTAAAAGCCTTAAAAAAGAAGTTCGAAGGCACTGGTTTCTTTGACATGGTCATGTTTATTGAGTTGATTAAGGATGTCGATGTGAAAGGCATACAGAAAGACATTGCTAAAAGCTTGGTCAAAATGTAGAAGAAGGGATGGACAGCGTAGATGTTGCAGAAAAAATTCGCAACAGACTTCAGGGAAAGAAGTTTCTTCTTATTTTGGACAATGTTTGGGGAAACATAGATTTAGAAATTATAGGCATTCCTCAAAAACAAGTGGGTTCTAAGATTGTCCTAACTACACGGCTTGTAGACGTGTGTTGGATAATGAAAGCGGAACCACTTAAAATTGAATGCCTAACAGATGAAAAAGCTTGGAAATTATTCGCTGAAAAAGCTGGAGGTGTTGTGAATAGCCCAGAAATTAGACCTTTAGCCAAACTCGTTTTCCAAGAGTGTGGTTGTTTGCCTCTAGCTCTCGTTGCAGTGGGTTCAGCCATCAGAGGTAACACGGAGGCTGATCTATGGCAGAATGCCATCAATGAGATACAACGTGCAGATCCCTTCAGTGATGATGTTGCTCAAGTCTACAGGGCACTGAAATTAAGTTACGAGTGGCTAGAAAATGATACTCTCAGGTCTTTCTTCTTGTGCTGTTCTTTATATCCTGAAGGCTGCTGGATTGAAGTAAATGAACTTGTTCAATTCTGTTTGGCCGAGAAGATTATTGATGATCAACAAAGCTACAAGAATGCATTTGTTAAGAGCTTATACTACTCCACAAAATTGGAAAATTCTTGCTTATTAGAATACAAAATTGATTACGGCGTTGAATATGTGAAGATGCATGATGTTGTTCGGGATTTCGCAAGATGGACTGCAGAGTCAAATGGTAAATCTATTATTATCTCAGGACATGGAATTTCAAGGAGTCCAAGGGTTACATTGCCAGAGGAAGTAAACAATATGGAGTGGATTTCTTTTGTAGACAATAAGGAAATTGAGCTACAACAACATAGTCAGGATTTTCCTAAAATAACTACCCTCCTGCTTCATGGAACCAAAGAACATGGGTAAAAGTGTCCCCTGAGTTTTTGAAAGGATTTCCATCACTTAGAGTCCTGAATGCGAGGTACCTGCAGTCATTTCCAGGTTCTTCGCTTTGCAATCCTGAACTCCGTGCTTTGATTCTAATATGTTGCGGTATTGTTGAGGAAATTCCATTAATGCCTAAACTTATGATACTGGACCTGTCTTGGTCTTGTCTTGATAAAATACCGACAGCAGTAAGGTTTCTTGGTCACTTAAAGGTGTTGAATTTGTCGGGTACTGACAAAATAAAAACAGTGGGAGTTGAGATAATAAGTAATTTAAAATCTTTGGAGGTTCTGGACACGAGAGAGAGCGGCTATTTTTGGCCAGCCAAGAGAACATCCAATTCAAAGGAGGCAACACTGCAAGACCTCTCAGGATTAAAGGAGTTGAGGTGGGTATATATTGATTTAGCTGACTTGGGATGCAGCTATGAAGACTGCTGCTGGATGGAAAGGTTGGAATATTTTTGTTTTTGTCATGGTGTTTATTCAAAATCATCCAGATTAAGAGAATTTTGCATATCTACAACGTGGCGAAGGGAGGATGAGGTCGGATCTTTCATCTCACATGCGGAATCTCTGCATCTTGTCAATGTTGGAAATGTAAACAAGATATTCAACTCGATCGATCAGTCCAAATCCAAAATAAAGAAATTAAAACTTACTAATTGTTCGTTTTCTGAAGAGTCAACTGGCTTTACTCCCAACTTCGGAGCAACATTCCCTAGATTAAGTGTACTAGAAATTACTTGTTCATTTGATGACAAATGGAAAAATCTCTTCTCTTTTGATGATGCACGTGTGGCATTGCTGGAACTAGAAAAGATTCGTATTTGTCGTTGTCATGCGATGACAGAGGTGTTCCAGTATGGTCCAACAAATTACCAAGTTGTTGCTCCTAACCTAAAGGAATTGGAGATCTATGATGTACCAAGATTGCAAAGACTTTGCAACTGTGAGTTGGATGGGCAGTGGAAATCTCTAGAGATCCTTGAAGTGAGCAAATGCCCTAAGCTAAGGAAGTTGCCTCACATGACTTCCATAAAAGAGATCAGAGGAGAAGAAGAATGGTGGGACCACCTAAAGTGGGATAGCCCAGAAACCAAGTCAAACATGGATCTAATCTTCAAGGTAAAGTAAGAATATATATTTAGAACCCACAATACAGTACAAGGAACATGTGTGAGATATTTAGCCTTGGATCGTGTCCTTTTTAGTATTTCTGAACGAGTACCTATTCTTAATTATTGTTATTTTTGAAGTCATGTTTTTATGGAGATGCAAAATAATGTTTTGTTTGATTGAATTGCTTGCTTGTTAAAGTTTTTCAGTTAAACTGTTATTTATTTTAGTTAAAATACTATGATGGCAGTCAAAGGAAATGATCTAGGTCGATAGCAACCACCCATTTTAGAGTTGATGATTTGATAAATACATCACCTTCATTAGTCTGTGCAATATAAATTATAAAAGAGTACTCTTGGGATTTTGTGTTATGATTCAAGAATGTGAAATAACTGACTTTGAATGTACCATTTCTTTTTAATTACTTTTCCATTCTATTTTGATGGTTGATAGCACCTTTTTCCATAACATTCTTTTTTCTTTTTTTTGGCTATTTGCATCATGTATAGTAATATTGCGCTTGCTTGCTTACAAAATATAAGATTCATCGTAAGTAAAAGTATGAATTTTAAAAAAAAATTAAATTAGAAAAGTACAGTACAAGGGCCTAAGTTTTTTCAATTTTATTTTTTGTCGGTTTAGGACCTATATTTTTCCTCTTTTCATTTCAGATTATGAGATATTTAAAGTGAGTCAAGACAAAATTCTATTAAAGCATATTTTAATTTTTCATTTTAGATTTACGTTGTTTTATTTTATTTTTTATTTTTAGGTAACGAGTAGTGATTTGGTTAGTTGAACATTGTGAATAAATCGTCTTTTTCGTGATTACTACAGGTGGCTTCTCACGAAAAGGATTTACCCACGGCTCATATCGGTAAGATTCCTTCCTATTTTACGATTCTAGTTCTGTCTCGTTGGCCCCGCTCTTTCTTTTTTTTTTTTTTTTAAATTCGTGAGGTCAGCACAAAAGTACCTTCACTCAACAACCCTTTGACTCTTTTGTGCATTGTTTTAGTTTTTTTGTGTTGTTTAGTGCTTTGTTATTTTCAAATTAAGTTTCGGAATTATTAAACTTTCGCTTAAATATTATAATTTTTTTTAAGTAATCTTTATGAGAATATAAAAACCCTATAGGATCATAAATCCATATTTGTAACCCCCAGTAAATTGTATGCGTGAGCCCATCTCTCTTAGGGGATGTTGCATGAGTAGTTGAGTGTGATTTTATTTCATTATTATGTTGCAACAGATAATGAGAAAAAACAGCAACTAATTAGCAATACGAATGCTTCTTACATGAAAAAATAAATTAATAATTAAATAAACAAACCAATACGAATGCTACGAAGACTATATGGTTGGCATTATTCTATTTGCATGTAATCAACAATTTATGACTATATTTGCTATACAACGATACTGAAGGTAAGAAAAAGAAACGTAAAAAAGCTGGAGGTCCTTTTGATAGCAGAAGACTAAAATAAATTTTTATAACTTGAAAGAGGAACTTAAAAGATAAAGTTGCAACAGATAATGAGAAAAAACAGCAACTAATTAGCTAAACTTTAGCCACTAATGATAACAGCTAGAAAAACTCAAAACAACTCCTAAAAATCTGGACACGATCAACAATATCTTTGACTCATTCAACAGCAATTTTCAGCAGCTTCTAAGGCAAATCTTCACAAATACTATCAATAATAACAACTGGCTTGCAATGTTAAAATGCTTGTATGCATGAACTAAATGTTCAAAAACACTTTGCAATCAACAATCTTATGACTTTAGTGGTCTCTTGATATGATTTGAATTGAAGCAATGTTTTTATGTTGTATTGTCTTACAAGAGATTGATCGAAACATGTTAATTTTGAAGTCCGTAGCCTTCATGATTTTGTATTCGTTAGATATTGTTGTCCTACATTCTGCGGCCTGTGGCCATACGATGTACTTGTTCTTTATGGTGTTTGTTTCCATCCTCCAAACCCAATAGATGAATTCCATTGTTTTGGCAAGTTTGTATTTATCTTAACATGATCATGCTCCCATGGATGAGTATTGGAGTTCTGCGGTCCTATAGGTATGCAATTGGATATCACTATGTATATAAGGGAAGCAAATGGAGATGGAGACATTGATGGTGATATAGATGAACAAAACGATACGGTATGCATTTCACATATTGCAAGGCTCCAAACACTAACATTATTAGCTATTGTAGTTTTCACTCTCTTTTAGATCTTTATTTTAGATGACATCTGTTGTTTTGATTTCTTATTCCTTCAGACCAAAAAATCACCGAATACAACTGCTGAGCAAGCACGGAGAGGAAGAGACATCCAGGGAATCCCCTGGGAAAGGCTTAGCATCATTAGGGATGAGTATCGAAAAATTAGACTAGAAGAATATAAGAACTATGAAAACGTGCCTCAATCTGGAGAGAAGTCAGGAAAGGTAAAAAGCAATTGGCTTATCTGCATCTGAATTATGTTATTTTTTTTTTTCCTATTATGAACTTTTTGGATTGATAAGAGAATCTGCATCTCAATTTTTTTTATGCTGTTATGCAGGATGCCAAAATAACTCAAAAAGGGTGTTCATTTTATGAGTTTAGAAGAAAGGCGGGATTAGTGAAATCTACCATTCCGCATGTTGTGGTTAGATAACAGTACTTACATGATAGTCATCATTGTCATTGAATCTGTAAAATTGTTGGACGAGTGATACAATCATTGCTTTTTATGTATATAACTTGACACTAAAAAAAATCGTTTTGCTAGAAATAGTTGGTTCATGAAATTTTATCATTTTCATTTGATGTATGTATGTAAATTCCAGTTGCTGAAAATAACTGTGCAACCCATTAAACTTCTTTATATCAGTAGGCATCATAGGTCGGTTAAATGCATTTCATGGGAATTATGAAATTACGAGTTAAAGCAATTTGATATTTAAGAGACTTCTCTTTAACCCAAGTAGCTACCATGGTTATGTCAGAACCATTGGGCAGCGGTTGTACATGGAAGGGAATGGAGAGGTCGTTTAGTTCTGACATGGGTTGTCTATTGGTTTCTCATTTTGTGTTGGTGTAGTTGAGGAATTTTGTTTGGGCCACATCTAAGCATGACGTATACCTAATGTCACCATCTTCTGTTATTCATTGGTCATCATTAACGTGCAACAAGTCTGAAGTCCTTGATTTATATGGGCATGTGGCTCCAACAGAGGTGAATATCTATATTTGTGTAACAAGTAATCAACTTAGATATTGCTTCAATTCTTTTTTGCTAAATAAGAAAATAAAGTTGGAGTGTTTTTTGCTGTTTCAAAACACGTAGAAGCATCCTGGGAGCTTGTTGGAAGGATTCACACATGTTGAAGTTGATGCGATTACTGTAAAGGATAGGTTGCTAGTTGCTGGTGGATATAGAGGAGAACTTATTGCAAGGTGAGGTGCATGACATTCGTTTTGATCCTCCCTTGATACGTGAATTGATTGGTGTTTGTAGTATGACATAAACCATTTTCTCTGAATACAAAATGTTTGGAACAAAAGTGTAGATACCCCTAGTTATTAGATTGCTGCTTATCTCATGTTGGTTGTGGTTTTCCAGCATAGTCAACTGTTTTCCTGCTTGCTTGTTAGTTGTTAATATGTCTTTTGAGTGTCTATCGTTGTAGTTATAATGATAAATACCAATATGTTGATAATCAGGAGCTTATTTTTTGTCTGCAGTTTTTGGATCGTCCAGGAATTAGCTACTGTTGCTGGATGAGTCATAATAATAGGCCAAGCATAAATGCTTTAGAAATATATGCAAATTCCAGGTAGGACTACTCCCCTCCAATTTCCTATTCAAACTAATTTTCTTCTAGATTCGACACTAATTTGTCTTGATTTTAATTAATTCTTAGCGGATCAATCCACTTTATAGCCTCAAACAATGATTTTGGAGTCGGAGATTTTGACATGGAAAGATTTCAGTTTGTAAAGCATTTCCATTTTGACTGGCCAGTAAATGTAAGGCTTCGACTCACCAGTAACTTTCTCTTGAAACCGATGATTGCATGCAATATGCATTTGAAACAGTGTGGTAACAGAGAAAATTTGCATATATATACATATATATATTCATAAAATACTGGTCTGTAATGTTTATTTAGTCATGTCGTATTTGTGTAACTTCTTCAGGAGGCGAATTCTTTTGCATCATGTCATGCCTTTTGATACAAATTCGTACAGGTGGTTTATGCATGTAACCATTAATTGAAAATTATAACTACTCAAAGGATTATCTCTTTTTAGACTAAGTCGTGCCGTTTGAATAAATATAATCGTTGAATGCTTTATATTATATATATAAGGATATGTAATGTGCTCTTGGAATTTATTTGTTTACCTTCTATTTTGTGGGCAGCACACATCGTTGAGTCCGGATGGTAAACTTCTCATCATTGTGTGATGATCCAGATGGATTATTGGTTGATGCAGAAACTGGCAAGGTAATCTTTACATTTTTTTACTTGAATACGTGAGGCCTAATAATGAAAGTTGCATAATGATTGCTAAACATAAATTCTCACCTTAAAATTTTTTTGGCAGACTATTGTGGCTTTGAAAGGGCATCTAGATTATTCATTTGCATCAGCATGGCATCCAGATGGTGTCACCTTTGCTACGGGAAACCAGGATAAAACTACTCGAATTTGGGACATGCGCAATTTGTCCAAGTCCGTTGCTGTTTTGAAGGGAAACATTGGTGCTATTCGGTCAATCCGCTACACATCGGATGGTCAGTACTTGGCAATGGCAGAGCCTGCTGACTTTGTCCACGTTTATGATGTCAATGGCGGATATGAGAGAGAGCAAGAAATAGATTTCTTCGGTGAAATATCTGGAATCTCCTTCAGTCCAGATACAGAATCTCTCTTTATTGGAGTGTCGGAACGGACATATGGTGGCCTCCTTGAGTATGGACAGGTTGAACGTAGAATTTGAATTGAATTTTTATTTAATTATTTTATTTTAAATTTACTATATTTTAGCTAGTCAAGTTGTCCATTGGATCATAACTATAACTTGTAGCTCGATCCTAAACCCTATAGGATTATAAAAATATTTTCCAATTTTGTACTAAAACCCTATAGCATCAAAACCTATAGGGTTTTTAGTGAGTAGGTTATCTTATAATGATTCGTCTGGTTGCATCCCAGCCATGTTGCAAATAAATGTGCCATATTAGAAACTTACCACTATTACCCATAATGGAAAATCCTATTATGTTATTGTAAGGCACTACTTTAGTATAGTTTGTCAAGTAAAAGTTTTCCCTAATGTATTAGTGTGATTCTTGTAAAAGACACAGCTTACATGATATTTAAATTGTGAGATTTTTGTGTCTATTTGTTGTAGCTCTGTTGGAGTATTAATTTGTGTTAAATAAAATGTGGGGTGAAGTCCTTCATTGGAAGACATTTGTGTACTGGGGAGGCCAAACTCATCCACTTTGATTGTGCATGTATAGTAATCATCAACACCTATCACGTCATCCTCAAATTGCTGCCCCAAATCTTGACCAATCAAGTACTAGTTTGGATAAAAGCAATTGTAGTGCTCATACATTCTGATTTTGGCATTTTAGTATATAGACTTTAAACTTTGTAATTAAGTGCTCGTAGTTTCAAAGAATGATCATTTTAGTATCTTCATTAACATAAAAATAACAAATGTTAAAAGATAAAGATGTGGCACTGTTGAGTTAGAAATGAAAATTAAAAAGTTCTTCAAATCCTATACACTAACGTTTGCTCGCTAATTGAAAAGCCATGTAGCATTTAAAACCTCAACAACAAAAAGTCTTCAGCCGTTTAAGAAAAAAACCCTCAAATCATTTCTAAGTTCTCATCTAATCTCAGCTACCACGTTTAACCCCCATCAAAGCTCATCTTCAGTTGCCTCTGAGATTTGGATTTCAGTTCATACAAATAACATTTCTTTTATCAATAGTCTAGTGGATTTTTTTCCCCTAAAAGGAAGTGAAATATTTTAACCTTTAGATACCAATTGCTTACCAATAAAAATAGAAGGTCAATCTTCTTTATCTTTCCAACTAATGGAAATACAACAATAACAATATCTTGATAATATAATTCTTTCTAATGCATTTAAAACATAAAAGTGGAAAGATTCTTCAACGGATGATGTTAATGAATCATAGTTTTTTTTTTTCTTTTTATTTACTTTTTTTTTTTTAGCCAAACTATTGGATTATGGTTTGATTCATATGTGAACCCCCCAATTAATGCTATACATTTATAGTTCAAAAATTCAAACCCTTGATGCATCAACACTGAGATAGCTTTGTTCTAGTACGGTAAATTTTTTTTTTTTTTTGAGATATTTACACCAATTTCATCTAAATCAATATTTACACCAATTCAAGAATTTTACAAAAGAAAAAAAAAATTAATTTGTTTTTCTTAGCAACCCATATGCTGTTGTCTTGTTACATTGCAAGAATGTTCTGCTATCTTCATAAAATCATTGCCTTCTTCATAAATATATGGTAATTTTTCAACTATTTTTTCTACTATCAATGTCTTACCACTACCATGTGGAAATGACTAGACACATGTAAAAGTTTCTTAGTCCATAAACCTTGTTACAAGGCGAATAACCTATTTGGATAGTCGATTTGGTATTATCACGCCTAGTAAAATTGGCGCAAAGTCATCATATTACATGTGCACCCACAATATGAGAGTTATCTTGTAAGTCAGAGTTTGCAAGCTTCGAGCTAGTTATACACTCATTGTTATACATATATATCTATGAAAATAATTAAGATACCGATACTTTCACAGACCATAAAGTCATAGAGAGTCGGATACTTTACCAAACAATAAGATAAGGTAAACCTAGGTTTAAGAGAAATGCTAGCTAAGCTGAAGAAAGAAAATTTTAGTTTAAAATTGCATCTCTCAGGCTAGGTTTAGCATTACAGATTTCTATTCTACTACTTAACTCATGGAGCAAAATCTTTTGGCACACTCTACACTCAAATCCTAGCCCATTCTTAGCTTTTAGCTAACCTACAAAACAAACTTTTAAGGAGTGAGCAACCACAACTCAGTGAAGTATAATCCTCATTACATACCATTCAAGCAATATTAAGCAAATTATTAAGACAAGTATATGCAATGCAAACAAGCAAATGGGCAAATACATATGGTCTTACCGGTAACCATATGTAGCACGGATTTATGCCCTCCATGACAAAGGCTGGGGGAAGCGGGAGGGAAGGTCTCCAAATGCCATTAATTCCCAGAAAACCTTAAGCTTCGGGACCTAAGCTACCAAAAAACCACGTTTATTGTACTATATGAAAATAGTACTTTATATTTATATATTCTTGAAGTGGTATTACTCCTAAAGTAATGACACCAGCGCGGCCCTAGACAATGGGCTATACCCGTAAATATGACTTAGTTCCTGTTGTCAGGACAGAGCCCATGGTACATGCCTCACACTCCATGATTGCAGCCCATTTGGCTCATTATGGGTGGAGCCAGCCTTTGATAATGTAGTATGATATGCCACGCATGATCCATTTATCAATTCTAGCCAAATATTATTTAAGTTCGATTATACTTTGTGACCATGCAATTTCACAAACATTCACAACATCACTATAGAAATGAAATAGATACATAATAAATGATATGATATGTTGGTACATGTATAAATAGGAATAAGTTAAGTTTATGTTTATACTGAGTGGACTAGTTAATAGATCTAAGATTAGCATGAATCTTAGATAAAAAATGGACTTAGTTAATAAACTTAAGTTCAAATTGACTTAATGAACTTTAGTAAGATAAAATAAACTAGATTGATTAAGTCTAATCAACTTAGCTAAGTTAAGCAATATAGACGTAACTTATAATTGGCTTAAATATAATTATAATATGTAAGATTAGGCTTTGATTGAAATCGAGAATATGTTAAAATTAACTAGATTGATTAAGTCTAATCAACTTGGCTAAATTAAGCAATATAGATGTAACTTATAATTGGCTTAAATATAATTATAATATGTAAGATTAAGCTTTGATTAAAATTGAGAATATGTTGTTTCAAATGTTTTTTTGCTAGAAAAATGTGTATTTTTTATAAGTTAATAAGAGATAATGATGTTTTTATAATATATGTTTGTAAACAAAGGAAAAGAAATGAATTGATAGACAATGGAGAACTGTTCATATCTTAGCGTGGCAACTTTTACAGTCATGGTGGGGTTTCTACTTAGTGTCTAATCAAATAGATTTTTAAATAAGCTCGAAGCAAATGGATAATTAATTTAATTTTTTATATGAGTTTAATTTTTGAATAGATGTGTCACGACTCTAATATGGGGGCCTAACAGGATTTATCTAAAGCTATCATATTACGTGTGCACCCATAACATGAGAGCCGTCTTGTATGTCAGAGTATACAAGACTCTATTTATTTATAAATATTTATCATACAAATGATATAATATATTACAGTATTTCAACTATGGAATCTGATTTTCCAATTTCCACCAAGATCGCAGAGAATCGGTATCCCCCACCAAATAGTGAAATTGGATTTCCAAACTACAACATACAAAATTCAAAATTTATCTAATTTACATTCTAAGTTCACCATATCTTATATCTCTATCTTCAATAGAGTTTGTTGGAGAAGCTCTCTTCACACATTCCTAGCCCAATCCCAGCTAATAATAATCCTGCACAAAACTGTAGGGGGGTGAGCGAACCACGGGCTCGGTGAATAACCAGACTTATCACAACAAGCAAGTTATTATCAATCATATGCAATGCATCAATCAAACACATGAACAATTACAAGCTTGGACAATCCGGAATCCAAACAGGATGGAGATTTACACCCTCTCATCGGGGTTGAAGGAACCGATACCTGAATCACCTACAGGAGAAACTAAGTACACAGGAATCCATAATCCTCACAATTATTATCTCTTTATGTTAATGAAGTTTAAACACTCAGTTCCTGTCTTGTACCTTAGAAACTCCACTAAGTGTTAGCCATTTCACAGCGATACCATGGGCGGCGTCCTTCGTTACCAGTTAGTTCCCATGGAACCGACAGAACAAGGTAAACTTGCGTAGAACTAATAGCCCATTGCCTAGAAAAACCAAGTATTACCAAGAACCGAAATTCTAACACGTGATAGGTGTTCGTAAAAATATAATGCAGTTTATGCAAATCGTGCAATGCATGTCCGTTTCATTTATAGTACCGACAGTTGTTAATCAAGTTTAAGGCGATCATACAATTTACAAACAATCGTCAACATATTTCATACAATATTTATCATACCAATAGGATTATCTCTTATATTAGATAATTTGCCATTCAATCATACACCACGCATCATGCTGTATCCCAATCCCGCATGCATATCAATTGAATATATATATATTATATATATATTTTCCAAATATAACTATACTATAAGCACAAACAATGTAACAAGTCTAAGTTACTCACCTGTGGTCCTCGCTAAGTTGTTATAAGCTACCGGAAATCCAATGGATCTATTTTCCTATGAAAGGAAATAACAGAGATTTATTATTGAATTATTTCTGTAAGAGAAGTCTTCCTATAATTAAAGGCGTTGATTCTAATCGCCGAATATTAGACTAATCCCGTTACTCTAATTATTGCATCGTTAAATAACTTAATTAATCCTTATAGATGTCTAACTATTTCGTACCGATATTTGATACAGTTTTATTAATTGTTATCTATATTTTTATTCAAGGGTTTTGTCTTTTCTTAAGTTCTACTGCTTTTACTAGAAGATTTTTATTTATTAATTCTTTGCCCTCAACCTTATCTGTCTCTCAAATTGGTATTTTTATTTATTTAAGGGTATGTTTTAGTATCTATATCTTTCAAAAGTTATAAAAATCGTATGTAGATATATTAAATTTCTATTATATTTCAGTTTCATTCTTATTGTAAAACAAGCTAAGTTTAATACTACAATATTATTAGTACCTTTAGTTTTGAAACATTAATATAAATATTAGTAATAACTATAGGTATAATAATAATAATAATCATTTTTCATACTATTAGTGACAAAATAATAGTATCGATATATAAATATAGTAGCGTTTACGTGAAGATAACAGTTTTAGTAATCGTTCATGGGTCATGATGAAAACATCATCGATATTGAATACTATACTCAGTAGTAATATTAATAGCAATACTTATAATCATACTTACAGAAATAACAGTAAAGTTGATGTTGGTTTATTAAGATTGTAAACTGAATGATTTGCTAGTTTGTGATTTCTTAAGTATTGATTCTTACAGTAAAGGAATTTTTATTGTTTAATTCTTTTAATTTTCTTTTGATTGTATATTATTTTAGAGGAACTCATTGAAGCCTTCATTCATATCCTAAGTTCATTCATGATTTATAGAGGTATTAATATGTGTAATTTCTATGACTTTGTTCATAATACATTTTATTGTAACGTAGAACTCCTAATCATGTTTTTAAAGCTTGTTTTATCAAATTTTATGTTCATATAAGGTTCTAGGAGTATTAGACATGAATTTAAACTAGTTTAGTTAAAATTTGAGTCTTGTTTTATACACTTTATTCCTAGATCCGAATTTACTATTACCATAATTATAATACTTCTAAGTTGTTGTGTTTCTTTCCCAATAATATCTAAACATTTCTACCACATCAACCATCTATCCATTTGAATTCATCAATGGATTAGAAACTTATTTCAACCACAAAACTTTCTTCAATATTAAATAATTCCTCCTAGAATCTATACATAACTATAACAAAGATAGGTTGATAATTTAGGACTTACCTTGGCTTGAAGTGGAAAAAGGATTTTCAACTTCCTTTTTAAGCAAGAATCGAACCTATATCAAGGTTAGATGATGAGTTCTTAATTAAATTATAAGTTAGCATCATTAACTATAATGGAAGTTTATAAATTCTAACCAATCCTTACCTTGTTAAGCTAGCTTTTCCATCTTGGATTTTATGATAACTAAAACTTTTTGATTTGGTTTGGATGTTGTTGGAGAGGAATTGATGTTTGTGGATGTAGTTAGTGTATATAGGATATGGAAGTAAGCTAGGGGTTTATGGTTGATCACACAAGGTTTTCTAAGCTTCTAAGTTGAAGGTTGCAATGGAAAAAGAAAAGAAAAAAAAACTGGACGCACTTCTCTTGGTGGCTATGTTTTTGGGAGGATTTTGTGAAAATTATGAGCTCAAATTGTGTCTAACTTAAGCTTATATACATATACTAAGTATAGCTAAGTTTTAGAGGCTAAGGAAATGGTTTTGGGTTTGAAAATGTTCACAATTGCAGTTGGAATTTTCCATACGAATTTGTAAATTTGGATGACAATTTGGCTTATGTTTTGACATATTTTTGTGGCTATATTGGAGGGTCTTAATTGTGTTTGTTTGGTAGCTACTTAATGTCATTTATGTGTGTAAAATAGGGGCTCAAATTGCAAGAAAAATCGGGTCAAAATCGTGCTAGAATTTGTGTGAAAACAAAAGTAAATTTCCAATTTTCCTGCTGCAGTTTTTGTTTGTTGTTTTCCTCCCTGATTTGCATGGATTTTTCTTTAGATTTCTTTTGTTGGTTTCTAGCTAATAAATGGTGTATGATGTGTACATTTGAAGGCTTATTATTGGTGTTTAATTAGTCAAAAATTTCAGCTCAAATGAGCCTAGGAATTTACAAAAATCGGAATTCAAATGCTGCTGTATTCTTGTTGGTTTATCTCCTGCTACAGCTGCTAGTTTGAAATTTTCTAGGCAGATTTGGAGTTGTTTGTGTTGCTTTTTAAGCTGAAATTCTTCACATTAAATGTTGATTATATGTGGAGTAATTTAGTTGGTTCTCACGTTATTTTCAAGTTGAATTTTGAAGCTCAAATTCGGATCAAAGTTGGGTATGAAGCAGCCGAAATTTGCCTTGCTGCTGCTCTGTTTATGTGATCTGTTTTCAAAATGCTCTGTTCCAGCTGGCCTTCAACTTGCCGCTGCTGAGTTTGCTCAGGTGCCGTGCGTGGGGGAAACATGCCAGCTGCTCGGTCGAGTGCTTGTGCGTGGAGGTCATTCACTTTCTCTCATGTGTGTGTGAAAGTGTGTATGCGGGCGTGGGATAATGTTGCTCGATCTTCTGCTGCGTCCACTTCCAGCAGGCGTTCACACTTTTTCGTGTTTGTGTGTAGAACGTGCGTGGAATGGAGCTGCTTGTTCGTCCAAGATAGATGCTGCAGCGTGAAGAAGTTTGCTTGTCCTGCGCGTGGATCCCTATCTTCAACAATTCTGATTGTGCGTGGAAGGTCTGTAGCGCGTGGAGAAATGGCTCGCTTGACATCTCCTGCTGCGTGGTTGACTCTGCTGCTTGCGCGTGGAGTTGTTCTGTCATGCTCGGGCAATCTGTTGCTGGCGCACGCGTGAGAAGCTCTGTTTCGCTGCGAGAGGAATCAGCGCGCGTGGAGGACAACTGCTGTTCACCGTCCCAACTTCATTCATGCAGTGTGCCAACGGTGGAAAAAAATCCGACTTCTTCTTTTTCTTTCTTTCTTTATATATATATACATATATATATATATATATATGTTTAATAGTTATTAACAAAAACATTTTATTAAGAAAATAAATTATTCGCGTATATCTTTACTCGTTACATTTATGTTTTATCGAGAAAACATTTACCTATGTTACTCCAAAACTTTAAATTATTTGTATTTTCAAATTTTTAGTTAAAACTTCACACGATTAATTATTTTTAGTATTTTTAGCTTACGTGATTAAATTTTCAAGTTCGATGGATTAAATTAGGAACCAAGTCCTAATAAATTTATAATTTCCTAACAATTAAAACAGCGGGTTTGAAATTTTCTTTTTAGATCTAAATTGATAGTTATTGTTCAGTATTAGTGTCTATTTGTATTTGTAATATATTGTTTTATACCGATAAGCTCTATAATAAACTGTATCTTATCGATCGTTTCGAAATTTTAAAACTATTTCTAATTATATTTTGAATTATCAGTTCAAGATACGAAATCTCGTTTTGGTATCTATTAAGGTCGAGAAATTTTTATTCGGGTTTTTCAAACTATAAATGAGTTTATTACAACCCATAGGTTTATTCTAAAATTTTTTTTTTTTTTTTGGTTAAATCATATATTTGATATTTGCCCACTTGTTAATTTTCTAATTTTGAAATTATTGAATGTTATATTAGCAACTCAGGATTTTAATTTCTAAAATCTGTGGATCTTTTAATTAGAGTGTTCGTGTCATTTAAATATCTACTTAAGATCTAGATTCTTAGATATTGATCTATTTTACCAAATATTATGCTTTACTGTATAGAATCTATTTATACTAATTTGTTATTAGCAACCTACTTTTATGTAGGGCTATTTCAATATTGTTAATAGATAGCTTGAACACTCTTATTTAACAAGCGTAAGATTTATTTTCCAAGTGTTGAATTTAAGGAAAAAGGATTCAGTAACTTTATATTAACGATTGCTTTCTTGTCGTTTATATATTTGTTATCGTAGAAGTTCAGTTTGCATTTTCAAAATTTTATTGGTAACGATTTTAATCTTTCTAATTATAATCAAATTCATTTACACTTTAACATTTTTAAATCGAGAAAAATTTAGAGTGATTTTTACTACTTGTTCCAAATATTTTATATAATCAAATATTACATTTTCAGTATTTGTTATAATTAGATTACGTAAAATTCGAGGGATTACAAGATGTTTGCCTCTGAGCTAACCCTCTGATTTATCTTCTGAGATAGCCTCTAACCTACCCTCTGTCTCTACTTAGATTTTGGATAATATAAGGTACATAGTAATTAGTGTGTTGTATGTTAGGATAGGCATCCTAAATGAATTAAAACTTAAAGACGGCTAACAAATAATTGTTTGTTGCTTGTGCATGGTCGTTGAATTTGGTCTAAGGAGCGATATCCTTGCTTGGTGATGCCAGCACTATAGCTAGGCGCTTAGGTTACCCTCTTATTATGATGCAATGATAATTCATAGGTGGCTCATTGACTAGCTAATGGGGGCAAACTATATCGGGATAACATCTATATAGGCTCGAAGAGAAGTAATATGGTATATCTCACGTTTATAGCATTAGGTGAGCCATATTATATTAAGAATTGAGATAAGTAGAGATACATAACGATTGTGAACCGTAGATGAAGCTATTTTACTTTAGATGGTCATATAGGAGATATAGATATTCGAGCTGCCTATATCAATCCCTTATGCAATTGCTACTACTCATGACCCATTGATTCCAAAGGCATATTGCCAAAGTATGAGTGTTCCACTGATGTTTGCTAAACTTTAAATTAAAGATGAAAACTATTGTTTGATGCATTAGAATAAGTACATGAGCATACCTTGATTGTGTTTATTTACTATTATACTAAGCTTCGATTCATTGCTTTCCTCTTTCCAAGTGTTGATTAGATGATGATGATTACTTCAAGTACAGGATGACTCTAAAGGAGTTTGAAGGTCAGTGAAGCGGATTAGAATTTCTAGATTTGTTTTTATTATATTTAAGTTTTGATTTATTGTTCAAACTTGTATTTCACTTTATGGGGCATGTTGTAGAGCCCACAGTTTGTATATAATCTTTTTAAAGCTTTGTTTACCATCCTAAATAGGTATTCTGATGAGATACCTAATGGTACTATTTTTTTGTGGAGGTTAGCCTACTCATGAGAGTAGATGATAAATGTTTTTGTAAACTCGATTTTATCGCTGTTAAATCTGGTTATTTCCAGAAATTAATTAAATGATTTCAAAATTTAAAATTTGTTAGCAAATGTTTAGCATGAACAGTTTCTTTTAGGCTAGCCCATGCATATTATGCATAAGGTATTATACGTAGCGGTTGAGCATGCCTTAAACCTAATTCGAGGTGTGACATCACCCATTTTAGAATATTCACTACACATATGACATTATAATCCCTACTTTTCTTTATCTTTTTCCTCATCAAAATAGAAAAGTCTTCAAAAAATTTTATGCCTAAAAACACTCTCAAAAACACATCAACACAACTTCTATGAGCTGAAAAATTCATCAAGGAACCATCCTACTTCAAGAATTAACTAAGTATTATCTAATACTTATACTATCTAAATACTGATTTCAACGCCAAATTTAACCTAATTTCAATTGAATCATAGGTAAAGTTGAAGACTCAAATTGAAGTTGAAGTTGAGGATTGAAAGCTTCATCAAGAGGATTATTGTTGTAGTAGTATTGTATTTTCATTAGTGTTATCAAAACCGGACTAGACCGGTTGGTCCAATCTAATTCAATTGGAACCGGCCTTAAAATTGGGACGGTTCTTGCTAGCAAACCGGTTTTAGTTGAACCGGCTAAACCTGGCTAATCCAGCCAGTTCAACCATGAACCGATTGACCCGAGAAGATCAACCAAGTCAAAACGTACGCTTATTTAAAGAAGGAAAAGCATTCATATATAAAACATTCATTTCTTAAGTAAACAAATATTTGAAACAACATATTCCCCATGTTATACTAAGGTTATCCTAACATATCATTCTAATCCAATTATTAGCTATTAAACCTATTTTAACTTAATCTTAGCTGATTAGAGTTAATCATTTAATCCAATTATTAAGTTATTTTAATTAAACTTAGTCAATTTAACTCATTTTAACTTATCAAGGTTTATTTAGTCAAGTTGAATTAAGATCGATTAACTAAGTTCATTTTATATTTAAGATTCATATTATCTTAAATCTATCTTAATTTAATCCTAACTAAGTTGATTAATTTTAATCAATCTAATTCATTTTAGTTTATTAAAGTTCATAAAGTTAAGTTGAACTTAGATTACTAACTAGGTTCATTTTAATCAAATTATTTATTAAGTGTTTAAGTTAACTAAACTCAGGCTTAATTATATCATTCAATAAGTATAATACATCAAATATCATTTGTCTATTTCATTATAGCTCAAAAAGGATTTGAGTGAAGATAAGAATTGGTTCACCGATTTAGTGCTTATGGAAAGTTCAATGTTAAGTGTGGTACCATTCAATGGATGACCTCTTGGGAAGCTTAAATAGGAGGCAAATGAGAATTTTTTTAAATAATTTATCTAAAAATTAGAGACAGATTTGCGATGGAATGATTTTATTTATTATTTTCTAATTGAGTATTTAATAATAACTAATTCCAAAATAGAGAGATTTGCAACAGATAATAAATCTATCTCTGAAAGAAATAGCAATGATGATTTTTTAGATAGAAATTTATGATGGAAAATCTATCTCTGAAAATCTTCAAAGACAGAATTTTTTGTTTCTAAAGCCAAAATTTTTCTTGCAGTGACTATGTCTTATCATGGTGTTATAACATAAAACCCATAATTTAGCATACTGATGTCAATTAACTTTATTCGTCTTTTTTTGTTTTCAAAAAGCTTGTCTCCCATTATTTTAATGCTTCTTCCTTGTACAAAGCAAATGCCATTTTTTTTTTTTTCAATAAACAAATGATGGACCTCATTTATCAACATGCCTAACATGTGTTGGTACAATTATACTCCGTTATTGCTATCCGGTAGTGCATGTTTGGCATCCGATGCCTAATAATACAAGCATAAAAATATTATCTTTCAAAAGCTAAATTTCTTCTTGAAATGAGTGACCGAAGAGAGTACGGAAAAGAGAAGGCTTCCTGGTTGAGAAGTTGCCCAGGGAGGTTAAAAAAATACATATCAAGGGAGAGTTATACTGAAGTCTAAATAAGTATTAGAGAAAATTGCAAATCTCTTTCTAATTAAACTTTCACCTAAGTGTGGATTGACCTCTAAACTTTTAGAGTGAACTTTTAAAACTCTTAAAACTTTCAAAAATTGACACAATCAAGAATAATTAACATTTTTCATTAAAACAAAATAAGAGAAATTACAAATTAACTCTAACTTTTTCCTATGTGTGAATTTTCCTCCTAAACTTTAATCTATATATGGATTTATCCCTCAAACTGTCAAAGTGCAGATGAAAATTGTTAATTTGTGAGTAGGCTAGCGAACATACCCAAGAGTTTTATTTATATATTTATATAGCATATAATAAAAACTAAAAGCTAATTTCTATTATTTATCTGTGCAATATAATATTTATTCATATTCATCGTTTTATTTATATATTTATTTTTTTGTATATTTAGCTCCTTTATTAGTTTTAACATTATCTCATATAAGGTTGCAAACGAGCCAATTTCAACTCATGAGCCAAACCGCTAGTAAGCCACTCGAGCTTGATTTATAAACAAATTGGACACATGCTCAAAATAAAGCTTGTTTAGCTATATAAGTTGAGCTCAAGCCAAGCATATTATTTTTATGCTTGGTAAAACCTTATCTCACAAATTCAACAGTTTTTTTCCTAAATAACTCGAACATGAACCTCTAAAAACTTAGCTTGGCTTAGCTCTACTCAACTTGATTTATTGCAGCCCTACTTGTCAAAGAAAAATATATTAGTTTAAAATTAGTAATCATATATGAAGAATTTTGTATAATACATTTCTATGGGCCAAACTCAAAATTAATCAAATTATGCTTGAGGCTAATTATTTAGATTAGTGATAAAAATCAAATAATTAGACCTAAATTAGGATGATTTAGAGAGTTTGGAATTCTTAGGTTTAGAATGAGGTTTGTTAAAATTTCCATGGATATTTTTAACCTTTTTATGTAAGTTTACATGTCACTACATTCCAATATGTGTATAGTTGGGCTTTGTTATACTGTCTTTAGTATATTAGGGTTATTAAATCTTAAGCAATCTTATCGATTAATAGTGTAAAGATCTGGACTCACCTCTATATTTAAAATAGGTGAATCTAGATCTCCAACCATATATAACCTACAGTGTTATATGTAAGGTTAATTATCAGGATCAGTTTGGATATTTGTTTACCTAAATCTCTTATAAGAACAAATTTGAAAACTATTAATTCTTAAAACTTTTTAGAAAAACATAACATTTACATATAAGATATAGATCCATTACAGATATATATACATATAGATATTATAGACAAGGCTTATAAACAAGTCATTTACAAAAGATACAAAAGATAAATAAAAGTTATAATATCTATTACATTGGTTTTCCAAAATCTATACTATTACAAAAATCCATCAAGATCATGGTCATCTCTAATCCTCCCAATCATCTAAGAAATCCTCAAAGTCGGTGCCATAACTCATACTAGTGTAGAACTCATCACTAGCATTAACAAATAAAATATGAAATAATGAGCCAAAGGCTCAATACGTAAGTAACAAAAACAAATGCGAATGGCATACAAGCTTAAACCATATGCAAATGCAACAACCATTAAGTTATTAGAAAATCTTTAGTTAGTTAAACAACACTAGAATTTTCAAACTGAGGACAACAAGGATATCTGGGGGTCCTAGGTAATAATCTCGATGCTTAAGGGGTTTATATAAGTTGTTCGATGACTTATATCTCCCAGATAATATATCCATAAAAGAAAAAGTACCTTCCTCTAGGGTTTTCAGCCGTTTCACAACTTTACTTAACTTAATCCATAAAATCACCTAATTCAAATGTTCCCAAAACATTGAATTAAATCATATTATTTCTCTTTAAGAATAAGCAGATATTACAGCGATACCAATAACCCTATCAACTACCAACCTTACCACTTATAAAAATCTTATCATAAAGATAGGGATGGCCTAAGCGCCTAAACTACCGTGTCCACAATCCAAGCAAGGTGCCGCTCCCCGTACCAGATTCAACGACATAATAGACAATTAATTCAAACAACTTAAGTTTTTCTTAAATTAAGTAAATTTAATCATGCCTATCCTAGGCAAGGAATCAAACACATTACTGTGTACTTGAGTCAAATCAAGAATCAAAGTTGGTGATCAACTAAGGATCTATCACTATTACGAGAAATTTCAACTCATATCAACACTACTAGTCCTAAACTAAATATAAAACACAATAACTTTAGGCTTTGGGGTCAAGAAACTCAAATACATTCTATACAAGATCATGACATAATATTTATACATCAAACAAACTTATACAAATTCATAAAATCATCACAAGAAAAATTAACAAGCCAAAGGAATGGTTTGAAGAAGTCTTGAAAATGGAAAACTACAAGGGACATGCTGAGCTCCAACGCCAGCGCCGTTAAGGCGATGTAGTCTACATCGAAAATTCTACGCTTGTCATCACTGGTAGCATTAACCAAAACACCGGCAGTATTGTGGTCTACGCCAGTGGCATTGAGCTGGTGTAGACTGTAACTCAATTTTATCCAAAAATCTTAGAGTTCCACGGGATCGATCCAAACCCATGAGTACCCCCAACACCAACGGAGTTGCTATGTACACCAGCAGTATTGACCTCTACGCCGGCGATGTTAAGACAGTGTAATATTGCAGCACAGTTTTGAAAAATTACAAACCTCCCCATACTAAATACAAACTTTTTACTACATTGTTCACTTTCTAACTTCCTTCAAACACATTTTCCAACATCAAACTTCAACCTATATGTATTATAACTCTTTTAATATACAAAATCTTCACTTCAACCTCATCAAACCCATATCCACCATTTCAATCACAAATTCTCATTCACCCTCTTTAAGCTAATCTATTCTTCTCTAACTATATCCAACCCTACTCATTCCCAACTTCATGCACTCCAACACTACTTGCCACTTACTTAGCACATTAACTACTTATAAACCATCAAGATATTCATTCAATACATAGCTAACACAATTTAAATCATTAAAACTCATTTTAACATAAAAACTCATATTCTAAAAAACAAACCTAAAACTAACAAATACACGCTTAAACATAACAAATACATACCTTTAAGATCTTGAGCTTGGTTTTATGATCTTGCCACAAGAAATGATGGTTTTACTTGAGGGAAATATATGTATGTTTGGACTTGAATGAGGTGAGTTTTAGAAGATGAAAAATGGTGTTTTTCTCTTCTCTAGTGGTTTGTCTTAGAGGTGTGATTTTCCATACGAATTTTTGCAAAAGGTAGACTTGATATTTATCCAAATTATTGACTTTAGGCTGCTAGGTTAAGGGCTTTACTTTGCATAGGTTTGGGCTTAATGTTGGATGAAAAATAAAATGAGTTGGGCTTTTTTTGTCCAAAATTTTCTGCTAAGTTTAGGAATACACATTGAGCATGTTTAACTTGTTTTAAACAAATTTTCATACACTTCATTACACTAACAATTCATAGACAAAATATTTATTTACATGAAGATATTTCAATATTTAAATACATCAATATAACACGTATATTATATACTAACACAAATCACATATATCATGCTTAAAATCATGCACAAATGCACTAACGCCCATGTGTAAAATATAAATTTGGGAATTGTCTAATTCATTCTCCCCTCCTTCAAAAAGTTGCATCCTCGAAACTTAGCTTACCTCAATGCTCAAAGAGCTCTGGATATTTCCGTTTCATCTCACTCTCGACTTCCCAGGTTGCTTCTCTATCAACTTATCCACTCCATAAAACTTTTACAAAAGGAATTATCTTCCTTCTCAACACTTTGTCGATTCTATTTAAGATCTTGATTGGCTTCTCAATTGTTGTCAAGTTAGGCAAAACATCCGGTTGGTTAGCATTAATAACAATATCTGGATTTTATATACATTTTCACAACTAAGAAACGTGAAACACATTATGCACTTCCGACAAATGTGGTGGCAAAGCCAATTTGTATGCCAAAGGACCAATCCTTTCCAACACTTCAAAAGGACCAATAAATCTAGGGTTCAACTTCCCTTCGACTCCAAATCTAAATACTCCCTTTATTGGTGATATCCGGAGAAACATGTGTTTACCTACTTCAAATTGAAGAGGTCTTCGTCTCACATCCGCGTTGCTTTAAATCTATCTTGTGCGGCTTTCGTCCTTTGCTTCACCACTTGAATCTTATCAATAGCTTGTTAGACTAATTCTGGACCAATCAAGGCTCTTTCCCCTACATCATCCCAATGAAGAGGTGATCTACATTTCCTTTCATATAGAGCTTCATATGGTGCCATTTGTATAGAAGATTGATAGCTATTGTTGTTGGCAAATTCAATCAATGGTAAGTGATCATCCCATTGCCTTCCAAAGTCTAGTACACAAGCCCTCAACATATCTTCCAATATCTAAATTGTCCTCTCTGATTGTCCATTACTTTAAGGATGAAAGGTAGTATTGAATTGAAGTTGTTACCAAGCGTTGTATATAAACTCTTCCAAAATCTGCTAACAAACCTAGTATCTCTATTTGAAGTGATTGTTCTTGGTACGCCATGGAGTCTTACAATCTCTTTGATATACACATGTGCCATCTTCTCTAATGAATCCCCAACTCTCAAAGGAATGAAGTGAGCTAATTTTGTTAATCTATCAACAATCACCCAAATAACTTCATGCTTAGCAATGATCCTTGGTAGAGTAGACACAAAATCCATGCGTCTTCTTCCCATTTCCATTCAAGAATGGACAAAGGCTTAAGTTCTCCACCCAATATTTGATGTTCAATCTTGATTTGCTAGCAGGTTAAACATTTTGATACAAAGTCTGCAACATCTCTTTTCAGTCCTTCCCACTAATAATACTTTTTCGAGTCCTTATACATTTTAGTGCTCTCGGGGTGAATAGAATAAGATGAAGAGAGCTTCTATCATAATCTCTTCTCTCAAATCATATATCCTTGGCACAAAAATTCTATTTCCATGTCTCACAATATCTTCTTCATCTAGCCTTAATTCCTTCCACTTTCCTTTTCTTATAGCCAATATTAATTCTTCACTCTCTAAATCTTCCTTCCTCTGATTAATTTTTTCCAAAATTGTAGGTTGTAGAGACAAATGACCAAGCATGATATCAACTTTTTCCATACTTACTTCAATTTCCATTCTTCTAAACTCCTTCTGGATTTCCTTCTAACTTGTAATCAATGTTGCAATACCCACTTGTTTCTTTCTGCTAAGAACATCTGCTACAATATTTGCCTTGCCAGGATGGTATAGGATTTCCACATCATAGTCTTTGATCAATTCAAGCCATCTTCTCTATCTCATATTAAGCTCTTTGAGTGAAAATGTATTCGAGACTCTTGTGACCAGTATATCTTGCACTTTTCACCAAAGGTAGTGTCTCCACAATTTCAATGCTAGGATCATTATTGCCAACTCCAAATAATGAACTGGGTTTTTCTCATATGGCTTAAGTTGTCTCGAAGCATATGCGATTACCCTTCCATCTTGTATAAGCACACAACCTAATCCTTGAATGAAAGCATCACTAAAAACCATAAATTCATTTCCACTAATGGGTAAGGCTAAAATTGGAGCTAATATCAACCACTCCTTCAACTCTTGGAAACTTTGCTCACATTTATCATCCCAAATGAATTTAGCAAGCTTTTGAGTCAACTTAGTCAATGGGATGCTATCTTTGAAAATCCTTCCACAAATCTTCGATAATACCTGGCTAGCCTAAGGAAACTTCTTATTTCAATCACACTTGTTGGTCTTGGCCATTTCAATACGACTTCAATTTTCTCAAGATCAACAGATACACCTTCCTTTGATATGATATGACCTAGGAAAGATATCTCCTCAAGCCAAGGACTACACTTGCTAAATTTAGTATATAATTCCTTCTCTCTAAGTCTTTGCAAAACAAGCTTCAAGTGCTCTTTGTGCTCCTCTCTATTTCGTGAATAAACCAGAATATCATCAATAAACATAATTACAAATAAATCCAAATAATCTTTAAATACCTTGTTCATCAAATCCATAAATGCTGCTGGAGCATTTGTTAATCCAAATAGCATAACAAGAAGTTCAAAATGGCCATATCTAGTGCGAAATGCAGTCTTCGATATGTCTCGGGACTTAATTTTAAGCTGATAATATCCTAATCTCAAGTCAATTTTTGAAAACACAGTAGCTCTTTTCAATTGATCAAATAAATCATCGATTCTAGGCAAGGGATATTTGTTCTTGATTGTAACTTGATTCAATTCCCTATAATCGATACACATCTGTAGACTCCCATCTTTCTTCTTCACAAACAATACAGGAGCACCCCAAGGTGAAATACTTGGTCTAATGAAACCAAATTCTTGTAACTCTTGCAATTGTTGTTTCAATTCTTTCAGTTCAACAGATGCCATCCTCTATGGAGCCTTAGAGATAGGAACAGTTCCTAATAATACTTCAATCCCAAATTCAATCTCTCTATTAAGAGGCAAGCCAGGTGAATTCTCGGGAAACACATCAATAAATTCATTCACCATTTGTAACATATTGATATCCATTTCTTCTATATTCACTACTATCACAACTGACCTTTCCCATAATTCCATATAATTCATTCTACTTGGCCTTTGCCTTTCCAAAACATGTGTAAACCTTCCTTCCTTCAAATCAAAACTTAACTCCGCTTTACAACAATCTATTGTGACTTGATATAGATTTAGCCAATTCATTCCTAATATCACATCAAAATCAGATAAAGGCAAAACTAACATATCCATAGGCATGCTCACATCAGAAATTAAAACATTCACATTTCTACAAATGCAAGGTTGCCTAGTCTCAACAACTAAAGGAGTATTTGTAATCTCCCAAATTTTATGTAACCTGATTTATAACAAATACTAAAAATGCAATATAGAATTAGATCGAATATTTGGAACATATAGTACAAACCACTCCAAATTTTTCTCGATTTAAAAATGTTAAAGTGAAAATGAATTTGATTATAATTAGAAAGATTAAAACCGTTACCAATAAAATATTTCGAAATACAAAATTGTAACTTCTATGATCTAAAATATAATATATATATATATAACAACAATACCAATCATTAATATAAATTATTGAATCATTTTTCCTTAAGTTCTATACTTAGAAAATAAATGCTACGCTAGTTAAATAATGAAGTAATGGTGTTTAAACTATTTTAACACCATTAAGTAGCCTAGATAAAATATGTTGTTATTAACGAATTAGCAAGAATAACTCCTATACAGTAAAATATAATGTTGGTAAATAAATCAATTTAAGAATCTAGATCTTAAATATTTATTTAAATTACGCTAATATTACAATCAAAAGACTTAGAGATTTAGAAATTAAAATCATGAATTGTCAACGTAACATTTAACAATTTTCATAACTAGAAAATGAACAAATTGGCAAATGTGAAACTAATATCAAATATATGATTCAACAAAAATCTTAGAATAGATCTATGAATTATAATAAACTCATTCCTAGTTTGAAAAAAAAAACCCGAATAAAAATTTCTTTAACCTTAATTGATACCAAAAACGAGATTTCGTATCTTGAACTCATAATTCAAAATATAATTAGAAGTATCTCTAAGTTTCAAAAGCAATAAGATAATTTAATAACAAAACTTACTAGTATAAAACAATAATCCAAAGAGGAATTACTAAGACTACAAATACATAGTAGATGCTAATACCGAATAATAAATATTAATCTAGATCGAAATGAAAATTTCAAAACCGTTGTTATACTTGTTAGGAATTCTGAATTTATTAATACTCAGTTCATAAATCAATTTATTGAACTTGAAAATGCAATTGTGTAAGTTTAAGTACTTAAAACAATTAATTGTGTAGGCTCGAAACTAAAAATTTGTACGAACAAACCACTTAGAGTTTCGTAGTAACTTAGGAAAATTATATTCCGATAAAACTCTTATAAATATACGTATATAAATTAATATTGGTTAAATTATTTTAGTTAATTATTAATTAGATGATGATAATAATAATAATAATAACTAATAATATATATATATATATAAGACGGAACAAATACAAATCACGGCTGCAACATTGCGCGTAGCAAAGGATCGTTGCATTTTTTCTTCACGTACAGCAGAGGAACCAGCCAAAGTCTACGCAGCTACTTTACCAATTCCATATGAAGCAGGGGACAACACAGGCGTTGAAGAAGAGCCACGCTGGAACAAAAGTCTGCACGCGGAACAGAATTTCCAAGTGATGAAGAGGATACCCACGCGCTGCAGTTTAATTCCAACACACAGAACGGTAGCAGCAGCCATGCACACACCACACTACACACACGAGCAAGCAGCAGACGAGATCTTCCCACGCGTAGGAAATGCAATCCACGAACGCTGGAATTGAGGGCCGCTGATCACGCGCAGACAGAGTTGGGACACTAGCAGAAGTCTCTAGTTGAAACAAAGGCATTGGTTGCAATTGTTCACGCGATCCAATCTTCCAGCTGGAACAGTACGGGCATCACATTTCAAATTTGGTTGAGCCACGCAAATCACGTCACGCAAGAAGCAGAAGAAATCGGTTACAAATTTTTCCATGTGAACAAAGAACTCTAGAATTAACAGAACGGTGCAGAATTTTCCATGAAGCAGGGGAGGTCCCAAGCAGTGGGAATTCAGCTGCAGTTCACGTTGATTTCGTCCAGCCAAACTTGCATCGAATTGAGCTCCAAAATTCCACATGATAATGACACTCCAACCAATCTCAAAACTCCACATATGACACTTATTAAATACATACAATTCCAATTCAATACAAGAAATAAAACAGCCCAATAGGCCTAGAAAAGTCACCATATAGCAGCTGCAGCAGGAGAAATACAGCAAAGCAAACTGCAGCGAGTTCTAATTTCAACCTTAGATTTGATCCGATTTTTGACCCAATTTTTTACAACTTGAGCCCCTATTTTACACACATAAATGAACTTAATTAACTACCAAACAAAAACATTTAATTCCCTTGAAATCAGCCACAAATTTCACACAAATTCATCAAAAATTCACCCTCAAATTCGCATGGAAATTCTACCCGAAAATTAACATCAGAAAATTTGTATTTCTCAAGACCAAAACCCTCTCTTTAGCCTCCTAAACTTAGCCTAACATTAGTACATTTATATAGCCTTAAGTTACTGTAATCCCCCAAATTTTACGTAACCTAATTATAACAAATACTAAAAATGTAACATAGAATTAGATAGAATAATGGATCAAGTAGTAAAAATCACTCCAAATTTTTCTCGATTTAAAAATATCAAAGAATGAATTTGGTTATAGTTAGAAAGATTAAGAATCGTTACAAAAAAAATATATATATATATTTCGAAGTACAAACTGTAACTTCTATGATCGCAAATAATTTAAAACGATGATAAACCAAACGTTCATATAAAATTACTGAATTCTTTAAGCTCAATACTTGGGACTAAATCATATGCTTGTTAACTAATGAAATAATAGTATTCAAAATCTAATAACAATATTAAGTAGCACTAGACAAAATATGTTATTATAATAACTCGTATACAATAAAACGTAATATTTGTAAAATAATCACTAGTTCAACAAGAATCATAGTTACTTGAATTTAAGTCACAATAGCAAACGATTAATTTCAAACCCGATAAATACAATTATTAACAGTACTTTTTGGTATAGTACGATAATCTAAAAATGAATTATTAGGATTATAAATACATATGGATACCAACACCGTTCAATAATGAATAATCTAAATTTAAAATTAAAAAAAAAAAATTAATTTCAAACTGCTGGCATACTTGTTAGGAATTATGAATTTATTAAGACTTAGTTCCTAAATCAATCTATTGAACTTGAAAAATGTAATTGTATAAATTAAAGTACTTAAAATAATTAATTATGTAAACTCGAAACTAAAAACATGTCGAACAAACAATGTAGAGTTTTGTAGTAACTTAGGAAAATTCTATTATGATAAAACTCTTACCTAAGTATTATAAACATATATATATATATTGATATGGAATACAACATTTTAATTAATTATATGTAGCTAATAATAATAATAAAAAAAAAACGAACGGAGCAGAATTAAACACAAGTCTTCACGAATAAGAATTCGCTGGAACAGTGGCCTTCTCCAAGTGCAGAATTTCAACATGCTGCAGAATTTTCCACGTTGAAGCAGCAGAAGGAACGGTGCAATTTGTCCCATGCGCTACAGCTGCCTCACTCCCACGCGCAAGCTATCGTCCACAAGCAGCAGCAGCAGAGCCCCCTTTGCACAAGCACAGCAGGAACGTTGAGGCAGCAACAGAAGCACCGAGTTCCTCTCCCACGCGCTGCAGCACAAGTCCACGCATCAGGCAGAGACTTCTCCACGCACTGACACACGCAGCATCCGACGCTGCAGCTCACTCCACGCAAAAGGAAGTCATCCCACACGCTCAAAGGGCAGATGGCCGAGCAGAATCCACCTCCCACGCACAGCACGAACAAGCTGCTGCCATATTCTTCACGTAACAGAGCAATGCTCGGAAGAAAAACAGAGGACAGCTGGGCTTCACGCTTGGAACTTCCTTCACACGCGGATGAAGACCCCACACCAGCTGTCCACAATGTTCGGCTCGAAACAGAGGAGCTGGTTGTACGTTTTCCACGCACAGAATTGCTTCAGAAACAGAGGACTGATACAAGCTGTAACTTTCGGTTGCAGGATTTCCAATATTTGATCCAATTTTGAGCTTTAAAAATTCAAATGAAAATGACATACAATCCAATAAAAACACTCCACATAGGATCAACCTTAAATGCAACACAATTTCAGTCTAAAACAAGTCACAAACAATTGCAAATGGAGCTTAAATTTACCGTAGAAGGACAACAGAGAAATCTGGTTGCAGTTTATGTTCCCATTTGCACCAATTTAGACTCCAATTTCAACAAGACAATGACCCAACAACCAATCACCAAATCCCAGCTTAGACACTCATTAAATACAAGGGAAATCCAGCTTAAACAATTAAGAAAACAACTCCATTTCCTATACTTCACCGTAATATCCAGCTGCAGCAGGTGGGAAAACAGCTACATAAATTGCAGCAGAAAACTTGGAAATTGGCGTCTGTTTCACACGAATTTTCAACCCGATTTTCTTGCAACTTCAGCCTTCAAAATACACACATAAACAACTTTAATTAACTAGCAAACAAACACAATTAAAAGCTCCTTGAAATCAGCCACAAATTTCATGCAAATTCGTCCAAAATCATCCCCAAATTCGCATGAAATTCCATCGAGAAACAACAACAGAAATATGCATTTTTCAAACCCAAAACCATTTCCTTAGCCTCTAAAACTTAGCCTAGACCTAATTATGTATATAAGCTTAGTTAGACACAATTTGAGCTCATAACCTCACCAAATCCTCCCAAAAACATAGCTGCAAAAGAAGTGCGTCCAACTTTTCCTTTTCCCTTTTCTATTGCAACCTTCAACTTAGAAAGCTTAGAAACTCTTATAAGATCAACCATAAACCTTAGCTTACTTCTCATATCCTATCTACACATTAAGTACATCAAGAACATCAATTCCCTCTCCAATAACTTCTAAAAACCAAGTTAAAAGTCTTGGTCATCATAAGATTCAAATGGGAACTTAGCCTAACAAGGTAAGAATATTTACTAGAATTAGTAAACTTTCTTTATAGCTAAGGTTGTTAACTTCTAAAGTAGTTAGGAACTCATCATTTAATCTTGATCTAGGGTTGATTCTTGCCTAGAATGGGAGATAAAAATCCTTTTTCCATTCCAAGCCAAGGTAAGTTCTAAACTATCAACCTATCTTTTGTTATAGTTATGTATAGACTTTAGGATGAATTGTTTAGTATTGAAGAAAGGTTATGTAATTGAAAGAAGTTGCTAATCCATGAAAGAATTCAAGTGGATGGATGAATGATATGTTAGGAATGTTTAAATATTGTTAGCAAAGAAAGACAACAACTTAGAAATAGTATAATATAGTAATAGTAAATTCGGATCTAGGAAGAAATAAGCCAAATCCATGCTCAAATTTCATCTAAACTAGTTTTAATTCATATCTAATGCCCTTAGGACTTTATATGAACATAAAACTTGATAAAACATGCTTCAAAAGCATGATTAGGAGCTTCTACATTACAAGAAAAATATAATGAACAATTCATAGAAATTATACATATTAATAATTTTACAAATTATGAGTGAACTAAAGAAATAGATAAGAGGATTAGATGATGGTTTTAAGTTATATGGTTGAACAAAGGATGATACATAATTATTTAGGATTATAGAAGCATCATCTTGGAAGTAGGATTCTAAACTTTAGGAAACTAAGAACCAAAAGAAATCAAATAAAGAAAAATCTTCGAAAGGTCAAATAAACTGTATTGATATATTTGTTATAAGCCAAAAACGACCCCACCAATGGAAAGAACACGAAAAATCCTATGAAATCGACTACCCATTTGTTAAAAACGGATAAGAAACGAATTAGATATTGCAAAAAGAAAATTTAGATTTCAGCTGCCAGAATTATACGAACAGAACAGGCTGTTCTTGTCTTTTTCGTCCCCTTAATGACTTTGTTTGATAAAAATAACACCATCAGTGGATTGTACTCGGAAAATACTATGAAAACGACTATTTATTTGTCAAAAACGGATTAGAAATGAGTTAGATATGATTAAAACAAGTTTTGACTACAATTGATGAAATTTACTTGAAGTCTATGCATGTATTGCATAAATTTAAAAATTGTATAGGTTTCTTTTCTTGAAAATAATTCCACTACTATAAAGTACTCTTCGAGTACTACCAAATCAACTATTTATACAACGAAATCGGATTTAAAACAAATAAGAAATCACAACTAGAAGTTCATTCCGTTCTCAACCAACATAAATGCTATTGTTATTTCTATTAATATAATTATGATTATTATCATTATTATTACTACTGCCTATAGTATTTTGTATTATTGATATTTTCATTAGAATTATCAATACCGTTATTTTTTTACATTAAAGTCATTATATTTATCTTAACAATAATTCTATTATTATTTTGTCACTACTGTTATTATCTATTAATAGTATGAAGATAGTTGCTATTATTATACTTATATTATACTAATATTGATATTAACGTTTCAAAACTGATATTACTAATAATATTGTAGCATTAAAATTAGTTTGTTTTACAATAAGAACGAAACTGAAATATAATAGAAATTTGATATATCTAAATACGTTTTAATAGTTCTTGAAAGATATAAACTAGAATATACCCTTAAATAAATAAAAATACCAATTTGAGAGACAGATAAGGTTGACGGGCAAAGAATTAATAAATAAATCTCTATTAAAAGCAGTAGAACTTAAGAAAGGACAAACCCTTGAATAAAATATAGATAGCAATTAATAAAAACTATATCAAACACCGTATAGAATAATTAGGCATCTATAAAGATTCAATTAAATTATTTAACGACGCAATAATTAATATAACGAGTTTAGTCTAATGTCGGCGATTGGAATCAGCGCCTTTAATTATAGGAAGACTTCTCTTACAGAAATAATTCAATAATAAATCTCTGTTATTTCCTTTCATAGGAAAATAGATCAATTCCCGGAATTCCGGTAGCTTATACAACAGCTTAGCGAGGACCACAGTGAGTAACTTAGACTTGTTACATTGTTTGTGCTTGTAGTATAGTTGCATTTGGAATATATATATATATATATATATATTCAATTGATATGCATGCGGGATTGGGATACAGCATGATGCGTGGTGTATGATTAATGGCAAATTATCATAATATAAGCGATAATCCTATTGTATGATAAATATTGTATGAATATGTTGATGATTGTTGTAAATTGTATGATCGCCTTAAACTTGATTAACAACTGTCGGTACTATAAATGAAATGGACATGCATTGCACGATTTGCATAAACTGCATTATATTTTTACGAACACCTATCACGTGTTAGAATTTCGGTTCTTGGTAATACTTGGTTTTTCTAGGCAATGGGCTATTAGTTCTACGCAAGTTTACCTTGTTCTGTCGGTTCCATGGGAACTAACTGGTAACGAAGGACGCCGCCCATGGTATCGCTGTGAAATGGCTAACACTTAGTGGAGTTTCTAAGGTACAAGACAGGAACTGAGTGTTTAAAACTTCATTAACATAAAGAGATAATAATTGTGAGGATTATGGATTCCTGTGTACTTAGTTTCTCCTGGGTAGGTGATTCAGGTATCGGTTCCTTCAACCCCGATGAGAGGGCGTAAATCTCCATCCTGTTTGGATTCCGGTTTGTCCAAGCTTGTAATTGTTCATGTGTTTGATTGATGCATTACATATGATTGATAATAACTTGCTTGTTGTGATAAGTCTGGTTATTCACTGAGCCCGTGGTTCGCTCACCCCCCTACAGTTTTTGTGCAGGATTATTACTAGCTGGGATTGGGCTAGGAATGTGTGAAGAGAGCTTCTCCAACAAACTTTATTGAAGATAGAGATATAGGATATGGAAACTTAGAATGTAAATTAGATGAATTTTGAATTTGTATGTTAGTTTGGAAACCCAATTTCACTATTTGGTGGGGGATACCGATTCTCTGCGATCTTGGTGGAAATTGAAAATCGAATTCCATAGTTGAAATACTATAATATATTATATCAATTTATGATAAACTTTTATAAATAAATAGAGTCTTGTACACTCTGACATACAAGACGGTCTCATGTTACGGGTGCACACGTGATATGATGGCTTTAGATAAATCCTGTTAGGCCCCCATATTAGAGTCGTGACAGAAGTGGTATCAGAGCTCTAGGTTGTCAGAGATAGGAGCAACCTACCAAATGTGAGATTGGGTAGAACCTGGGTAGATAAACTAAGTTGATAAATTAAAAGTCGTAGACATTTAGACTATATATATTTATATATTACAATTCATCTGGGCATATTGTCCACAAAGATGTAAATGACAAACTCTTACATCTTATTCTAATGTCGAAAGACATTACAACCCTAAACTAGAAGCCAAAACACAAGCTTCTAGGCTCGTTAAATCTAAGTTAGCAAGATCACAAAATGTACCTCTTCTCCTTTTCATATGAATTGGAATTGATGAAGAAACTCAATAGCTATAGGTAATTGAACACAACACTTCAGTAGGAATATCAGTTGTGCTTCTAAATATACTATAGTTTACGAGAACCCCTCTGACAATTATTAGAAAGTTGACATAATAAGGAGATTGAACGAAGGATATGAATTTCTCCTGTGATTATAGTATTATTGGTTGAAACAGAAAAGATAAATTTTGATCTCAGTATAGCTGGAGGAGTTATAAGAGGAAATAGAAGATTGGAATTTGGTAAAATCATGGTGTTGGATCAATTATTATGACTATTAAGAGTAGAACCATACTTTTGATGACAATAAATACTCCTATTTGAGAATTCATATTAAGAAGATGAAATCCTTAAGTCGAATCTACATATGCTACAGTAGAGAATGGGAATAAGCAGTATAGATTGAAGGAAGTTTAAATAGTGCCAATGATCAGTGATAAATTAGAAACTGATGGAATGGTTGGTATAAATTTTATTTGTGGAGAATAGTACTAAATTAAGTGGAGATGATATGAAGAATATATGACGGATTTGATGAATTAAATCTCGAGTATTAAGATCATTAATGATTATGAATATAAATCCAATAGGAGGAATAGTAGTACAGAGGAATAAAAACGACAATAATAACAGAATTACTAAAACCACACGAGTGTACGTGGTGTTTGGATTGATATGAATTTGGATAAAAGTATGAAGAATATATGAGATGAAACGAACATAGAGATATCAAATTTACTACCATATGTATTTTAAGTTGATATTTCGATATGAATATATTTGGAGAATTATTACGACATATGTGGTGATGAGAGTAGTACAACTTACTGATTGATAATTTAATGATTCGAGAGATCTTACTAGAGGTATCACGATAATCACATTAGTGAAGAAATCTAGGACAACTGCAGAAGAATGAAATGGAATAAGTGATCATACTCTTCCTTACTATAATGATTCTATGGAGCAAGTCAACATTAAAGTAGTAATGATAAATCATACTTTTGGAGACAATGGATTAATTAAAGAGAGAAATTGTAGTAGTTCGAGTGATGAATATAACCATAGTTAACGATTTTATAAGTAATTATGAAATTTCTGTTCTTGACCTTCAGAAGTATTATCCTACTAATACCGTAGAAAGTAAGGCATTTACGAGAGATATAAGGAAGAAACCTTGTTGATGATTATTACAATCACTTCAAAGGAATGGCGAACGCTTTTCTTAGTTTTACTGTTGTAGAAATATAAGGCTACAAATATGAGATAGATCTCTACAGTAGAATAAGTTCCAAGTACGAGATTCCCTTGGAATTTAGATAAACCCCTACAAGTTTCGAGGACGAAACTTCTCTTAAGGGGGGGAGGATGTAATCCCCCAAATTTTACGTAACCTAATTATAACAAATACTAAAAATGTAATATAGAATTAGATAGAATAATGGATCAAGTAGTAAAAATCACTCCAAATTTTTCTCGATTTAAAAATATCAAAGAATGAATTTGGTTATAGTTAGAAAGATTAAGAATCGTTACAAAAAAAATATATATATATATTTCGAAGTACAAACTGTAACTTCTATGATCGCAAATAATTTAAAACGATGATAAACCAAACGTTCATATAAAATTACTGAATTCTTTAAGCTCAATACTTCGGGACTAAATCATATGCTTGTTAACTAATGAAATAATAGTATTCAAAATCTAATAACAATATTAAGTAGCACTAGACAAAATATGTTATTATAGATAACTCGTATACAATAAAACGTAATATTTGGTAAAATAATCACTAGTTCAACAAGAAATCATAGTTAACCTTGAATTTAAGTCACAATAGCAAACGATTAATTTCAAACCCGATAAATACAATCTATTAACAGTACTTTTTGGTATAGTACGATAATCTAAAAATGAATTATTAGGATTATAAATACATAATGGATACCAACACCGTTCAATAATGACTAATCTAAATTTAAAATTAAAAAAAAAAATTAATTTCAAACCTGCTGGCATACTTGTTAGGAATTATGAATTTATTAAGACTTAGTTCCTAAATCAATCTATTGAACTTGAAAAATGTAATTGTATAAATTAAAGTACTTAAAATAATTAATTATGTAAACTCGAAACTAAAAACATGTACGAACAAACAATGTAGAGTTTTGTAGTAACTTAGGAAAATTCTATTATGATAAAACTCTTACCTAAGTATTATAAACATATATATATATATTGATATGGAATACAACATTTTAATTAATTATATGTAGCTAATAATAATAATAAAAAAAAAACGAACGGAGCAGAATTAAACACAAGTCTTCACGAATAAGAATTCGCTGGAACAGTGGCCTTCTCCAAGTGCAGAATTTCAACATGCTGCAGAATTTTCCACGTTGAAGCAGCAGAAGGAACGGTGCAATTTGTCCCATGCGCTACAGCTGCCTCACTCCCACGCGCAAGCTATCGTCCACAAGCAGCAACAGCAGAGCCCCCTTTGCACAAGCACAGCAGGAACGTTGAGGCAGCAACAGAAGCACCGAGTTCCTCTCCCACGCGCTGCAGCACAAGTCCACGCATCAGGCAGAGACTTCTCCACGCACTGACACACGCAGCATCCGACGCTGCAGCTCACTCCACGCAAAAGGAAGTCATCCCACACGCTTCAAAGGGCAGATGGCCGAGCAGAATCCACCTCCCACGCACAGCACGAACAAGCTGCTGCCATATTCTTCACGTAACAGAGCAATGCTCGGAAGAAAAACAGAGGACAGCTGGGCTTCACGCTTGGAATCTTCCTTCACACGCGGATGAAGACCCCACACCAGCTGTCCACAATGTTCGGCTCGAAACAGAGGAGCTGGTTGTACGTTTTCCACGCACAGAATTGCTTCAGAAACAGAGGACTGATACAAGCTGTAACTTTCGGTTGCAGGATTTCCAATATTTGATCCAATTTTGAGCTTTAAAAATTCAAATGAAAATGACATACAATCCAATAAAAACACTCCACATAGGATCAACCTTAAATGCAACACAATTTCAGTCTAAAACAAGTCACAAACAATTGCAAATGGAGCTTAAATTTACCGTAGAAGGACAACAGAGAAATCTCGGTTGCAGTTTATGTTCCCATTTGCACCAATTTAGACTCCAATTTCAACAAGACAATGACCCAACAACCAATCACCAAATCCCAGCTTAGACACTCATTAAATACAAGGGAAATCCAGCTTAAACAATTAAGAAAACAACTCCATTTCCCTTATACTTCACCGTAATATCCAGCTGCAGCAGGTGGGAAAACAGCTACATAAATTGCAGCAGAAAACTTGGAAATTGGCGTCTGTTTCACACGAATTTTCAACCCGATTTTCTTGCAACTTCAGCCTTCAAAATACACACATAAACAACTTTAATTAACTAGCAAACAAACACAATTAAAAGCTCCTTGAAATCAGCCACAAATTTCATGCAAATTCGTCCAAAAATCATCCTCAAATTCGCATGAAATTCCATCCGAGAAACAACAACAGAAATATGCATTTTTCAAACCCAAAACCATTTCCTTAGCCTCTAAAACTTAGCCTAGACCTAATATATGTATATAAGCTTAAGTTAGACACAATTTGAGCTCATAACCCTCACCAAATCCTCCCAAAAACATAGCTGCAAAAAGAAGTGCGTCCAACTTTTCCTTTTCCCTTTTCCATTGCAACCTTCAACTTAGAAAGCTTAGAAACTCTTATAAGATCAACCATAAACCCTTAGCTTACTTCTCATATCCTATCTACACATTAAGTACATCAAGAACATCAATTCCCCTCTCCAATAACTTCTAAAAACCAAGTTAAAAGTCTTGGTCATCATAAGATTCAAATGGGAACTTAGCCTAACAAGGTAAGAATATTTACTAGAATTAGTAAACTTTCTTTATAGCTAAGGTTGTTAACTTCTAAAGTAGTTAGGAACTCATCATTTAATCTTTGATCTAGGGTTGATTCTTGCCTAGAATGGGAGATAAAAATCCTTTTTCCATTCCAAGCCAAGGTAAGTTCTAAACTATCAACCTATCTTTTGTTATAGTTATGTATAGACTTTAGGATGAATTGTTTAGTATTGAAGAAAGGTTATGTAATTGAAAGAAGTTGCTAATCCATGAAAGAATTCAAGTGGATGGATGAATGATATGTTAGGAATGTTTAAATATTGTTAGCAAAGAAAGACAACAACTTAGAAATAGTATAAATATAGTAATAGTAAATTCGGATCTAGGAAGAAATAAGCCAAATCCATGCTCAAATTTCATCTAAACTAGTTTTAATTCATATCTAATGCCCTTAGGACTTTATATGAACATAAAACTTGATAAAACATGCTTCAAAAGCATGATTAGGAGCTTCTACATTACAAGAAAAATATAATGAACAATTCATAGAAATTATACATATTAATAATTTTACAAATTATGAGTGAACTAAAGAAATAGATAAGAGGATTAGATGATGGTTTTAAGTTATATGGTTGAACAAAGGATGATACATAATTATTTAGGATTATAGAAGCATCATCTTGGAAGTAGGATTCTAAACTTTAGGAAACTAAGAACCAAAAGAAATCAAATAAAGAAAAATCTTCAAAAGGTCAAATAAACTGTATTGATATATTTGTTATAAGCCAAAAACGACCCCACCAATGGAAAGAACACGAAAAATCCTATGAAATCGACTACCCATTTGTTAAAAACGGATAAGAAACGAATTAGATATTGCAAAAAGAAATTTAGATTTCAGCTGCCAGAATTATACGAACAGAACAGGCTGTTCTTGTCTTTTTCGTCCCCTTAATGACTTTGTTTGATAAAAATAACACCATCAGTGGATTGTACTCGGAAAATACTATGAAAACGACTATTTATTCGTCAAAAACGGATTAGAAATGAGTTAGATATGATTAAAACAAGTTTTGACTACAATTGATAAAGTTTACTTGAAGTCTATGCATGTATTGCATAAATTTAAAAATTGTATAGGTTTCTTTTCTTGAAAATAATTCCACTACTATAAAGTACTCTTCGAGTACTACCAAATCAACTATTTATACAACGAAATCGGATTTAAAACAAATAAGAAATCACAACTAGAAGTTCATTCCGTTCTCAACCAACATAAATGCTATTGTTATTTCTATTAATATAATTATGATTATTATCATTATTATTACTACTGCCTATAGTATTTTGTATTATTGATATTTTCATTAGAATTATCAATACCGTTATTTTTTTACATTAAAGTCATTATATTTATCTTAACAATAATTCTATTATTATTTTTGTCACTACTGTTATTATCTATTAATAGTATGAAGATAGTTGCTATTATTATACTTATATTATTACTAATATTGATATTAACGTTTCAAAACTGATATTACTAATAATATTGTAGCATTAAAATTAGTTTGTTTTACAATAAGAACGAAACTGAAATATAATAGAAATTTGATATATCTAAATACGTTTTATATAGTTCTTGAAAGATATAAATACTAGAATATACCCTTAAATAAATAAAAATACCAATTTGAGAGACAGATAAGGTTGACGGGCAAAGAATTAATAAATAAATATCTCCTATTAAAAGCAGTAGAACTTAAGAAAGGACAAACCCCTTGAATAAAAATATAGATAGCAATTAATAAAAACTATATCAAACACCGATATAGAATAATTAGGCATCTATAAAGATTCAATTAAATTATTGAACGACGCAATAATTAATATAACGAGTTTAGTCTAATGTCCGGCGATTGGAATCAGCGCCTTTAATTATAGGAAGACTTCTCTTACAGAAATAATTCAATAATAAATCTCTGTTATTTCCTTTCATAGGAAAATAGATCAATTCCCGGAATTCCGGTAGCTTATACAACAGCTTAGCGTGGACCACAAGTGAGTAACTTAGACTTGTTACATTGTTTGTGCTTGTAGTATAGTTGCATTTGGAATAATATATATATATATATATATTCAATTGATATGCATGCGGGATTGGGATACAGCATGATGCGTGGTGTATGATTAAATGGCAAATTATCATAATATAAGCGATAATCCTATTGTATGATAAATATTGTATGAATTATGTTGACGATTGTTTGTAAATTGTATGATCGCCTTAAACTTGATTAACAACTGTCGGTACTATAAATGAAATGGACATGCATTGCACGATTTGCATAAACTGCATTATATTTTTACGAACACCTATCACGTGTTAGAATTTCGGTTCTTGGTAATACTTGGTTTTTCTAGGCAATGGGCTATTAGTTCTACGCAAGTTTACCTTGTTCTGTCGGTTTCATGGGAACTAACTGGTAACGAAGGACGCCGCCCATGGTATCGCTGTGAAATGGCTAACACTTAGTGGAGTTTCTAAGCTACAAGACAGGAACTGAGTGTTTAAAACTTCATTAACATAAAGAGATAATAATTGTGAGGATTATGGATTCCTGTGTACTTAGTTTCTCCTGGGTAGGTGATTCAGGTATCGGTTCCTTCAACCCCGATGAGAGGGCGTAAATCTCCATCCTGTTTGGATTCCGGATTGTCCAAGCTTGTAATTGTTCATGTGTTTGATTGATGCATTACATATGATTGATAATAACTTGCTTGTTGTGATAAGTCTGGTTATTCACTGAGCCCGTGGTTCGCTCACCCCCCTACAGTTTTTGTGCAGGATTATTACTAGCTGGGATTGGGCTAGGAATGTGTGAAGTGAGCTTCTCCAACAAACTTTATTGAAGATAGAGATATAGGATATGGAAACTTAGAATGTAAATCAGATGAATTTTGAATTTTGTATGTTATAGTTTGGAAACCCAATTTCACTATTTGGTGGGGGATACCGATTCTCTGCGATCTTGGTGGAAATTGAAGAATCGAATTCCATAGTTGAAATACTATAATATATTATATAATTTGTATGATAAACTTTTATAAATAAATAGAGTCTTGTACACTCTGACATACAAGACGGTTATCATGTTACGGGTGCACACGTGATATGATGGCTTTAGATAAATCCTGTTAGGCCCCCATATTAGAGTCGTGACAGTTACACATTAACTTAGCTCAAAATCTCCCCAAACACAATTCAAAAATCCTCTCAAAACAACTACTGCGAATTTACAAAAATCCTCTCCCATGCTCACTTGTCCAAACTTATTTCAACACTTCAAAAACAAAAGAGTATCCCTTGTTTAGATCCTATAACACTACCCCAAGCATCAATACTCGTCAACACAATTAAAACCCCACTTTAGCTATTCCAAACAACATCCAAAACCGAGATAAATAGCCTTTGGTATATCATCAATTCAAGTTGAATCTAAGCTCAATAAGGTAAAAATGTGTACATATATAAGCTAGTTTAGCTAGATTAATTTTTCCTTAGATTCTCATTTCCTTACTATCCTCTTTAGATCATCACTTTCATCAAGGAGGAACTAAACCTCATCTATCATCCAAACAAGGTAAGAATCATATTAATTCAAGTGTTCATTTTGTTTTATCTTTAGAAATTATTTTATAAACTTACCAAAATAGATCTAACCATATATTGATGATATCTAGATTATTTGGCATATAAATACATCAACTTGAAGATTTTTAAGTATAGAAATTCGAATCCAATAAAGGAAAAACCAAAACCATATCTAAATCACAACAAACTAAGTTGAACTTTAGATTACTCATGTATATCCCTAGGAAGATGGAATAAACTGTATTGATGTGTTTAGTTTAGGCCAAAAACAACCCCACCAATGGAAAGAACACGAAAAATTCTATGAAATCAACTATTTATTTGTTAAAAACGGATAAGAAACGAATTAGATATTGCAAAAACAAAAATGGAGTCAAGCTGCCAGATTTACACGAACACAGCAGACTGTTCTTGTATTTTTCGCCTCCTTAATGACTTTATTTGATAAAACTAACACCACTCATGGATTGTACTTGGAAAATACTATGAAAACGACTATTTATCCGTCAAAAACGGACTAGAAATGAGTTAGATATGATCACAACAAGTTTTGACTACAATTGTTAGGATTTACTTGAAATCTATGCATGTATTTCATAAATTTAAAAATTGTATAAGTCTCTTTTCTTGAAAAATAAATTCACTACTAGAAAGTACTCTTCGAGTACTGTCAAATCGACTACTTATACAACCGAATCAGATTTAAAACGAATAAGCAATCGCAAATAGAAATTTACTTAATTTTCAATCTCAATAAACCAAACTAAGGTTACTGCTGTTTCTATTGATATAAGTTTGATTATTACCATTATTATTACTACTGTTTATAGTATTCCGTATTATTAATATTTTCATTAGAATTATCAATACTGTTATTTTACATTAAAGTCACTACATTTATACTACCATCAATTCTATTTTATCACTAATGGTATTATTTACTATCTATCTAAAAATTGTTGTTATTATTATACTTGTATTTAATACTAATACTGATATTGATTTTTCAATACTAATATTACTAATAATATTATAGTATTACACTTAGCTTGTTTTACAACAAAAATAAAACTGATGTATATTATAAATTTGATTTATCTAAAATACGATTGTTATTCTTAAAAGATATAGATACTAAAACATACCCATAAATAAATAAAAACACCGATTTGAGAGACAGATAAGGTTGACGGGCAAAGAATTCATAAATAAAAATCTCCTATTAAAAGCAGTAGAACTTAAGAAAAGACAAACCCCTTAAATAAAAATATAGATAGCAATTAATAAAAACTATACCAAGTACCGATACGGAATAGTTAGGCACCTATAAGGATTAAATTAAATTATTTAACGATACGGTAATCAATATGACGGTCTTAGTCTAATATCCGACAATAGAGATCAACACCTTTAAATTATAGGAAGACTTCTCTTACCAAAATAGTCCAATAATAAATCTCTGTTATTTCCTTTCATAGGAAAATAGATCTATTCCTGGACTGCCAGTAACTTATACAACAATTTAGCGAGGACCACAGGTGAGGGAATTCTGATGATCTACTATTTGCTTGTGATTGCTATTGTTTGTTGTTATGTTGAATGTATTGCTTGTATGGAATGACTGATTGATGTGAGTGTTATCATCCGCATGATCACCTGCATAAAATGGATAAAGATAATTATTCGACTAAACTAATCGGAGATACTCGTCGCATGTGCTTGATTCCCCTTGTAGGAAATGTCCCAATTTTGAAATCAAAAGTATTTCGAAATGTATTTTAAAGAAATCCGACTTGGAATATTCCAGGTTATTTTTATATCCTTTGAAGAGGAAGAATTTATACTAAAAGAGTTTATGAGATAAACATGGGACATTTCCGAGTATTGTTGTGATAGTGGATGTGGCCTGAATTTGGGTCCACTGGTCACTTGGCGTTAGATGTTACCTGAATTTAGTCTATCCGCCAGATTCACCTTTATAGGTGATGGTTCTTTTTGGCAGTAGATGTTACCCGAGTCGGGGTCTACTTGTGCGATTCACCATAGATTGGTGATGGATTGTAAGAATTGCCATTAAATTGGCATTATATATATTTAAATATTAACCAGCCTAAATCACGTGAACACGTTGGGGAATATTTGTTGTTACCAATGGCGGTTAAGCATTGGGTGAGTCTGGATGGACGAAATCACCAGGCAGCCTCGTACGGTTAAGGCGAGGTGTCCCATGCGGATAAGTATGGGAGACAACTGAAGTGTAGACAGGTAAATCTACATCGTCTATGGTTCCGGACCCCCATAGATGTGTTGCTTGCATTCATCACGTATGCATTCATATTGCGTATAGATAGATTTGCATGAGTGTATAATTAATGTTTGATAACTTGCATGACCGGTAGTAGTGAGGAATGAACTCACTGAGCCCGTGGTTCGCTCAACCCCCTACAGTTTTTGTGCAGGATTATTACTAGCTGGGATTGGGCTAGGAATGTGTGAAGAGGACTTTTCCAACAAACTCTATTGCAAATAGAAATGTAGGATATGGTAAACTTAGAATGTAAATTAGATGAATGTTGAATTCTGTATGTTGTAGTTTGGAAACCCAATTTCACTATTTGGTGGGGGATACCGATTCTCTGCGGTCTTGGTGGAAATTGGAAAATCATATTCCATAGTTGAAATACTGTAATATATTATATCATTTGTATAATAAACTTTTATAAATAAATAGAGTCTTGTATACTCTGACATACAAGACGGCTCTCATGTTACGGGTGCACACTTGATATGATAGCTTTAGATAAATCCTGTTAGGCCCCCATTTTAGAGTCGTGACAGTATTCACACACATAACACGATCAGTTAAAATCTCAAGAGTAAGCTTGCACTCATTCATAAAAGTCTCAGATATACATGCATGAGTTGCTCCAGTATCAATCAATACATATGCACTTCTATTAGAAACAACCAAGGTACCTGCTAGAGTATCTACTGAAGGAGTATCCTCTATATGTTGCAATGCAAAAACTCTGGCATTTACTTTTCCTTTCTCTAGATTAACTCCGCCTTGATTATTGGGGTGATCTTTGCAATTTGCAATATGATGACCTCTTTGCTTGCAATACGCACAAAACATTGGTGGCAAACCCGGATTCTTACATTCAGAAGCTTTGTGTCCCATTTGTCCATAAGAAAAACATGCTCTCGATGTCCATTTGCATTCAGATAAATCATGTGGTCCAAAACATCATAAACATTTCTTTTCAAACACAGGAGTTGAAGTCTTAAATGCCTATTTTTTATCTCCTTTCCTCCCTAGAAATGGCTTCTTTCCTTTTCCTTGGTAATTTGTACCCTTACTAACACTTTGATAACCACCATACAAAGAAGTAGGTGCAGGTCTTCTGCCTAAAAATGCAGCTCTCTGCTCTTCTCACCCAACTATGATTTTGAATTTGTTCAACTAATAAAGCCTTTGCTACTATATCGGTTAAAGTATGCAATTCAAACTTCTTCACTTCTCCTTGAATTTCTTCAATTAAACCATTCTAGAATTTCTGGACCTTCATTCTTTCATCTCTATAGTCTCCTCCAGCAAGCGCAAAAGTTTACACAACTCAGCATAATACTCATTAATAGATTTACCTCCCTGTCTTAGATTTAGCCAATCTTCTATCATCCTCTCTCTAACAAAATTGAGAAGTATTTATCAAAGAATATGTCCCTAAATGTTGCCTATGAAATAGATAATTGCAAATTCCCACTTGCCAGTCTCCACCAGTTATATGCTTCTTTCTTCATCATATATACAGCTAAATCTACCTTCTTCTCTTCAGGATTGTCGTAAGCTGCAAAGGTCTTCTCTAGTTCTTCAATCCAACTCTCCGTTGTAGTCAGATATGTACTTGTTCCATCAAAGTCAGAACCAACTTACTAAAATCATATAGCTTGATCCAATTAGCTTGATCATTTATAGGTGGATTTTCATTCTGCCTTGCTCCTTATTGATTATGTTGTTGCATAAAGTGTTGTTGTTACTGAAATATCATCATCTGATACTGTTGCATCATAGCCACCATATCTCTTAACATACCATACGTAGATGATGGATCATTTGTAGGACTTGTGGCATTTGAGGAAAAGGTAGCAATGGAGGAGCGGTGGAAATTGAGTTGGTGGGGGAACTAGTGAAGCCGATGCCGTTGCAGGAGATGGAGTAGTTTCAGTACTTTAAGTAGTAGAGGAGGTAAGAGCTGGTGTAGATGAAAACTGAGGTGGCGGAGGCATGTTATTTCTATCAACTTGTTGTCGAGTAGATCTCCGTGACCTATCAATCTTAAACATATGCATACAATACATTTATAACACACACATATAGAATTTAAACCATGCTTAAAGTTTATTAATTTCACATTCACATTTATAGGCATTTGCAAGCAATTAAACAAGCAAGTAAACAAACAATAAAGCAAACAAATATAACCATTCAAGCAAAACTTAATTCTTCCTATGCTATCTATCCATGTCTTGGTCAAGTATCATTTAAACTATCACATTTAGGCAAATAATTATTCAAACTCCGCTCTGATATCATCTATAAAGACCCGGACTGACCCATATATTTAAAATAGGTGGACCTAGATCTCCAACTACGTATAACATGTAGTGTTATATGTAAGGTTGATTACTAAGATTAATTTGGGTATTTGTTTACCTAAATCTCTTATAGGAACAAATTTGAAAACCATTCATTATTAAAACTTTTTAGAAAAACATAACATTTACATATAAAATATAAATCCATTACGGATATATATACATATAGATATTACAGACATGGCTTATAAACAAGCCATTTACAAAAGATAAACAAAAGCTATAATATCTATTACATAGGTTTTCCAAAATCTATACTATTACAAAAATCCATTAAGGTCATGGTCATCTCTAATCCTCCTAATCATCTAAGAAAACCTCAAAATCGGTGCCATAACCCATATTGGTGTAGAACTCATCACTAGCATCAACACCTCAAATATGAAATAATGAGCCATAGGCCTAGTACGCAAGTAATAAAAACAAATACGAATGGCATACAAGCTTAAGCTATATACAAATGCAACAACCATTAAGTTATTAGAAAATCTTTAGTTAGTCAAACAACACTAAAGTTTTCAAACTCCGGACAACAAGGATATCTAGGGGTCCTAAGTAACGATCTCGACGCTCAAGGGGTTGATATAACTTGTTCAGGGACTTATATCTCCCAGATGATATATCCATAAAAGAAAAAGTACCTTCCTTTAGGGTTTTCAGCCGTTTCACAACTTTACTTAGCTTAATCCATAATATCACCTAATTTAAATCTTCCCATAACATTGAATTAAATCATATTATTTGTCTTTAAGAATAAGTAAATGTTATACCAATACCAATAACCCTATCAATTACCTGCCTTGCTACTTATAAAAGTCTTATCATAAAGACAGGGGTGACCTAAGCGCTTAAATAACCATGCTCCCAATCTGAGCAAGGTGTAGCTTCCTGAACCAAATTCAATGGCATAATAGATAATCAATTCAAACAACTTAAGTTTTTGTCAAATTAAGGTAAATTTAATGATGCCTATATTTACCTGAGTCAAAACGAGAATCAAAGGTGGTGATCAACTAAGGATCTATCACTGTTACAAGAAATTTCAACTCATATCAACACTACTAGTCCTAAACTAAATATAAACCACAATAACTTTAGGATTTGGGGTCGAGAAACTCAAATACATTCTATACAAGATCATAACATAATATTTATATATCAAACAAACTCATAGAAACTCATAAAATCATCACAAGACAAATTTACAAGCTAAAGGAATGGTTTGAAGAAGTTTTGAACATGAAAAATTGTAGGGGATACACCGACCTCCAACTTCGGTACTGTAGTCCGTACCAAAAATTCTACACTTGCCATCGCTGGCAGCGTTAACCAAAACGCAGGAGTATTGTGGTCTACGCCAGCGGCATTGAGCCGTGTAGACTGCAACTCAATTGTATCCAAAAATCCGAGAGTTCCACAAGGTCGGTCCACGCCCATGAATGCCCCCAACTCTAGTGGTATTGCTATGTACACCGACAATGTTGACCTCTACACCGGCGGCGTTAAGGTGGTGTACACTATAGCACAAGTTTTGAAAAATTGCAGGCCTCCTCTGTTCGAAAACACAAACTTTTTACTACATTATTCACTTTCAAACTTCCTTCAAACACATTTCCAACATCAAACTTCAACCTATATGTATTCTAACTTCTTTTAACATACAAAATTTTTACTTCAACCTCATCAAACACCCATATCCACCATTTCAATCACAAGTTCTCATTCACCCTCTTTGAGCCAATCTATTCTTCTCTAACTATCCTAACCCTACTCATTCCCAACTTCATGCACTCCAACACTACTTGCCACTTACTTAGCACAATTAACTACTTCTAAACCATCAAGATATTCATTCAATACATAGCTAACACATGTAAATCATTAAAACTCATTTTAACATAAAAACTCATATTCTAACAAAACCTTAAACTAACAAATACACGCTTAACATAACAAATACATACCTTTAGAGTCTTGAGCTTGGTTCTATGATCTTGCCACAAGAAAATGATGGTTTTACTTGAGGGAAATATAGGAGATGTTTGGACTTGAATGAGGTGAGTTTTAGAAGATGAAAAATGGTGTTTTTCTCTTCTCTAGTGGGTTGTCTTAGATGGTGTGATTTTCCATATGAATTTTTGCAAAAGGTAGGCTTGATATTTATCCAAATTGTTGACTTTAGGGGCTGCTAGGTTAGGGGCTTTACTTTGCATAGGTTTGGGCTTAATGTTGGATGAAAAATAAAATGAGTTGGGCTTGTTTTTGTCCAAAAATTTCTACTAAGTTTGAGAATACGCATTGAGCATATTTAACTTATTTAAATAAATTTTCATACACTTCATTACACTTACAATTCATAGACACAATATTTATTCATATTAAAATATTTCAATATTTAAATATATAAATAGAATACAATTTTATATACTAACACAAATCACATATATCATACTCCAAATCATGCACAAATACTCTTAACATTCATGTGTAAAATATAAATTTGAAAATTATGACTATTTCAAAGAGCTATATGATCTAACGATAATTATTATTCATGACTCATTAGAAGTCCATATGTCTACTACTTGTGAGAGGGGGTCTTTTGGAATGTAAGCATTTTTGCATTTCATAATCAATCATTTGAACTTAGAGTTGCCCATATTGCCCTTTTCTTATTCTTTTGAATCGTTTTATTGCAAAATTAATCCTTTTCCTATTCACGTGAAGTACGTGGAATGGCACGAGATGCAAGCAATACATATAAAGAAACCCCACATCTATATTTTAGCAGCTTCATTAGGAAAGGAAACGATTGCATTGGATGATTGTGGCTAATAAAGAAAGCTAATTATGTTATTCCAGTTAATCCCATGCTTCTATTCTTCTCTTCTTGTTATACCATCGAGTACCATCAGATCTGCAATTCTACCCCTTATTATTAATTTTCATAAATGGTGGACTGTTAAAATATACATTTTAAATGGGATAGACATAAGACAGGTACTACACTATGTTTGGTTGAATGGAATAGAATCAATATTGCGGCTTTATTCCAACAGAATATTTATTATTTTGTTTGATTTGCCAAAAATTTTATCAAAAAAATATCCATTTCATGTGATACAAAATAGATAAGAAATCTTCATTTCTTTTCTTTACTGTAAGAATGGTTATTCTTGATCAAAAAATATGTTTTATTCCAATAATACGTCTAACTATAAAATAAGAAATTACTATTTTTTTCTAGTATTATTGAATTCTAGTAAATCAAATATACCGTTAATATACAATGTAGATCTTTATTTTGGTTAAAATATTTCATGTTAAAAAAAAAAAAAAGCCGTGGTATTGTGATATTAGTACCTTTTTTCCCCGCTTGCAATGTAATTTGATGGCGATTAGAGCTTGTCGGCTATTATTATTATTATTTAAATCAATCTTTTCTACTTTGAAAGTCACCTTTAATCTTATAAAGTCGAGTTAACGTACAATAAGAGTAAGATGCAGTTCAGACATAGCTGTGCTTCTCACCGAAAGAACTAATTTACCGCTGTCTATTGTGGCCCCACTTTTCATGTTGATATAGCATATAGCAGCGCCAATGGCTACACTTCACTTGTCCTTCTTTGCCGTAACCAGCTTCCGTGTGTACAAAACTTATGTGCATTAGCAATAATCTTGAATAAATTAAAATGAATTAAATTGATTAAATTTAACCAACTTGATTAAGATTAAATCAACATAGATTTAAGTAATATAAATCTTAGATATAAAATGAATTTAGTTAATCAATTTAGGTTCAACTTGACAAATAGACTTTAGTAAGCTAAAATGAATTAGATTTATTAATTTTAATGAAAATGACTTAGTAATTGGATTAAATGATTAATTCTAATCAATTTAGTTAGGATTAAGTTAAAATGAAATAATAGCTAATAATTGAATTAGAATGATACATTGGGATAACTACAATTTTTATGGGGAATATGTTGTTTCAAATGGGTGTTTGCTTAGGAAATGAATATTTTTATATGAATGCTTTTGTTGATGCTTATGTAATAAATGATTATAAACAAAGATAAAAGAAATATTTTGACGGACAATGGAGAACAGTCTGTGTCTTGGCAGGACGATTTTTGCAGTTATAGCAGGGTTCCTAATTAGTATCTGATCAATTAGGATCCTAAAAGAAGTTTAAGTTCATAGATATATGTTCGCTTTTGTTATATATTCTCTAAAATAGCAACTAGCCAACCTCCTATTTGTGGTTAGATTTTAATATAAAGGATGATGATGATTTGATGATGATGATAATGTTGATGATGATTGGAATGATCAATGGGGATAATGCTTTGGTTTTCCTAGAGGGTTGTTATGGCTTAGCTTGGATGACAGGTGGGTAACATCAATCTTATCACCTTGTTTGTGCGTATAATATAATTGTGTTATATTAAATAAACATAACCGATTATATGTGGGGATTGGGTAACCAACTATTCTTTGTTGACTGCATTGTTTGATAAACATTAAAATCAAAGAGATCACACATTGCTTGAAATGATTGCATTGTTGTTGTTGATGAGTGTTTGCTATATTGATTGGTCACCTTAATAAATGGACTTAATACTATTTGGTTGTTTAATTAAACAAACATTCATTGCATGACAATATACTTGCATTAGCATGGTATTCACATCACGTACTAGCATCTGGATTCTGTGGTAGTCCTAAGTCATATCAGTGAATCTGTTTCTCCAATTGGATACCATAGGATTGCTTGTATCCTAGGAACTAAAAAGACACCAAAGGACATCACCTGTATGGGTATTAGCCTAGGAGATGCTAGTACTTAGGGAGATTTTGTGGTTCTAAGGGAAGTGGAGGGTATATTGACAGGATAAATGTTTCAATCTATGCACAAAATGAGTTCAAGATAAAGTTCTCACTCCTTAGCTTTTTCTAAGGAGAAGTTAGAGGCTATGTTTGATAAAACAAATTTAAAAAAAAAAAAAATCCTTCCTCCTTAGCTATATTTAAGGGGAAGTTAGAGGTTATTTTTCCAAAAAAAAAAGTATTTCAAAATGAAATCCTCCCTCCTTGGATATATCTAAGGAGTAGTTAGAGGTTACGTTTGTTATATAGAATGGTTTTGTGCAGAGATAATTATGAGCTGAATGCTCTAAAATGAGAAAGCACACCTTCCTTAGTTCATAGTTCTACTGGACGTGAATGACTTGAGTTAGTCCTTCAAACCTTAAGAGAGGGCGTAAATCTCCATTGGTTTAGATTCCAGTCATCCAAACTGTGCATATCATATGATTGAGTGTTGTATTGTAAATGTTTGTAATAAAACTTGTTTGACATTTTCTTGATGTGTGATTTAGTTATGTTATTCACTGAGCTATGGTTTAGTTCACACCCACATAGTTTTTGTTGTAGGAATAGCTAAAGCTTCGGGAATGGGGTAAACCTGTGTGGAGAAGGCTCCTTGAAGATAGAAGACAAGTTAGATATAAGATGTAAATAGATTTTTTTTTATTAAGATTTTGTTTTATGTAACATAAGTTTAGATTTTGGATTAGATTAGTTGTATAATAGTCTAAAGTTCGTAAAATATAGATGATCTATTCTATTTTACTAATTGGTAAGGGATACCGATTCTTTGCGATCTTGGTGGACTATAAGAAATTGGATTTCCTTTATTTATCACAAATGTAATTATATATTAGAAGTTTACAAAGTAATTAGTCAAGTAGAGTTTTGCAAACTTTGACTTACAAGACGGTTCTCATATAGTAGGTGCACACATGATATGATTACTTTAGGTTGTCCTTCTAGACCCCTTTTAGGGTCGTAATAGACTATGGGAAAGGTTACAGTTCCTTAAAATACCCTACTGATGTGCAAAGTTGATATGTATTGAAATAGAAAATCCTAGTAAATGATATGATTATTACCACGTGTGTACTAGTTTTCAATTAAGGACAAAGACCTCAATATTATTTTCAAGTAAACCTAGTGAACTATGAGTGTCCTAGTATGTGTTAAGTTTGTATGTAGGTAGTTGGGGTTGCTTCTTTGATAAAAAGATTGGCATGTGTAGTATTGTTAATTGTGAAGCATCTTTAAGAGTGTGAAGAGGAGTTATAATGGTTTGATTTTGGTTTATAGTTGGATTTTGAGCCTTTGTGTGTCCTTATCCTACCTAACAGGTTATACATGCCCCTAAGCTTTGGGAGTTACAGATGACATGGTGGATGTTGATACCATCAACACTAAGGCATTCTTTAAGCAGGATTTGTATGCTAGTGTGGAGGGTACTACATTGTTCAGCATGTATGGGGAAACACAGGTAGGTATGTAATCACGGCATGCCTGTTGGATTTGTATTTTTATAGCTAGTTTTCAAACACATTGACTTTTGTTCAGATGATAGGCAAACCACCTCTAGACAGTAGTTGTTACCTATAGCTACAAGGGGACAAAACACTACATACACCATACCAACTTATAGGTCATCGAAGCAAGTCATAGATTCACTAGTGAAGGTACAACTTTGGCTTAGTTTACACAATTTTTATGATGACTACTCTAAAGGTCTTAAGTCATGATTTGGTGATCATGAGCATAAGCACAGCAAAGCGATGCAAATTCTCACTTTTATTGGGTTTTGGTGAGTAGTAATTCTTTAATTTGTTTTTAAGTTTCCAAAGGTCAAATGGGATTTGAGAACCAAACAGCAAAAGGTGTTACTTAGCCACAACTAATAGCACAAGCGAATTTCAACAACTTAAACAAACATGAAAAACAACTCCATAGTTACAATTTGAAACAATTCAAAGTATATGTGTATGGAAACCAAGAAGACCATAAATAAGCTCTCTCACACACAAATTTGCACAATACCACATTTATGTACAACTAACATTTTAAGTAAATTTAGAAAGTATAATTGAGTTTACATTGAAGTGTAAACAATGCTTGGAAAGTGACATTTCTCAAAAGCATAAATACCACATTTGGTATTTAAACTCCACATCTTCTTCTAGTTAACTATGTAAAATTTAAAATTATCATTTTACTACCTATAAACTTTCTAAGGTTATCTACAATACCTAGGTTAGATAGTTAATTGTAATGGGAAAAGTTTAAGTAACTAATTACAAAAATGGAAAAATTTCAGATTCCAAATTAATACTTTCAAATTTCAAATAGTTAATTACAAAAATAAGCAAACTTTAGCTACCAATTATGACATTTACCCTTCTCAAAATCACTATACAAGGGCTTAAAGAATAGGTTCAACTCAATAAGGGTATAAATGACCAGAAGTCTAGAAAATCAAAATTCTTGCAAAGAAATACATTAATTTTAAAACGATATTTAGACATGTGAAAACATAATTCATGCATAGAAACCGATAATTCTCAAAGATCTACACATAAGAACTAAAAAGTAGCATGAATGAGCTCAAAAAATGTACAATTATACACAAAACATGTCAAATTATCAATTAAGGACATGAAAACAATAGCAAGTCATTTCCTAAAAGCTTTTCATTACCAAAACTCTTGCTTGTTCGAGGTCAATGCGATGAACTCAAATTCGAGTTCTGTCACGAGCCTTTAGTATCCACTATTTTTTTTAAGGCCACTTTTAGTATCCACCATTGAAATATCATTTTTTGCTACACCTCGAAGATTCTTACAAAAGTAGGAAACTACTTAGGTGCTCATATGTATGTAGGTCCATTGGTATTAGTTTCAGTAATACTTTTTGGAACCTACACCATATTATCTCTGTAATTCATAGCAACCTTATTCCTTACTATAGAATGATGTGCAATCCATCCAATTTACTATAATAATTGTAACTCTTAAGAAATGATTTTACAAAAATTTTTTTATTGAACTTGTTTTTAGTTCCTCCATTATTACCAATCCCACCTCTGCCTAAAACAAGCCTTTATTGCTCAATAAGTATTTCCAAATTCTTTTCACCCACAATGCTATAGTTTGTTTTGAATTGTCTAAGTTTGATTTTAAAATAACCTTTTTCAATTTTAAGCTCTTCTAGCTTTTCAACAAGCAAATCATCATTCTCTACAATCACACATTCATTTTGCACCACTTCACGTTCCTTTTTCAACGTATGATATTCCACCTTTAACTCATCATTATTTTTACACAATTCTTTCATTTTTAACCATTACATGACACCAATAATAGGCTTCAAACTTCTAAAGCACCTTTAAGAGCCATTTTTGTATTATCGTCTAAGCGCTTCTCGAATTGGGTTTTAAGCACAGACATCACTTACTCACGGTGAGACTTTGCTACGCACATGCTAATTTTACCATATTGCAATCTCTGAATGTCCATCTTCGGTTGCACAAGCTCGGAACATTCCTGTTGTATTAAAGGGCATGGTGACTTCTCCCGCTGCCGAAACCGCAATTAGACCAACATTCCCTTTAGGAATGCGCTTATGGACAACACATCTGCTGCTTCTTTCAAGAGAGTCCCTTGAACTCCATAAGTGCAGCAACATCCCTTGCAACCGTACCACGAATGACTGCTTCACCCCTGCCCGTGGCAGAAACTGCACATAGGTTGTTGGCATATGTGCCTGCACCTATAATTGGCGTGTCGCCTATTCTACCAACCATTTTGTTGACAAATCCACCAGTAGAAGTAGCAATAGCTAGATGGCCTTCACTATCCACAACCACGCATCCAACAGTTCCTGTCTGGCTATCACCATCTACAGTGCTTTCTTTCTTTTTCTTCACATCCTTCTCCTCATCGAAATCGATCTGCAATTTGTTCTGTTCTTTTTCCTTCTTTAGCCTTTCAATATTATTTGGAGTGATGAAATGACTAGGATCTACAGTTTCAACACCTTGTTCCCTTGCAAACTGTTCTGCTCCATCGAATGCAAGATAAATGTGAGGTGTTTTCTCCATAACTAATCGTGCTAAAGATATGGCATTAACAACAGTTGTGAGACCACAAACAGCTCCACATTTCATTGTATTTCCATCCATAATACAAGCTTCCATTTCAACCGTACCATTGCAGGTCAAGACGGAACCCCTACCAGCATTGAAGTGTGGGTTATTTTCCAGCTCGCGAACCACAAGTTCAACAACATCTAATGGTGAAGCTTTGGACTTGAGAGCATCAACACCAAGTTGGAGGCAGTGGCGGAGACAGGCCTCTTGAGGGAGGCGGCGTTCTGGTGGGAGGGAGAGTGGTATGTCACCTGCTCCACCTTGCACTGATATGGCCCATCCCATTTCTTCCCAAGTCAATTCTCAACTCCTTCCCCTTTATTTCTAAGCTGTCCTACTACAAAGTATTTATAGATACACACTCACCCTAACACTCTCAACATATGCAAGGTCTTGTAGGAGTCACTTGTCTCTTATCATGGTATTGGGTCCATGTTACCCAATAATTTAGCATCCTTTATTCTTCTTTTCTTTTTCAAAAGGCCTGTCTCCCATTATTTTAATGCTTCTTCCTTGTACACAGCAAGTGCATTCTTTTTTCCTCTTTGGCAAATGATGATCCGTTCGTTTATCAACATGCCCAACATACCCAACTTAGGTTCCTACAATTATACTCGGTTATTGCTATCTGCTGGTGCGTGTTTGGTATATGATGCCTAATAATACAACCATAAAATTATTTTTTGAAAAGGTAAATTTATTCTTGAACTGAGTGACCGAAGGAAAGTATGGAAAAGACAGAACTTCGTAACTAAGGAAATGATTGGCTCAAGTCACGTATTGGCGACTTGTGATGAAGTCTCATGATTCACCGTTGAATCTTTTGTACAAAGTGGTAAGTTGGTCATAAAGTAATAGATTGGATCAAAAGTGGTTAGTCAAAAAAATAATTTGTGGTAAGATACTTTTAAAGCAGTAGGTTGTGATGTGATGCTTGTAGATCCCATAAAAAATAAGAATGGAAACAAAATTATATCGAAAGTCTAAATAAATATTATAGGCAAATTTAAATAAAAGAAAAGGTTCTGAGTGGTTATAAAAAAAAATATTAATTTTATGCTAAGTTGGCCAAATAAGGGATCACTATTTGCTTTGTTATAATGATGTTAAAATGCAGATGTAGTATATTATTTTTATAGCTAGTTGCTGACGTGTCTAAATTTATTAAACTAACTAAAAACAAATTAATAAAAGATGACTTAAAGTAAGAAAATTAAAAAAATTACAAAACAATAATTTTATTTTAATGTGGTTATTATATATACATATTGATAGGCTAAAATAAGAAAAATAAAATAAAATAAACGCGGTTATCAAAATCATAATTTTACTGTTCACTGAAATACATAGAATCGGGAGACTCGTATAAGATCGTACAAAACCCATAAAATCTTAATCATGTAGAATCGTATATCTAAATTCATAATTCAATTTAAAGTTTGTACCTAATCAATTTTGTATCTATTTTAGTTAAGAAAAAACACATAAAATTATAAATTTATAGAAATATGTATTTAACTTGTAATTTTGATAACTATGAAATAGTTCAAAGAAATATTAAAAGGAAAAAATATTGAAATTTTTCTTGAAGAAATATATACACACACTAGACACTCTCGAGAGATGCAAGGTCTTGTAAGAGTCACTAGTGTCTTATTGTTGTTGTAGTGGGTCCAGATAACTCAATAATTTAGCATCCTGATGCCAATCTACCTTAATCTTCTTTTCTTTGTCAAAAAGCCTGTCTGCCATTACAAAGCATATAAAAATTATTTATTTTATTCATTTTGTCAAATGATTGCCCATTCGTCTGTGTTGGCACAGTTATACAAGCACGAAAATATTTCTTTTTCAAAAGCTAAATTTATTCTTGAAGTGAGTCACCCAAGGAAAGTATGGAAAAAGGACAAGACTTCTTAGCTGAGAAGTTGCCTAGGGAACTATCTCTCCTTCGCACGGCAAATGAAGTAATAAGTAGACATCACCTGTGCCAGTCCGGTTTCGATTCTGAAAAACATGAAATCAGAATCGAAATCGGGTCCGGTTTTGAAACAAGAGAACCGATTTAACTGTTTTTTTTTTATTCTCCTAACGCTTATCCTTTTACATTTCAATGTATTCCTTTCAAATTCCAATATGGCTTTGTTTATAAAATTCAACACTTTTGTAAGTATTACATCTAAATTCCACAAATGTATATTGTCACATCTATTACTCTTTAGAACTTTATTTATTAAACAAAACATAGCTTCTATAACACTATGTGATATAGAAAGGGAAAAATAAAAGGAAAAAAAAGTTGTTTTTACTAAAATATTCAAGTGAAAAGGTAAGAGCTTATATCTATATGACCTCGGGCCCTTAGCTCTCGTTCCTGTTCCTTTTCCCTCCATCTCTCTTTTTCTTTTTCCCCTTCACTCCCTTTCACTTGACACATTCCTTTTTTTTTTTTTTTTCATTTTTCTTTATAAGAATGCTGCAAAGGCAGCAAGCATTCTACTTGAGTTGGCTTTCTTTTTTTCAATTTTTTTTACGAAGCTGTGGGAGAATCGTCGGTTCTTAGTCATCAAACCGGTTTGAAACCAAACCATGTCTATATCTAGACGATACGTATATATGTTCTTCTAATACATTATTTAAACGTTAATAAGTAAATTATTGCTTGATGATTTTCATATTAAGTTTTTACCATTTCATGCTTACTCAGCTTTGGACTTTGCCTCGATTCATTTGCAGGCAAGGATCATCTCAAACAATCAATTTTTAGTTTTTTGAGGAAATCTATCAAGGATGAGGCAAATTTCTGACATTTCCTTTTTTTGTCTCTTTATTTTAAACCCAAAAAAAAAGGAAAGGAAATAAAAAAAATTTCTTGTATAATCGAGATTTGCTTTATTGCAATACCACTTAGTGAAGTGGGTCTCTCACCTCTCTCTCTCTCTCTCTTTTCTCTCTCTCTCTCTCTCTCTCTCTCTCTCTCTCTCTCTCTCTCCCTTTTGCACTAAGCTAATTTGTCCAAAACTAGTTTTCTTTCTTTATAGTTAATACATGAACATTGAGAAAAATAGAATGGGAAGTACTTCCGACCATATAGAAAGTCTTACTTTTATAGTGATAGACTAGTACTATGAGTTAGCTGAAAATTTGCTTAGTATGAAATAAAGAAATATAGTCCCCTAAAGTTTAATTTTTGTCAAATGTTGTAGTTCTAAAAAGTAAAAACAATCTATATTCACATAAAATGATCGAATCAGGTGAGCATTTCTAAATTTGTTTATGTAAATTGATTGCAATTTTATAATTAGACATCTACTATTGACCCTTAAGGACTTGTCTCTTGCTCAAGTATGGGCCTAGGTGTGGCCCCATGGGTTCCAAGTGGAGTTGATTTATAGATCATCTTTGGATTTGTTGAACCCTTTTCTCAATTTGATATAAATTTAAAATAAACCAAAATTTTGTATTAGCCTGCTTTAAGAAGCATACAAAGCATTTAGCTTGAGCCATAAATGCATGAGCCGCCTTGTATGCAAGCATGGGTCAAACTGGTTTTGATGGCATTAAAAATTTTTATCATTCTTTATGAAAGGATTTGTGTTGGTCCCAACCCAAACTTATAAGTCTCTAATCGATGGGTTAGATATTGGTACAAAATTGGGATGGTTTCTAGATCTATTGGTGCCAATGCAGTGTCTAATCTTGTGTGCATGTCTAATAGAAAAATGTAAATTAATTCTACTTGTTGAGTTAAATTTGAATTACATGGGTTTTACATTTTCCTATGGTTTGGACTTTACTAATTGAGTTAAGTGAGAGAGTTCAAAGATTCAAATCAATCCTTTCACAATCAATCCTCACCTCAATCTCTTTCAAAGCTTCTTTAGCATTGGCATTCCCACCAATGTCTCATGCTTTTGCTTATCCTTTCTTGATTTAATTATCTTTGATGTTAGTAGAAAAGATTTCACCAAAGGTTAAGTCTCTCCATTTTTTCTTATGAGTTTTCAGTTGCTTATTAATCTTACCTTTACGCCTCTCCACTTAGTTGAAGGATTTTTGCACTGTTTATTTCATTAGTTTCTTAAGATTTTTGCATTCCTCTTTTATTCTGGAGATATCTTTCCAATTCAACAACAAACAATTAACAATATCCTCCCTCAACTCGATCAACAACTAAACAACACAATTTCTTCACTCAAATATGTCATTAAATACTTGTTGAGCACAACAAAAACATAAATTTCAATAAAACAAGGTTCTAAATCAACAACGATGCTAGTATAGCACAACCCCATCTCCACACAACCACAATAGCTACAATAATAATAAATTCATGCACACAAAACAATCTTAATATCAATCCAACTACAAACTACAACAAACCATTTAAAAATAGTTATGAATCAAGCCGTCATTATTGAACGTTCAACTTAAGTAATACTTTCCCTCAATGCTTTCTATTTTCTTAACAGACCTTGCAGATATCTTTTATCTCGACTAAATAGCCAAGTATATTAACACCATATTTGGCAATTCTTTGAAGACTTAAAATCGATGATGATGATGATGATGATACAAAAGTAAAAATGAAAAGAGATGTAATTTCTCCCTTAGTTGAGTTGAGACACTCCAGATGAAAAAAGATAAATTAAAATTATTACACAACAATATTGAGATGAATACTAGATAAATACCAATATTATTTTAATAAATAGTGATTAAAATAAATCATTTTGAAAAAACTATTCATATCCAAATTTAGCAATATATTTTGTGATGTATTAGGACCATTAAAACCCTTCCCTATTCATTTCACATTTCCCAATAATAAATGGCCAGACCAAAAAAGAAAACCAATTTCGATGGGTTCTCAAGCGTCCTGAAGACCCGCGTGTGTTAGTCATGGCACCAAGTAGCACATCCCACCTACATCCTATGACTACAAGATGACATTGCACGATCAAAGGCAGCATAACATAGAAAGACATCTAAGGAAATAACTCATTGAGCTTAAAAGAGGAGACCTAACGAAATCTGTCCCTTGGTGATACACATCAAAATTAAGTCGGACAACATACACCCAACAAACTATATACAGCACGCATGGCTTCTGGAGATTGATATTTCTTTTCCTTATACACGGCCAAAGTTCAATGCCGCACGACACAAATTATTGAACAAACTGCACATTTTGACTCAAATCAGTGAATCAAGATATGAAAAATTCCGCCTTCGACCATACTCAAGGAGGCTACCGTATGTATGATCCCACACTCCAACAAAGAGAGATTCCGTATCTGGACTGAAGGACACTCCAGATATTTCACCAAAGAAATCGATTTCTTGCTCTTTCTCATATCCGCCTTTGATATCATACACGTGGACAAAGTCAGTAGGCTCTGCCATTGCCAAGTACCGACCATCCGATGTGTAGTGGATTGACCGAATAGCACCAAGGTTTCCCTTCAAAACAGCAACAGACTTAGACAAATTGCGCACATCCCATATTCGAGTAGTTTTATCCTGGTTTCCAGTAGCAAAGGTGACACCATCTGGATGCCATGCTGATGCAAATGAATAATCTAGATGCCCTGTCAAAGGCATAATAGTCTGCCGAAAAAAAAATTAAGGTAAGAAATTATGTTTACCAATCAGTATGCCACTTTCATTATTAGACCTCACACATATACAAGTAAAAAAGTAAGACTACCTTGCCAGTTTCTGCGTCAACCAATAATCCATCAAGATCATCACCAACAATGGTGAGAAGTTTACCATCCGGACTCAACGAGGTATGCTGCCCATAAAACGTAAGGCAAACAAATAAACTCTAGGAGCACATTACAAATCTTTATATATAATATAAAGCAGTCGACGATTTTATTTATTCAAAAGGCATGACTTAGTCTAAAAAGAGAGAATCCTTTGAGTAGTTATAGCTTTCAATTTAGTGGTTACATGCATAAACCACATCTGTATGAATTTGTATCAAAAGGCATGACATGATGCAAAAGAATTCGCCTCCTGAAGAAGTTATGACTTTTATACAATGTTCATATGTATAATCATCTTATAATTCTACTAGATGTTACATAAATACCACATCGACTAAACAAAATAAAAATGTGCGTCTCTGTGTGTGTGTATTTTCTGTGTTTCCACAATGTGTCAAGTGCATATTGCATGCAATCATCCAGTTTATATACAAGCAACAAAAGGAACTATCCTCAAAACTACAGGTGAATCAGAGCCTTACATTTACTGGCCATTCAAAATGGAAATGCTTTACAAGCTCAAATCTTTCCATGTCAAAATCTATGACTCCACAATCATTGTCTGATGCTATAAAGTGGGTCGATCCACTGAGATTTAATTAAAATCAAGACAAATTAGTGTCAAATGTGGAAAAAAAATTAGTTTGAAAACAAAACTAGAGGGAAGTCTTACCTGGAATTTGCATATATTTCTATAGCATTTGCGCTTGCATTATCATTATTAGTCAATCTGCAACAATAACTAATTCCAGGACGATCCAAAAACTGCAGACAAATTAAAAATAATATAATATTAATAGTCTCACCTAGCTCCTGATAATCAACATATTGGTATTTATCATTATAAATACGACAATAGTCACTCAAAAAACACTAACAACTAACAAGAAGTAAAACAGTTTTGAGTACACTGGAAAAGAATGCCCAGCATGAGACAAGCAGCATAATGATAAACTAGAGGATATCTACATTTCTGTTACAAAACATTTTGCATACAGAGAAGTCAATGGTTTATGCCAGGAACAGCAACACCAAAAAGATGCTCAAGTCACACAGTATACATCAATCTATTCACATATCAATGGAGGATCAAAATGATATGTTATGCACCTCACCTTGCATATAAGTTCTCCTTCCACTCCACCAACAACTAACAACCCATCCTTTACAGCAAGTGCAATAACTTTAGTATGAGTGAATCCTTCCAACAAGCCTCCCAGGATGTTCCTACGTGTTTGAAACAGCCCACAAAAAAAAAAAAAAAAAAAAAAACACTCCCATTTTATTTTCTTATTTAGCATAAAAGAATTGAAACAATATCCAAGTTCATTACTTGTTGCACAAATATAAATATTCACCTCCTTGGAACTACATGCCCAGATAGATCAAGGACTTCGACTTGTTGCCCATTAATGATGACCAATGAATAACGGAAAATCCTGACAGCAGGTATACGTCGTGCTTAGATGTGGCCAAAACAGAATTCCTCAACTACACCAACACAAAAAGAGAAACCATTAGACAACCATGTCAGAACTAAACAACCACTCCATTCCCTTCATGTTAACTGCTGCCCAATGGTTTTGACATACCCATGGTAGCTACTTGGGTTAGAGAGAAGTCTCTAAATATCAAATTGCTTTAACTGGTAAGTTCATAATTCCCATGATGGCTACTTATAAAAAGAAGTTTAATGGGCTTGTATAGTTATTTTCAGCAACTGGAATTTACATACATACATCAAAGGAAGATGATAAAATTTCATGAACCAAGTATTTCCAGCAAGTGTCAAGTTATATACATAAAAAACAATGATTGTATCAGTCATCCATAAATTTTATAGATTCATTGATGAAATCATCTAAGTACTGTTATTTGACCTGAAAATGGGGAATGGTAGATTTCGCTGATCTCGCATTTCTTCTGAACTCATAAAATGAACACCCTTTTTGAGTTATTTTGGCATCCTACATAACAGCATAAAAAAGATAATTGAGATGCAGATTCTCCAATCAGTCCAAAAATTCATTAGGAAAAAAAATCATAATTAGGATGCAGATAATCTAATTGCTTTTTCACCTTTCCTGACTTCTCTCCAGATTGAGGCACGTGTTCATAGTTCTCATATTGTTCTAGTCTAATTTTCGGTACTCATCCCTACTGATGCTAAGCCTTTCCCAGGGGATTCCCTGATGTCTCTTCCTCCTCGTGCTTGCTCAGCAGTGGTATCATTGCTCTGAAGGTATAAGAAATCAAATAACGAAATGTCATCTAAAACAAAGATCTAAAAGAGTCTGAAAAACTGGCTAATATTGGCTGTTTGGAGCCTTGCAATATGTGAAATACATACCATATGGTCTTGTTTGTCTATATCAGAATCATAAAATTCCATTTCTCCACTATGGAATTCTCCTTCATATTCACCACCACTGTCTTCATCTTCATATGCTTCCCCCATATACCTAGAGATATCCACTTCCCCCATATACGCATGGATATAGAATTGCATACCTACAGGCACTCACAGAGCTCCAATACTCACCCATGGGAGCATGATCATGCTAAGACATATACAAACTTGCCAAAACAAAGGAATTCATCCATCGGGTTTGGAGGATGGAAAAAACACCTTAAAGAACAAGTACATTGCATGGCCACAGGCCCCAGAATGTAGGACAACAATACCTAACCAATACAAAATCATGATGGCTACACAATTGAAAATTAACAAATTTCGATCAATCTCTTGTAAGACAATACAGCATAAAAACATTGCTTCAATTCAAATCATTATAGAGACCACTAAAACTTATCCAAAGCCTGCTTCCATGGGTCTAATTTTACTTTGAAAAGCTCTTGGTTTTTCATGAAGGTCAGAATTCATCTGAGGTTTACCGCCTAATAAGGCCACTAAACTCATATTCGAATCACTAAATAAGTTACTAAGAATGGTCACCACTTCAGTATCCCCTGGCCATGAACAAGAATGATGCACAACAAGGAATCATGATATTGTACATGCACAAGTAGCAACCACAATATCCATTCATATACTAAACTCTCCTAGCACATCGAATATATTTCTATTATCAAAAACCAGTTCCCAAAGCGCACCTGTTAAAAAATAAATAAACAAATACACTACATTAACTCAAACCATAACCTAAAAGCTACATATACAAGCAAAGCAACCCTACAAGACTTCTAATTAACAAAGTTCTCCAAATTATATCATTTAGCCAACAACATCAAAAATTCTAAACTAGTCCATGAGTACAAACCACATTAACCCCAAAGATTGGGTTTTTAAATTCTCACAAATATTAACTAAAAAAAACAACAATAATAATAACTAAGCAAAAGTAAAATGATCCCTAAATTTAATTTCCAAGAAACAAAGCACTAAACAACACAAAAAAAAAAAAAAAAAAATATTTACCAAAGGAAAAAAAAAAACAAAACACAAAAAACTAAAACAAACTTAATCAACCCAATCGCTCAATAATACAATATAATCAAAGATAAAAGCCAAAACCCTACACCAAAACCAAATCTTCAAAGATATAACAACAACAAGAACAAAGGAATGATAAAGTGAAAAATTACGAAGTAAAAATGAATGAAATAAAATCCTTAAAATTAAATTACATAACAAATCTGAGATATCAAATTATACCTTTAAAAATAAGAAGATTAAAAAAAAAAAAAATAGTCTCGATCTAGCAAAGGGATGGAAACCTTCAGGAGGCTTTCAGAAAAATCATTTCCAAGTTGGAAGCTTGAATCCTAACAGTTTATCATTGCATACTTAAACCCTCGTCAAGCTCAATCACACCGACCCTGATGTCAAAACCATTAAAGATACTCAAAAAATCTTTAAAAAAAAAAAATCATCTTGACCAACACTACTACTAAACAATGCCTCTCTAAACAAGGCTTCCATCTCGCTCAACCTGACAGTGATGTGGATACACCGAAGAAACTAAACGATCAGGAAAGATTAAACAGTCCAATATGGCATGGGATTTAGACTGTAATATGAGACAAGAAGGGTTGTTGAGTGAAGTTACTTTTGCGTTGATCTCACGACTTCTTATCAAAAAAAAAAAAAAGAAGAAAAGGGGAACAGATCGATCAAAAGCAAGCCAACAAGACAAAACTAAAATCGTAAAATATGAAGGAATCTTACCGTCCATATTCGCCGATGACGATGGAGCCGTTGATTCAGATTCGACGACGAAGTATTGAGCCGTGGATGGGGATGTGACTGGTTGTTGGTCCCTTGACGATCCACGGGAACCCTTTGCCTAAGAAGTCACCTTTAGTAATCAAGTTAATGTCTAAATGGACAAAAAAATAGGTACAAGAGGAGTGTTCATAATGGAGATTTCCTCAAACGAGAGATTTACTTCCTTACGAAGGAAAAGGATTTATTCGTAATGTTCAACTCATCAAATCCCACTCTTTACCCAATTATACAAAATAAAATAAAAATAAATGTAAAATGAAAAATTAAAAGATACTTTAATAGAATTTTGTCGACTCACTTCTAATAACTCGGCATAGTAAATACGCCGCGGTAAACGTGAATCTTCACGCGAGTTGTGGGCCTAGCACAACATGCATGGCATGCGAAGAAATAAGATAAAAGCACGAGTGTGCTGACACGTGATATGTTAAACATGTGAGATATGCAAAATAAATGGGCCGACACAACACCCAAATCAGCACTTGGGTCTTTTTCTAAATAGTAATATGAAAATAATGATTTATTTCTTTTAATTTACTTTAAATTATATTTAAATAAATTACAAATTAAAAAATACAAAAGATCTTACCTTTTGGAATTTTGACAAAAGACTCTAATACCATTTTTAACTGTTAATTACTTAGAAAGTTACTTAATATGTCACATCAGCATCTTAAGTAACTCTCATTACTAAAGAATTCAAAACTTTATCTATGAACTACTTAACATGAATTTTTAAAATTAATATAGGTTTCGCATTATATAAATTATACACAACTAACATTAAAGATAAAAAAAAAAAAAAAAAAAATTTACTATGTAACTCACTTTTTGAATTGCTTGGCTAAGCAACTATCTCTCCTTCATAGGACAAATAGAGTAATAAGTAGAATTTTTTTTTAATTTTTTTTAAGATGTATAAAAGAAATAAAACCATAGAGGATTGTATATCATATACGATCATGGTAGAGAATAGAGATACAATCTCAAACTTAATTATGATTTATTTGATTATCTAATTTGCTCAAATGATTTATTGTGTCGATCTCAAGGTTTATGAATATTTGCCTTGATTATCTTATTATCCGAATCAAACTCAAGTCAATTAAGTATTAGTCGAGCTTGCATACCAACATTATTTTAATTTAAAAAATATTAATAAAGAAACAAGTTTAAATGAATATAGTTATGCTGAAGTCGAGCTTATCATGGATGATTTTTAGTTAAGATAGTGTTCAAACTTTTAAATTATATCGGTCTCAAATTACAAATTTTAAAGTAAACTCAAATTTAATACTGTATTATTTCCGTGCAATTTGATTCTAACCTTAATGGAGAATGCTTGAGAAAAGTATTGTTTATTTTATTTTATTTTTTTATGTGGAAAGAGAATTAATTTTATATAAACTTTCGGTTCAGGTCATGCAACTAAACTAACGAAATAAATTGCTTGTTTGGTTTAAAAGGAGTTAAACAAAAAGAATATTAATACATCAGCAATCATGAAATTCCAAATGACTTAATTGTTAGAGTTTTGAACATTTAGCTTGGAGCTTCGATTGAATGTATAAAATCAACAAATTAAAAGAGTCCTCTCGGCTAAAAATTTTAAAATTCCATCAGTAGTCCAATTTTTTTTTTTAATTCTTTTAGTTATTAGTGAATTGGGGCCAAAAAGGAAATATGAAATAAAAAATCAAAAACATTTGTGGGAAAGGAAAAATATGGAAAAAAAAAACTATCTCTTTCTTTCTCCTCTAATTTTAACAAAGTAACTTCTTTCTTTCCTCCATTTCTTATCATTTTCAATAATCAAGCATTGCGCAATAATCAAGATGAATCTAAAGCACATGAAACATTGATTAAGTGGCCATTCCATGAAGCTTGTCAAAATGGCTATAAAAGAGTCAAGCTATTCGTGAGCTACTTCCACTCAATTGTAAATAAATCGAACTCAAGCGTTAAAAAAAAAAAACCCTCGTTTACCTAAACAAATCAAGCTCGATCTTCTATTTAGACTCATGATCTTGCTCATTTGGAGTCGTAAATAGGCTTGCAAATATATTCAAGAGTTTTATTTATATATTTGTATGGTATAATAAAAAAAAAAGCTAATTTCTATAATTTATGTGTATAATATAATGTTTATTCATTATCCATTGGTCCTTTTATTTCTATATTCATACATTTTGCATATTTAGTTGCTTAATTAGTTTTAACATTATCTCATATCTTAAGTGAAATATCCAAAATTTCAATGCATATTTAATTCCTATGAACATATAGTGCTTGCTTGAGATATGCAAACTATAGTGAATAATTAGATAATTAAATATGATGGGTTAGTATGATTTAGTATTAGTAGTGTATTTTATGATTAGTGTGTGAATATGTTGTGTATGTTAATATTGCTTAAATTACATTTATTATATATAAATATGGTTGATAAGCTAGGTATGTTAAAAATAAATTCAATGTGTTAGTGTAATTTGATAGTTGTGTTGATAGTTGATTTAATGCATGTTAAACTCAAGTTTTCCTAAAACAAACTCAAACCAAACCAAATTAAACTAAGTCTTAGCAGATTTTTTTTAAAGCCAAAACCCAACCTCCAAAAACAAACCAAAGCCCAAAGCCCAAGCCTCTTTTATTTTCTAAAAATCTACCATTTCAAAGTGAAACTAGTAAAGGATAAACACAACTCATTTTGACAAAATTAAAAGCCAAAAATAAACCCAAGACAGACAAAAAAAAAAAAAAAAAAAAACCAATGCCCCTGCTCCTTCATTTCATCATTTTCTTACTCAATTTTGTCAAAACCTTATAAGGATCCATCCCCAAGTTAAGGAGAGTTTAAGGTAAGTTTATATATTTTTTATGATATTTTTATTATATTTTTGTTCCATTAATTTCTGTCAAATAAATCTCTTAATAGGTTATAAGCAGTATTAACATGTTGCGTTGCTGAGAAATGTATTGGGAATTTTAAAGATGTAGTAAATAAGTTGTTGTAAGCTTTAAAGTTGTTTTCAGTTAAAGTGTTTAGAGATAGATGAGTAGAAGAAGTGTAAGAGTTGTTTTGAGATAGTAAGCAAGTTAGTGATGATGGTAAAGTGTTCAAAAATGGATTAGGAAGTTGTTTGATGTTGGGAATATGAAGTTCATACATATTTTGAGTTGTTAAGAGCATGTAGTATGGTGTATGATGTTTGAGTAGTGTTTTAGTTGAGAGGATATGAGAAAAAGTGTGTAAAAATAGAGTTTAAAATAGGGGAGATTCGAAATTTTTCAAACACCTTGTCAAATAGCATGTTTGGGAAGGTGTGTGGGCCATACACCCTTTGAAACAACATGTATAAGAGGGTGTTTCACTCTTTAGAATGTCATACACCCTTTGATACATCATGTAAGGGAAGTTGTATCAATCTCTGGAGTTTTTGTGAGTTTTCCCTAAGCTCAAACGACATGTGAAACAGCATGTATGGTAACCTGTTTCAATTTCTGGTCTTTGGTGCAAATCTGTTTTAAACCTGTATGCCACCGGCCTTGAATTTTATGCCACCGACGTACCATATATATAAAAAAATTAAATTGAATTTGTTTGTCGTAATTTTTTTCTTTATAGGTGTTTCCTTATTATTGCTTAGTTTTGTAGTTAATTAAAAAGCTTGTATAAGTCTATTGTATGTATAAATAATAAGTTATGCTTTAAAATGAGTTTTATTTGAATTTGATGAATGTTAAGCTTGGCAACTAATAGTGTTTAATATCCAAATTAGAGTAAGTGATGTTTGATATGGAATGAATTTCTTGCAACAGATTTACATCATCAATTGAGTGCGTCTACTAATCCTTTGAGAAATACTTTAGGTACACAATAACTTGGTTGATGTTTGCTTAGGATAGGCATATGTTGATTTGATCTTAATTAAATATGGTTTAAAAAGTATTTGTATTGGTTGTGTTTTTTACCGTTGAATCTGGTCCGGGGAGTAGCAACCCTGTTAACGAGGTTAACATGGTAGTTTAGACACTTAGATCATCCCTGTTATTATAATTTGACAATTTATTAATGGCTCAGTGGGTAATTGATAGGGAGAATAATATCGGTGTAACATTTGCTTATTCTTAAGAAGAAATAATATAAGTTAAGTAAAGTTGAGTAACGGTTATTAACCTTAGATAAAATTACTATTCGTTTTCAGTTAGATGTATGAGATATATGTGTTCGGGCTGCCTATATCAACTCCCTAAGCAATTGCTGTTACTCAAGATCCTCAGCTTCCTAATGGCTTGTTCCGGAGATTGAATACTCCTTTGTTGCTTGACAAACTTAATTATTAGATAATAAATCGATAGATCACTTCACATGTGTTCGTGTTACTTATGTACTGGGCCTTTGGCACATAATCTTCTATTTTAGGTGTTGATGCGGACGAGTTTTATACTTGGTTGGGATATCAACCTTGATGGTGGAAAGCTTTTGTAATAGAATAGGAGGAATGTTTTTGGAGCAAATGTAATAGATATTAGCCATTTTGATAAACTTATTTGTATGATGTTATAGGCTTGATCCTAAGCCTATGTTTTGTAATCTTAAGTATATATATGCATATGTGTATTAAAGTTTTATCTTAATGTGAAAGGACAATGAAGTTTTGTTATATAATGTATCATGTTTCACATAATGAGATACTTTTTAAATGGTTCTCATAACAGGTTTTGACAAACAATTGATACTTCTTTATGGACAGCTGTACATGTAATACTTTAGATTACATGTAGCTGTGGACTGGATTTGCATGTTTTAAAATATGTAGTGAATCCGGGTCCTTACATTAAGGCTACAAACAAGCCAATTTCGACTCATGATTCAAACCGCTGGTGAGCTACTCGAGCTTAATTTATAAACAAATTAAACACAAGCTTGAAATAAAGCTTGTTTAGTTAAATGAATTGTGCTCGAGCCCAAGTATGTAATTTTTAGGTCCTGTAAAAACTCATCTCACATACTTGACATTTTTTAAAATAAGTCAAACTTGAGTCTCTCAAAATTTAGCTCAGCTCGGCTCAACTTGAATTATTTGCAACCCTACTTTTCAAAGAAAAATATATATGTTTCAAATTTATAGCCATAGATGAAAAATTTTGTATAATGAATTTTTATGGGCCAAACTAAAAATTAACTAAATTATGCTTAAGTATAATTATTCGGATTAGTGTTAAGATTCAAATAATAATTAACTTAAAGTGAGATGATTGAGAGAGTTTGGAATTGATGGGTTCGGAATAGAGTTTGTAAAAACTGTCATGGACATTTTTACATTTCTCAGTAAGTTTATGTGTCACTGGGTTCCAATATATATATAGTTCAGTTTTGTTATACTCTCTTTAGTCTATGGGGGTTACTAAACCCTAATTAATCTTGTCCTTTAGTAGCCTATACAATTTACCAATAATTATCACTTGTGACTCATGATAAGTGTATATGTATGCTACTTGTGAAATGCTGGCTTTTGGAACATAACCATTTTTGTATTTCATAACTGATTAACTGAATCTAAAGTTGCTAAGATTGCCTTTTCCTTCTCTCTGATCCCTCTTTAAATTTTCCCTCTTTCTTATTCTTTTGAATCATTCAATTGCAAAAGTAACCTTTTTCCCTATTCATGTTAAGTATGTGGACTCACGACATGCAAGTAATACATATAAAGAATCCCTATGTCTACATTTCGACTCTATTGAGGAAAGGAATGACCACAATGAATGATTGTCCAATAAAGAAAGCTAAGTATATTTTTCCACTAAATCCTTGAAACCTTGTTTCTATTCTTCTCCTCTTGTTATGCTATCTCGCACAATTAGATTTGCAATTCCACTCCTTTTACTCTTTATTAATTTTCATGAATGGTGGCTTGCTAAATATACATTTCACATAGGATAAACTGAATGTCTAATAATGATACATGATAGGGGTTAATATATATTGTATAGATTCTTAATTATTGTTAAAACATTTCATGTAAATAAAACTCCTGGCATTGTGATATTGATACTTGTAATGTGATTTGATGGTAATTAGAGTTTGTTGTTCATCAATAATTTCTTTTTATCAAATCAATTTTTTCCACTTTTAAAATCACTTTTAATCCTATATAGTCAACAAAATGTGCTATAAGAGTATCTACATTCATAAATTCCTTCATAAGGTCTTAGAATACCACATCATTACCTTAAATAACTCTCTTCCCTAAGACTCACCACTTTATGTTATCTTCTTCATCTCCTTCAACTTTTCTGTTGAACTTTTATGGTTTTCCTTATTAAGGGTCTATTTGTTTGTAGGCAGATTACAGATACAGACATTTTTTGTAAAAAAAATTTTCTAACAAATCATTTATAAAGAATTAGACACAGATAAAAAGAAGTTTGAAGTTCTCATTAAAAGATAAAATAAATTAAATGTAGATAAAATATAAATATAAATCAAACATATTTACACATATCATTTTGAAAAAGATACAGATACAGATGAAAAACAAACAATCTAAATAGACCCTAAAAGTGCCTACTTTTCTTTTTAGGTGCATGGGATGCTTTCGTAGATGGGTTTTACCTTAATCACATACTATGATAAGATTGCTACCCAAGGAATTGTCTCAAAAGCAAGCGCTCGACTAGACATCGACACGGTTCGGGTTAGTTCCAGACCCAAACCGGAACCGGAACCGCTAGAGGGGCGGTTCACGGTTCCAAGGAACCGCCGGTTCTGGCAGTTCGGTTTCGGTTCACGTGAACGGTTTTTTTTTTTTTTTGGGAAAAAAATGAAGAAAACAAAAGCCCTACCCCCCCCCCCCCCAACACCAAGCTTTATATTATCAAGCAGTAGAGTAAAAAATCATTAGAAGTTATAATAACTTTTCATAGATCAAATATGCATATTGATCCATATCCACCACTAAACAATCTTCATTGTGTGTATCACTTCTAAGATCTATCCCAAGTTGTACATAATGGGTCATGCTAAAATCTTTTTTCGCTGGACAAAATCGAGCCTAACGTTACGAAACCATTCTTATGCTAGTATGTGCGTCTGTGTCAGATAAGAGAAAGAAGAGAATACCGAATTCAAGGTGCCCCACTCTCCTTTCAAGACCTGCATCATGCGTAGGTTTTTTTTTTTAAATTCAAATATTTGCGGTTCCGGACCCTGTTGGAATTGTCGATTCCGCCACACTAACCGCTTGGACCCGTCGGTTCCGGCGGGTCCTTGGACAGTTCGAAACTGTCACCGACGGGACGGTTCCCGGGTCAGGAACCGCCTGTGACTGCTTGGGGCGGTTCACAGTTCGAAACCGCCCCGTGGTGATGTCTACGCTCGACTTCGTAATGTCCAACCAGAACTAAATTTGGATCAAAGTTACAAGGCATTAAAATGACCAAAAAAGACTGTTGATTATGCACATGCAGGTGCGGTTGCTTTCCATGCTTCTTCAGTATGATTCTTAAGGATTAATTATAAAAACATGATCTGTATTTTGAGTAATTTATAAACACATGATCTGTAGTATCTTTTTTTATAATTAGATAACTCGAGTTTTATTAAAAAAAATGTCAGTATTATTAATTACTATTAGAGAGAACGTGTTAGAGTCTTATTGGTCTAAAAAAATTAATGTAATAAAAAATAATATTAAATAAAATTAAATAAATAAAATATTAAAAATTATTATTTTGAAATGAGAAAATTGAAAAAAAAAATGTAAAATTAATTTGTATGACCAAAAATATTGACACAAGTTATTCTAAAAATTATTAAATGATAATAATACTTTTGTATAAAACTCAAGTCACCTAATTGTCAAAAAAGATAACACGATCATATGTTTATGTTTGCAAATTGGTCAAAACACAGTTCATGTTTTTGTGATTAACCCAATTCGTAATTGACGTAGCACACAAGGTAAAATATATGTCACAACTCCATTGATCCTCAGGATATTAGGCATAGTGATCTTCGATAGCCTATTGATTCTTGGAATACCTAGGTTAATGGTATCAAAAATTGAAATATAATATAATTTTGAGATTTAGAAAACAAAAGCATTGATGGCTCTGTGAAAATTTTTTTCCTAAAAAATAATGATAACTGAAGTGTTCTATGCTCTACAACATATAATTATAAGCTAGCTAAAAAGCTACCAAAGTAGAGCTGAAATTGCCAAAAAATAAAAAACAGTCCTAAATGAAATACACATAAGGATAAGTAAAATTTCATGGACAACATACAAAACTGACAAGCTTATAAGAAATTATAAACAAAACAAAACTTTCCAAAAATAACAAAAATGCCCATTCAAGGCCCTAACGAAGGAATTTACCTAAAAATCAGCATAACTCAATGCCGAAGGTGCAGAATTCTTCGAGTTAGCTCGTTGCCTTCCAATTTTGGTTTTCAGAGCAACCAACAATAACAATCCAGTTTATGTCCGATTTTTCTAGATGCTTGTTTGTTGCTATTTCCACCTCACTAATGTATTTTGTTTATAAGATGTTAAAATTCAATTTTTAGAAATATTTTTGTTATGATTATTTGGTTTCACTTGTGTATGCATCGACTTCAACAAGAGAAGATAAATCATGACACCTAGATTCAAAATCTTCAAAGCCATTGCATGAATCAGAGGCAGATGGTCCAAATGTAGAGCAGCGAGATACCTCCCTTGCTGGCGAAAATAATAACGAACCTTCTGTTTGACCTTCTGACCAAACAGATATAGATGAACCTCAAGATATGTCCATGACAAAGGTTGATATTTCAGATCAAGTGAAGTCAATCAAACAGTTGTTTGTAGAGCAAACGTGTAATTACATTATCCCGCAACATGAAAAGGTTTATGCTAGGATCATTAAAGGTGTGTTTGGAATCAAAACTGAAGTCAAGGATCATCTCAAGCAATTAATCTTTAGTTTTTTGAGGAAATTTTTTGAGGATGAGGCAAATTTATGACATTACCTCTTTTTATCTCTTTATTTTAAACCGCCCAAAAAAAGAAAGGAAATCGAAAAAGAAAATTTCTTATACAGTCGGGATTTTCTTTATTGCAAAACCATTGAGTGAAGTGGGTCTCTTACTTCTCTCTCTCTCCATGTGAGCTAATATGTCCAAAACTACTTTTCTTTCTTTATTATTAACACATGAACATCGAGGAAAATAGAATGGGAAGTACTTCATACTTCTTCTACTACTAGTAGACTAGTAGTATCAATTAGCTAAAAATGTGCTAGTACAAAATAAAGAAATCTAGTCCACCTAAAGTTTCATTTTTGTCAAATGTTGTAGTTCTAAAAATTAAAAACTAGCTTTATTCGCATAAAATGATCGAACCAGATCTTTGGATCAGCAATTTCTAACTTCGTTTATGTAAATTGATCTGCGATTTTATAAATTAGACATTTGATTTGGACTGTTGAGGACCTATCCCTGGCTCGAGTATGGACCCAGGTGTAACCTCATGGGTTCCAAGTGGAGCCAATTTATAGGTCATCTTTGGATTTACTGGCCCCTTTTTTCAAATTTAATGTAAGTTTGAAATAAAAAAAAAAAAAAATTGTGTCAACTTGCTTTTATAAGCATAGAGGGCATTTAACTTAAGCCATAAATGGACGGGTTACTTGTTACATGCAAGCATGTGTCAAACTGATTTTGATGGCATTCAAAATTTTTATCATTTTTTGTAAAAGGACCAGTATTGGTCCCAACCCAAACTTATAATCTCTAATCGAAGGATTAGACATTGGTACAGAATTGGGATGGTTCTTGGATCTATTGGTGCTCGTCTTGTGTCTAATCTTGTGTGCATGTCTAATAGAAACATGAAAATTAATTCCACTTTTTATATGTATTTCTTATCATAAAATTCCTGCTAACCTCAATAATTCACTGTTCTTGATTTATAATCCACAAGCATAATTTGGACATTGTAAAAATTATGAATTGCTTATTACATTATACAGAGATGCACTCCATATCAAGTTACAATACATTCATACACAAAACAATCCTAATATCAATCCAACTACAAATTACAATAAACCATTTAAAAATAGTTATGAATCAAGCATCATTAGTAATCTCTTCATTTAAGATATCTCCATTGGCCCACATCATAATCACGTCGTCATTATCGAACGTTCAACTTAATTAAGTATTATTTTCACTCAATGCTTTCTATCTTCTTAACGGCCTTTGCAGATATCTTTTATCTCAACTAAATGCCATGTATATTAACACTATATTTGGCAAATTTGAAGAATAAAAATGGATGAAATTAATAATATAATAATAATAATAAATAATAATAATAATGTAATTTCCTCCTCCTTAGTTAAAGCACACCCCATATGAAAAAAGATTAATTAAAAATGACACACAACATATTCAGATAGATAGATAAATACCAATATTATTTAAAAAACAGTGACAATAATAAATAAATTTTTAAAAAATTACTCATATCAAAGTTTATTAATGCTTTTGTGACGTGTTAGCATACTTAAAACCTTTCTCTATTCAGATCACATTTCCCAATAATAATGCCAGACCAAAAAACCAAACCAATTTCAATGGGTTCTTTAAGTGTCCTGGAGACCCGTGTATGTTAGGCATGGCACCAGTTAGCATATCCCACGTACAAGATGGCATTGCACAATCAAAGGCAGCATAACATAGAAAGACATCTAAGGAAATAACTCATTGAGCTTAAAAGAGGAGACCTAATGAGATCTGTCCCTTGGTGATACACATCAAAATTAAGTCAGACAACATACGCCCAACAAACTATATACCGCACGCATGACTTCTAGAGATGATGAGTTGTTCCTTATACACTGCCAAAGTTCAATGCAGCACGACGCGAATTATTGAACAAACTGCACATTTTGACTCAAATCAGGGAATCAAGATATGACAAATTCTGCCTTCGACCATACTCGAGGAGGCTACTATATGTATGATCCCACACTCCAATAAAGAGAGATTCTGTATCCGGACTAAAGGACATTCCAGATATTTCACCGAAGAAATCGATTTCTTGCTCTTTCTCATATCCGCCTTTGACATCATAAACGTGGACAAAGTCAGCAGGCTCTGCCATTGCCAAGTACCGACCATCCGATGAGTAGCGGATTGAATAAATAGCACCAAGGTTTCCCTTCAAAATGGTAACAGACTTGGACAAATTGCGCACATCCCAGATTCGAGCAGTTTTATCCTGGTTTCCAGTAGCAAAGGTGACACCATCTGGATGCCATGCTGATTCAAATGAATAATCTAGATGCCCTGTCAAAGGCATAATAGTCTGCCGAAAAATATTAAGGTAAGAAATTATGTTTAGCATCAGTATGCAACTTTCATTATTAAACCTCACACATATACTAGTAAAAAACGTAAGATTACCTCGCCAGTTTCTGCGTCAATCAATAATCCACCAGGATCATCACCAACAATGATGAGAAGTTTACCATCCGGACTCAACGATGTATGCTGCCCACAAAAGGTAAGCCAAACAAATAAATTCTAGGAGTACATTACAAATCTTTATATATAAATATATATATCTAGAGAGAGAGAGAGAGGTGCTATTTTTGTTCAATGGTTTTTTATAATTTTAGCATTTTTTTTTTTTCAAATAGACTGCGTGTCAAGAAATGGATACATATGAAAAACAGACGTTTTTACTCATAAATGGATTAGATACAAATCAAACATAAATAAAAGGCAATAATATAAAGCATTCAATGATTATATTTATTCAAAAGGTAAAACTTAGTCTAAAAAGAGATAATCCTTTGAGTAGTTATAACTTCAAATTAGTGGTTACATGCATATATCACGTCTGTACCATTTTGTATCCAAAGGCATGGCATGATGCAAAAGAATTCAACTCCTAAAGAAGTTGCGACTTATGTAATGTTCATACGTATAATCATCTTATAAATTTATTAGATGTTACATAAATACTACATCGACTGAATAAACATTATACACAATACCTTATGGATATATATATTCTCTGTTAACACAATGTTCAAGTGCATATTACATGCAATCATCCAGTTTTATATAAGAGCAACAAAAGGAACTATCCTCAAAACTATTGCTGAATCAAAGCCTTACATTTACTGGCCAGTCAAAATGGAAATGCTTTACAAGCTGAAATCTTTCCATGTCAAAATCTCTAACTCCACAATCATTGTTTGAGGCTATAACATGGATCGATCCTCTGAGAATTAATTAAAATCAAGATAAATTAGTGTCAAATATGGAAGAAAATTAGCTTGAAAACAAAACTGGAGGGAAGCCTTACCTGGGATTTGCATATATTTCTACAGCACCTGTACCTGCATATAGTTCATCATAACTCATCCTGCAACAATAGCTAACTCCTGGACGATCCAAAAACTGTAGACAAAATAACAATCATAATAATAATAGTCACATAACTCCTAATAATCAACATATTTGTATTTATCATTATAACTACAACTATAAACGCTCTAAAGACATATTAACAACTGACAAGCAGGAAAACAGTTGGAAAACCACAACTAGCATGACAGACAAGCACCAATTTGATAACTAGGGGGCATCTACATTTCTGTTCCAAACATTTTGCATACAGAGAAGTCAATGGTTTATGCCAGTAACAACCACACTGAAAAGATGCTCAAGTCATACAGTAAACACCAATCAATTCACATATAAAGGGAGGATCAAAACAAAATGTCATGCATCTCACCTTGCATATAAGTTCTCCATGATATCCACCAACAGCTAACAACCCATCCTTTACAGCAATCGCACTAACTTTAGTCCGAACGAATCCTTCATTAAGATCCCAGGATGTTCCTACGTGTTTTGAAACAGTAAAAAACACTCCAACTTTATTCTTATTTAGCCAAAAAAGAATTGAAATGGTATCCAGGTTGATCACTTGTTGCACAGATATAGATATTCACCTCTATTGGAGCTACACGCCCAGATAGATCAAGGACTTTGGACTTGTTGCCTGCTAATGATGACCAATGAATAACGGAAGATTGTGACATTAGGTATACGTCATGCTTAGATGTGGCCCAAACAGACTTCCTCAACTACCAACACAAAAAGAGAAACCATTAGACAATCCATCTCAGAACTAAACGGCCTCTCTATTCCCTTCATGTATAACTGCTGTCCAATGGTTCTGACATAGTTACTTATAAAAAGAAGTTTAATGGCTTTGCACAGTTATTTTGAGCAACTGGAATTCACATACATACATCAAAGGAAAATAAAGGAAAAACTATTTCCAGCAAAACAATTTTTGCTTGGTTGTCAAGTTATATACATTACAAAATAAAGATTGTATCATTTGTCCAGCAATTTTGCAGATTCAATGACTACTATCATCTAAGTACTGTTATTTGACCTGAAAATGGAGAATGGTAGGTGCCACTGATCTCGTATTTTTTCTGAACTCATAAAATGAACACCCCTTTTAGTTATTTTGGCATCCTGCACAACAGCATAAGAAAGATAATTAAGATGCAGATTCACTAATCAGGCCAAAAATTCATAACAGGAAAAAAATGATAATTGGGATGCATAAAATCCAATTGTATTTCACCTTTCGTGACTTATCTCCAGATTGAGGCACATCTTCATAGTTCTCATATTGTTCTAGTCTAGTTTTTCGGTACCCAACCCTACTGATGCCACGCCTTTCCCAGGGGATTCCCTGGATGTCTCTTCCTCTTCGTGCTTGCTCAGCAGTGGTATCCAGTGATTCATTGCTCTGAAGGAATAAGAAATCAAAATAACAAAATGTCATCTAAAACAAAGATCTAAAAGAGTCTGGCAAACTACAATATCTAATGTTGGCTGTCTGGAGACTTGCAATGTGTGAAATACGTACCGTATGGTCATGTTCGTCTATATCAGAATCATAAAACTCCATTTCTACACTATGAAAAATCCTCCATCATATTCATCATCATTGTCTTCATCTCCATATGCTTCCCCTGTATACCTAGAGATCCAATTCCCCCATATATGTAGAGATATTGAACTGCATACCTACGAGCATTCGCAGAGCTTCAATAATCACCCATGGGAGCATAATCATGCTAAAATAAATACAAACTTGCCGAAACAAAGGAATTCATCCATCAAGTTTGGAGGATGGAAACAAACACCTCAAAGAACAAGTACATTGTATGGCCACAGGCCACAGAATGTAGGACAACAATATCTAACCACTGCAAAATCATGACGGCTACACAATTGAAAATTAACACGTTTTGATCAATCTCTCGTAAGACAATACATCATAAAAACATTGCTTCAATTCAAATCATATCTAGAGACCACAAGAACTTATCCACAGCCTGCTTCCATGAATTTTACTTTGAAAAGCTCTTGGTTTTTCATGAAGGTCAGAATTCAATCGAGGTTTACTGCCTAATAAGGCCACTAAACTCATATTCGGATCACTAAATAAGTTACTAAGCATGCTCACCATTTCAGAATCCCCTGGCCACGAACATGAATGATGCACAACAAGGAATCATGAAATTGTACATGCACAAGAAGTAAGTACAACCACAATATCCATTCATAAACTAGACTCTTCTAGCACATCGAACCCTTTCTATTATCAAAACCAGTTCCCAAAGCGCAATCTTTAAAAAAATAAATAAATAACTACGTATGCCTTTGCAAGCAAAGCAACCTTACAAGACTTCCAATTAACAAAATTCTCCAAATTACATCATTCAACCAACAACATAAAAAATCCTAAACTAGTCCATTAATACAAACCACATCAACCCCAAATATAGGCTTCTTAGATTCTCATGAAGATTAACTGAAAAATAATAATAATTAAGCAAAAGTTAAACAATTCCTAAACTTAATTTCATAAAAAAAAAAGCATTAAACAACGCAAAAAAAAAACTCAATCAACCCAATCACTCAATAATACAATAATCAGAGATTAAAAAAAAAAAAAGCTAAAACCCTACACCAAAACCAAATTTTCAAAGAAATAAATAATAATAATAAAGTTAAAATTTACGAAATAAAAATGAAACGAAATAAATTCCATAAAATTAAATTATTTACTAATTAAGGTATCAAAATATACCTTTAAAAATAAGAGGATTGAAATAAATAAACAGACTCGACCAAAAGCAAGCCAACGAGACAAAACTAGAATCACAAAATATGAAGGAATCTTACTGTCGATGTTCGCCGATGACGATGGAGGCAGAACGATAAAATATTGAACGGTGTATGTGGATGTGACTGGTTGTTGGTCCCTTGACAATCCACGGGAACCCTTTGCCTAAGAAGCCACCTTTAGTTATCAAGTTAATGTCTAACGCTGTGATTGGCAAAATATCGTTCGGGTATTTAAAGAAAAA
>JAMXBD010002472.1:0-192652 GCA_024138025.1 Combretum micranthum | reverse complement strand
AAATAGAGTTTAAATAAAATTAAATAGTGTTTGAATAGAATTAATTAGGGGTTGAATAGACATAGTCTTTTCTTTTTTTAGCCTAAGCATGTATCTTTACATACAGATCTAAAACTCTGATATCATATTTATGCATGGCAGTTACCTAAATGGAGAAGTTACCTATGGAAAATACAATTGTAATTATGATTTGTAATTAATTCTTAATTTCTAGGACCAATTAAAGTTGTCATCTTTCAACCAGTCAAAACAATATATCTATTTAATTTATATATGTTGGGTTGTTTTATTTGCACATGCATCGCGGGTGTTTCATCTACTGGTTATAAATAAGATATAAGAGGTTTCTTTTAGGGTTAATAACATGTGTTGTCAATATTAGACTTGCATAAAAATTCTGTAAACCCTAAAATAGAGAGGCACGAGAGTCATGAGTAAAATTTTCCCTATCAGATCTAGAAGTGTTCTAGATAACACTAGCACGTAAAAGATTTTTTTGAAAGAGTGTTCACTCGTGTAGATACTATAGAGAAGATTACAAGTTTGCTATACCTATAGATCTAATATGCTAATTGATTTCCAAGTTTGAAGGTTAAGGTATAAATTTCAAACTATTTGTTTTGTTTTAATCTAATCAAACACACATGGACACTGATTAAGGTTTTTCTTTTGAATTTCACTGCACAAGATTTGATCTTTATAAATCCTAAAACCCTATGGAAACACCGTATTTGCAATTTTTTATTACCTTTTTTATACATTATGTAATCAAACCAAAATCAATTGGTAAGAAACCAAAGGGAAAATAATCAAAGTAAAAAGTTCATAAGTCCATAAAGCAAAACTCAAGAACCTTACTCTCCCCGAGAACCTTTGACCTAAAACCTTGGCCCAAATCTTGCATGAAAAAAGCTAGTCCATCGTATTTTAATGGAAATATAACTAACTGGACCTATAGCTAGTTAGCTACTATGAGCAATGTGTCGTTGGTGAGCTTTCACTTCATTTTTCTATTTTGTATTTAATTTCATCTTTATATGTGTGTTTTAATTGTGTGTTGCGAGTGATTTTCCTTATTATTATAAGCTACTAATTACTATGATTTGCATGCGTTTTTTTGTGTGTGTGTATATTTTACTTCCATTGCTACTTTCTTCCATGTATGATGAAAGAAAAAAAAAACTATTTATATGATTTTCTTTGACCAAGAATTGGCATTGGTGAAAAATCACTCATCATGTGCTTTCAAGTAATATATAAGCTAATGCTTGAAAGCCCCCTAGTCTTGACATGCTCACGGTGCGTTATAATGCACGATAAACTTCATTTTGCTGGAAGTCAAAACATTGCTAAGATTATATGATCTTGCACTCTCTTGCTGGACAATTTAAGGCAAGATTTTATTAAGACAAGTTTGCAATAGGTTGTATTTAGGGTTGTGATAAAAAAAAAGACGAATTGCAAACGGATCTGATCCGATTGAATCATATTGAAATTTTATTTTATTTTTAAATGGTTTGGTTAGTTTGATGAAGAATGAAAGTTTACAGTTTGGTTCAAGACTTTAAACCAAACCATTTACATTTTAAAAAAAAAAAGCAAACATATTTTTTCTTTAATTGTTTTATTAAAATATTTAGTTATTTTTTATTCATTGATTTAGATATGTATTTCATGAAAATAAAATGAGATTTATTATATCATATTTTGTTGCTTTGGTGTGTCTACAAACAAGATAGTTTTTAGATTTTAACTTCTAGTGTGCTGAACATGCTTTCATTTTTTTTAAAATTTAATTATTTTTTAAACTTTGATTTAAATGTGTATCATTCATGATAATGAAATTAGTTGTGGTGTGTCTGCAACTAAGATATATTTTTTAGATTTTAACTTCTAGTATTCTAAACATTCTTTCATTTTTTTCCTCTTTGCCTTACTGATTAAACCACTTCTATTATTTTGTTACACATTGGTTTATATAATTGATAACTTATTAATTAGAAGTGTACAATGAGTTAAAATTTGCATCTCATATTGGGATAACATATTTTTATTTTATTGAGTCAGTATATGATTATAGTTCAGGATAGTTGAAAAGAATGAGAATGTATATGATTATAGTTTTATGATGATTGAATTCTTTCTCCGATATAAGTTTTATATAGTTATTTGATAAGAATATATAATTGGAGTTTTTTACCATAATATTGTTTATTTCAAGAATGCAAAACGGTTTCAAACCACGAATTGAATTGTTTTCTTTCGGTTCAAAAAAATTATGAACCAAACCATATGGTTAGCTTTAAATTTAAAAGAAAAATCGAACAATAATATATTGTTCATTTGATTCAAGAGACAAACCTAGCTGTATTGCTATATGATTGTCAACATTAAACATGGGCCTTGATAAGAGAAGTTCTTGAATACTCGAGGCCAGCAAAAGGAGCAAAAGGGAACTAAGCAGGCATTAGAGATGGTTTTGATAATAGACATTTAACACTTAAGTCAGTAGACGGCTTTTTGAGATAATTATGAGAACAGTAACTATAATAGATATGTATGCAGTAAATTAGGATGATGATAGTGAAGATGGAGAGGAAGAAGAAGATAGCCTCTCGTATGACTACTTTTTGAGCTCAAATTTTAGTCATTTCATTATTTCAAGTTGCATTAAGTCTAGCTTGCTTAATATAAAATACTCTATGAGTTAACAATAGGAACACTTACATCTCATACGAGTCGCATTACATCTAATTAGTTTAAACCACAACGTAGCTATTAGAAAAGAAATAAAATAAAAATAATAACACATGTATAAAGAAAAATAAAAATACACACACACACACCCGTATGAGCAAATATGATGAATAGATAATGTGGTAAATAATAGAGTAAACTAATGTACAACCATTAAATCTAGTTTGTATAGATACACAAGGAGCAAACCCTCGGCCACATCTCTTCCTTGCTCCGACCAACCTTTCATCTAAGATCCTTTATTTTTGCTTTGATTGTCTCTCCCTAATCCTCACCGCCTGACAACATTTATTACTTAATTTTCATGTGTTCTTTCCTAGTATTTCTTTTTCTAAACTTTAAAATAGCCAAATACCATATATATCCAATACAACTTTCACTTATCAATTTTTATTCCTTAAGTTTGAAAATGCTAACCATTTATCTACTAAAATTTTTACTTGTCAAATTTCATACCTCCATCGTTTTTTAAATGACTATGAAAAAAGTTTCTTGGCTAAAGACTACAAGTATAAACAATCGAATTAAAACATTGTTTTTAATGAATAATATTATCCAAAGATAATATCCACAATCAAATTTGATAATTAATATGTTGGTTTTGACATTTCTCAGAGCTCCACTTGTTTATGTTTTCTGGTAAGCATCTTTGTGAGAATATAACTTGATATAAAATGATCATTAAATGCAAAATGGAATTTGCAAATCCATGCAAGCCACAGAAGGATAAGGTTTAACTAAAAACACGTACTATATTTTGACAATTTTAAGGTAAAATGAATAATGATACTAAAATAACCTTAGGAAATGATAATTTGGCATTTTAAAATTAATAACTAAATAAACTACGAATCATAACCAAATTATGTTGTTTCTAAAGGATATAAATATATACTTGTACTATACTTAAAATAAGGTGAAGAAATTAATCATAGAATAAGCACACCCACCACAAATAGGAGGAATAACATGGTTCACAAGGCAAACCTTCACTAAAGATACCTTAACGGAATGGAATTGATATAACCTATATCATGATACCTAAGATACTAGTAATGTCAAAATAAGATAGATAATGCATAGAAAACCTATTTACCTTAGCAATCAAAGAGCAAAATGGCATAATAAGTATCTAAATTTACATGACACAAATAAAATATTGTCTAGATTATCGACTTAGAATTGATGATACTTTATAATACTTGAAATGAACTTTGAAATAAGTATTTTATACATAAATGTAGTTGAAATGGATTTGATATGAGAAAAATATGATAACACATCGAAATGAGCTTTCTTTGGATAAGTTATGCCGACTTTCTAAAGATTAGCACCTAAAAGCATACTAAACTAGAAAAATTCCTCAAGCTTATGTAAAAGTAAATTTATAAGCTTTAGAAGACTATTAATATGAATAGGAATTATACTTTAGGTTCTATTACTAAAATGCCTGCTAAAGGCCTACAAAATGTTATGCTTAGAGTTTTGACCAATCAACTTCAACCAAACAATTTGAAACTCATCTCTTCCTTTTATATATATGATTGTTATGCTATTAACATCATATATATGCTAAACATTGTAGCAAGAACTTGTCTTATTCACTGTAAGCACATACTTGTATTATGAGTTAGGAACTTGAACCATTCAGCGGCTTATAGGGGGAATATTGATTGACTTGCCAGTACTAAGCAAGAACAAGCACAAAATACATTCAAAGACTACCACACATGTCGGTTCATCAATCCATGTTGCCAACTTAGCCTTGATGGAGAACAAAATATTCTCACATGTTAACTTGCCGATAGACTTGCCAGCATAAGTAGAATTGTGATTTTTATTTTGACTAAATGTCATATTTGGAACCTTAACTTTTTCAATTTGTGCAATTAACTACCTCAACTTTAAAAGCATCAATTACTGCTTAAGAATTTTTTGAGTTCATTTATGGTACTTAGATAAGGTAGTTAGTTGCAAAAATGAGTAAAGTTCATATAATTAATTGCAAAATTTAGCGAAATTCAAGTAGTTAACTGCAAAAATGGGAAAGGTTTAGTTAGAAAATTGATATTCTTAAAATTAAGGTAGCTAATTATAAAAATAGGTAAAGTTCAAGTATTGAATGTAGGGATGCAACTGGGGGCAGGTTTCGGACGGGTCATATAAGACCCGAACCCGACCCGCTTCACAATAGAGTTTCCCCAACCCACCCCGCGACCCTACAGGGTTTTCTATTCAATACTCAATCCGCCCCTGTAGGGTTTTGACCCTAACCCTGACCTTGACCCGCCTCGCCCCGCGACCCGCTTAATTTTTTTTCCTCTTCTCAACACTTAGTTAAATTACAAAATTTAATGATAATTTTATCCTAGAGGAGTATAATAGTTAGTTACAACTATGCTTGAATGAATTTTACAAGATATGCCACAACTTTATTAAGAAATATAAAGGTTTAAAACTATCATAAGAAGATTTTCAAATGTAGATGAAAAGACATTACTTCACTTACATAAATATACATAATACATATATTATTTAAAAAAAAAACCAAAGCATTCGGTAAGCGCTAATTTCCTGCTCCTGCTTCTGGGAAAGGTTGACTTTGATCGACCTTATTTTAGATAAAAATAAAAATATGAAAATGAATCTTGGCTAGCAGAGATAAGCTGACTTCAGCCAGTTTTATGTGTTTTAAATAATAATGCATAAAACAAAATAAAGATAAAAAAAATAAATACGATCATTTTAAAACAAATAACATATAAATACATTAATAAAAAAAAACATCATAATACCATAATTGTGATTTTAAAATTTTAGACTTAACTTTTTAAATTATTTATATTATGACGGGTTCAGATTACTCATCGGGTTTTTTTTAATGACCCGAACCTGCCCCGAAACCCTATAGGGTCAGCAAGTAATTTTCCAAACCCGTCCCACAACCTTATGGGGTCTGACCCTATAGGATTTTTAGCGATTCGGACGGCCCGGGTACCTTATAATGACCCGCCTCGATTACATCCCTAATTGAATGTGACATTCACCCTTTAATTTTTAAGTTATTTGCTGGTTTGCCATTAAAAAGGGGATTATTAATAGGGACAAATTACTATACTCATTTGGACGAATTTATTATCAATTATACTCTAATTATTGTTTAAATTGAAGATAATTGGTACTTAAATAGTAAATATATCCATTTCAGGTATAAATAGGGCAAACATCAGCATTTGGATCAATTTTTACAAGGATTTGAAGTGAAAAATATCATCTAAGCAAGATTACGGCTGTATCTAAGCCGGCAATCTTCTCGAATGTCATTAAAAGAGCAATTAAGGGTGTAATCTACAAGAGAAGAGGGGAAAATCACACACAGAGAAGGTTACAGCCTATATTACCACCGTACTATAGGATGTGATCTCCTCGGGTTTATCCATCAGATCTACTACGGCCGTAAATGGAAGAAGATGTGAGAGCACTGTGGAGATTACGCCATTCACCATGGCCGTAATATACAGGGCAAATGATAGCAACAGTCCTAGATAAAAGTAATTACGGGCGTAACCACATGTAAGAAATCAATATGAGGAGATAATGGCCTCTACGACGGCTGTAATCCACCTTGGAAAGTTTAATTTTGGAGGTATAATGACCCGCATTATGGCCATTATGGCAATTATAATTTGCATATTTTCGCACTATTTTGAAATTTAAGCATCTTTTTGAAGAGGAATGAAGTCCAACTGATGCATATCTTCACTCATCCGATGTATTATCGAGGAAACATATATATAGTCCTCCCAACCATTGTAAGATATCATTGGATCATTGTAATAGATCATTTTTTTATCATTCACACACATCATTCAGATTTCTCTCTTCTAATCATCTGGAAAACATCTTACCCATTATCATTGTACTCATGTAAGAAGTGTATTGTGCAAGATCTTGAAGTGTTTTCCAATCATTAAGGGTTGTTTTCTTATTCTTTCGTCTTAATTTTCCCAATATTTGTCATTTGTCTACATGATGCATGAGTAATTGTTAGGGTTCATGTAGCCATATGTTAACATGCATTCCAATGAATTGAACGCTGATATTGTAGAATTTTCTAATCTCTATAGTGTATTAATATATTCTAATTCTAAGTAGTGCACGACTTAGGATTAGATTAAATTTTCATGGGATGCGATTGAGAAAACTACCTATGGAATAGATCTAAATTATAGAGAAAGATTGCCTATGATGCTCAGAGATAGGGTTGTGGAATTTTCTGCGTGTAATTGGATAATTATCTTAGGATTATGTTTGTATGCAATTTTAGTCGGCTATTAACTAGAAAAAGATTCCAGTAGATATGGCTAGGATTAGGGTTCAATAGACTCGAGAGAGTTATTGAACTAATAATTGGAATCTCGCAGCTAGGAATGAATCAATAACTAATGAAATTGTAGTACATGTTAACTAATTGGTGAAGCGAGTTTGAATTGTTAATTGTTAAGTTAAACTTATTTGTTATTTCATATTATAATATAGCTTTAGTTCAGAAGTAATTAGTTATATAATTTCAAATACTAATTAAATTTAATTTGCTAGATAATAATTAAGGGGGCGAGTAATAGTACTTGCTGACGATCCCGAGAAGTACAACCCTATAATCCATTCCTGTATTACATGTGATAGGTGTACTTGCCTAGCATTGACCAGATTATTGGAAGAAAATTATAGGTTTTTGATTTATGAAACTCGGTCAATAAATAAACACACACCAATTATTATAAAGACCATATTGTAAACAGACACTTTATCATTTTATGTAACGCCCTAAATTATAGTGCATTAACAGCCCGCCACGTGTCACCATAAGAAGGAGACACGCTAAGGCTCGATACCTGCTAAATCCACAAATTTCAAGTAATACTTTCAACTCACAATTTAAGTTATGCTCCAAGTTCAAAACATAAGTAATAAAGACTTCAGATAGGCTGACATCACTGATGCCAACACAGCCTACAAGTTCTGACAGGTAAATACAACTAAGTTCTGACAATATAGCATAAACTAAGTTCTGTCAAATAAACATAAACTAAAATCAATTATATGCTGGAAAGTCTGGACCACTATCGTCCTCCCCATAATCTACATAAAGATCATATCCAGAAAGATCGAACACTATCGGCTCCTCACCTGAAAAATGGTTAATATAAAGGAATGAGCTAATGGGCTCAGTACGTCAAACCACATCCACGTACGCATGATCACTCAAGTTCAACCATACATGCGACATGTTATAAATGCAACAAACACAGGTTACTTATCTTTTATTTAGCCTGCAAACAACACGGTTTAGTACCATTTGTAACTAGTCTTAAACCCGAGGTTACTCAGACCCCACTTTCACAAGTATAATAATAATAAGTATATACATATATATATGGCGTGGGTACTCCCCAACACCCGCATTCCGTTTTCAACGACGGTACCGTACTCGTACCACTAAAGCCTAAACTACCAGAATCCTCTCTGTATCTAACTCCACTAGGGACAATGACACATACAGATCAACCGGACACCACCCTAGCAAAACCGCCACGACCCTGGTGCTTACAGTTTTACTAGAACCAGCCAACCACATTCAACAAGCAATTATTTCCTGTAAAAGCGTTAGTTCATTTTATAAAATACTAAACCTACAAGCACAGTTAACAGGCAAGGAATGACGTACCTGATACGGGGTTTGAACAACCTAACAACTCAGAGCCAAAACGACAGTCACCTGAACACGATAACCCTTACTTAGAACTCGAAATAATAACCTACAACTTTTATTCACAACTATTTTTCCCTTCAACCAATACTAACTATACACTCTCATCTTTACACTTTAACACCCCTTGTTTGTCATGGTATATTCATAACTTGAATAAAAAGAAAATTGAAATTGAGTAAAATAGTATAAAACTTGGTAAATCAAAGTAAATAGATCTAGTCAATAAGATAGTTTACTACATTGAGATACACGGCTATCATACATATTTTAAAAGAATAATTAAAGTTTCTTTGTTGCTAAATCCATTTACAAAACAGACATTATCGTCTTCGTCTGTTAACTAATTCTAGTCCAAAGCAATAAAATTCTAAGCCTAATAAGATAATAAACAAAGAAAATAGTAATACTCACGAAACGTTTCCTTTTGTAAAAATTCATATCTAATATAATAGCAAATCTTTGTCTAAATATACACAATATATATATATATATATATATATAGTTTGCTATGGCGTAAGGAACATTCTGTGACTTCTACTGGAACAAGAGAAAGTGTTTGAATCCCATATAGAAATAGTTCCGCTATTTTATATTTCAAAGAGAGGAACATCTATTCAATTATTGTAATAGAATGAAAAAGTCAAAAGTTTAAATAGATAGGTCAAAAGGAATATTAATATGATTGGTCACTGCCTTCTCTACTTTAATTAAAAGAGAAGAGAAAGAACGTGAATTGCACCCCACGAATTGTAATCCCCAATTTAGACGAGGACATAAATGCTCTTGTTTCCGTTACGTATTTATTAAATATCTCATCTGATATCAAGTATGTCGTATGTATCTGCTTCTCTCTCAAAATCCTTGAATTATGACAATACAAATTTAACAACAGAGAATGTAACATAAAAATATTAATTGTTATATAAAATAATGTTTACTATGATCTTTTTCAGTTTTACCCTTAATGCAACTCAAGAACCCTAATTTATAAGAATTTTTCAAAGACTGAATTAATTGAAAGTAATAATCAAATATTTGTAGTAGAGAAGAACAATTAAAGCAATTTAAATAAAATACGAAACAGGACAATATACCTCCGATTTTTTTTAAAGTTTCCGTTCCTTGAGCAAATAGGAAAGATGAAGGCTTGCTTTGAAGAAAAAGTGAAACTGCTTCATTCGTGGAAAGCAAGAGGGGTATTTCTTCCTTTTTTTTTTTTAAACAATAATTAAATATATAAGGATTAAGCTCCGTACGAAACAAAAGCACCAGAAGATTTTTTTTTTAAATATATCTTTAAGTTATATTGGAGCCCTTATCTAAAATAAATTAGATATCCACAAAGACTAGGAATGAGATAAGGTAAAGACGAGTACTTATATTTAATAACAACTCAGTAAATACAAAGAATCATAAAATGCGGTTTAAAATAATACTAATGAGAAATTAATATTAATAGTTTTTTTTAAACCGATTAAAATATAATAAACTAAAATATATGGTATTTCATTTTATATTATTAAACATTATTTTAGAATCGTATTCTCTTTAATTCTAAATTGTTATCAATCTTATGGTATGTGATTGCTTCAATCTATTTTATGTAATACTAATAGGTTGCAAATATGTTGGGAATCTCCTATCTTATAGGTGCAATTCCTCATCCTATTAATCCAAAACCTTAGTTTTTCATAGTTATAGGGCATTTTCTCAATTCTTCTAAATACTATAGTTTAGATAGCTTGGTCCTAGTCCTCATAAGCATGTCAAGTATGCTTGAAATAGGTAAGAAATGAGGAAGATAAGTTAAAAATACCTAGATATCATTAAACTAGAAAAACTAAGATATAATTCACAGTCCCTCTATCGTTATCCCTTATGTGAGATCAAGATAGTAGTTTAAAGTTAGCAAAAGATTACTACAACTAACCAACATGGAGAGGTGAGTATCCTATGATCTTCCACTTATGCTTGTACTAGTTGCACTTTATTTAATATATATGTTTTAACTTAGATTATGTAGGTGGGAAGCTAGATTCCATGCTTGTGCTTGGTGCTTTGTGTTGCTTGTGGACAATATTATACAAAAGGGATCACATGAACTTGTTAATATGTGGTGTTATAATATACGATCTTTGATTGTTTGTGAATACTGAATGATCACCCTAATAACCTGATAAATAATATTAAAAATAAATAGTCATGTACTACATGATTGCGTATGAAAACCTAATTGTTCACCACCACGCAGTGAAATAACTTCTTTTTAGGCTTGTTATGAGGCTAAACTTTCTATTTGACCTTTTCAAAGTCCTAAAAAAAAGGGGTAAGTTGATCAAATGACATGCATAATATCAGGACTAGGAAATGGTTGCCACTTTGGGTATTTCTTAATTCTAGGATTGGAGTGGGAATCGTGAAAGACCAATGTTCTTCAAAATAAAAAGAATTTATCAAAAAAAGCCAATATTTTTTAAATTAAAAGACTGTGAGTATTTGTTTCTCTAAAGAGGTACCTACCCCTTTCACCTGCTTTGCTGGTTGTCCCCAACACTAGTGACATGATAGTGTTCTCATAATCGTAATATCAAAGTGCATAAATTCATGTCCTACTTGAGTTCCACATAACTAGGTTGGATGTTACATTCATATCATTCAATTGTTGAGTTATATGTTTGTTTACTAACTTTTTTGTTGATAAGTGCTGGAAAACTTATTAAGGTAGGGTATTTTGAGCTTTATTTATCAAGACTCTAATAGGAGCCTAGTAGGATTTCCAAAAGTTATCTACATGTGTGCAATCATAATATGAGAATCATTTTGCAAGTCAAATATTACAAGATTCTACACATTTATTAATTTCTCACACATTAATTATACATATAAATATAATATTATTATCGAAACCCAACTATGGAATCTAATTTTCTCCATCTCACCAAGTTCACATAGAATCGGTATCCTCTATCACATAATAAAAATTGGGTTCAAACTTGTATTAAAAGGAATTGAATAATTATATGATTTATTTATTACATAAGCTAAGTTCATCATACATGTAACCTAGCTTTTCTATTCTTGAGGCGTCTAATGAAGGAGCACTCTGCACACATTCTTTGTCCATTCCCAGCTAGCATTATTCCTACTCAAAAACTATTTGAGTGTGAGCAAAACCACAGCTCAGTGAGATAACTTGACCAGATTATACATCAAGCAATAATAAACAAATATAATTAACAAGCATATGCAATGTGACAATTAACCATATGCATAAGTATAAGCTTGGATAAACTAGAATCTAAATAGGATATAGATTTACACTCTTCCATCAGGGTTGAATGAACCTAGTCAGGAATAATGTCTTAATGACCCACCTGCCTAGGAGAATTAGAGAACAAAGGAAGGAATATACCAATCAACTACACCAATCACTTTAACTCCGATGTCTTAACATCTCAACCCTACCCTAGAGCAAAGAAACTCCATAAGTATTAGTTATTTCATGTCGATACCACAGACGACATTCCTTCATTTGCTATTAGTTCTCGTGAAACTGAATCGAACAAAGGTAACCTTATGAAGAATTAGAAACATTTCATCTAGAAAAAACAAACCTTACCAAAGAATTGAAATATAAACACGTAGCGAACTGCCATACCTTTTATACAAGTAATGCAAGTTTGTGCAATGCATGACGATTTCAATATATAATCAAACAGTATTCAGTCAAGTTCCAAGTGACCATACAATTCACAGACAAATATCCATATGCTTCGCATATTAATTATTATATAATGTAATTGTCACTTTCAATATGATGTTTTGGTAGTCGAACATACACCAAGTATCATGTGATATACCCAACCCCACATGCATAATAGTGTTAATATATTGTCACGTATGCAATTATACTGCAAGAACAAATAATGTGATAAGGTCAAAGTTACTCGCCTATCATCCTCACTTAATCATCATAATAGTCTATTGGTAGGTCCAACGATTAAGTTGGAATCACCTGATAGATGAATAGAGCATTCATCAATTAGTCATGTAGCCATATAAACAAATCATAATTAGTGCCTAAGTGTCTTGAATCTAGTTTTTATTCTTTCTAGGATAATTTTCTTATTTCTAATCCAAACTTAGCTTATGAATAGTCATTTTAAAGCTCATAAAGTCTTCTATTTCCTAGTATTATTGTAAAGTTCATATTAATGGGTTTTTTCTCATGACAAGTAGCCTAAATAATTTAAAACACTCATTTTTATCACATAATCTTCAACTAAGCCTATGGTACTCATTTTAACTCGGATTTTTACATATGAATAGGCTTTAGAAAGCTTGTTTCACGTACTATTTAGTGGTGAACATAATTTATTCAATTTGCAAGTTTTACTTATGTCACACTAGGGGTGTTGAGAGGTATACCATAGCATTCCTAAGTGTTGTTTTGCATTTTCATTACACTTTTGAGCTCATCTTTTGTCAAATGGCCTTGTTATCAAGTTTTTATGGTCTAAATGGATCTTTTAATATGATGATCCTAAGGTGGTTGAAACTTATTATTGAATATTTATTTTTATTGTGTTTCTCTTGATTCTATTTCATGTTTATATTTATGTTTAGGGTGATCACATTATTCTAAGCTTTTCAAGTTTAAGTTTATCTAGGTTCTATATTCCCCATAGCTTGAATATGTCGAGACCTACACTAAGGTTTATAGGGTTTGTTTTTTTTAATGTTTTAGCATTTGATTCTAGGTCATGTCTAGCCATGCATTAAGCTTATGAACTACACCATCGTCATTCTAAGTATCTTAAATTCTTCTCTATTGACTATTTAGCAAGTGCAAGTGCAATTTGAAGTAATATTTACTTTGTTTGTCAACCTTATCTTCAATTGTGGGTGAAAATTTTCTATTTTATCGGGTTATATTCTAAGCTTTAATCACTTATTCATGTTGCTAATATCTTTATGAGTTCAAATAGATTTCATTGTGTACTTAAACATGATTTGTTCTTATGAACAGATGTATGGCTGAATGCTCTAAGGTATTATTCCTAGGGTTGTTTTGGCTAGTTAAGTCTTTCATTCATGTTTCCACATTTCAACAATTCTAGATTACATAATTATACGATGTAATATTGTGTATAGTTATAGGACCGAAAAATTTGCTATAGGTATCCTAAAGGTTTATACTAGTTAGAACTCACTTCATGGATCATGTTATATGTTCGTTTTACTAAGTATAATCTAGCTTTTATCATGGAACATGCATGGTAAGCTTAATTTTTCACATGGGCCAAAACTTAAGGTGTGTTGATCTTAGTGTACAAGTTGGTTTTCCATGATATTCATTACTAAAAGAGTTGTTTAGCTAGAATAGAACATGAATCAATTAATGATACAATGATATAGTGTTGACACTCTTGAGCACCTAGGATGACTGAGCATATAAGATCTCAAAAGCAAGGCAATCTTTTGATTTTCCTAGTTTTTTTTTTATGCATAGATATAATATAGGCTATAAGATAGTGTAGTTATTACCTTGGTTGAATAGAGAATAAGGTGATAGTCTTCCCCCCTTATAAGAACCGAAACTTAGGAGCAAGGCTATGAATGTGAGTTATTGAATTCTAAAAGTAAATTAATATTTTTAAGACAATTCATACCTTAGACCTTGACTTTTGATGCTTGAAATTAGTCTTTGACTAAGTGGGGTCTTTGATCAAGAAGTTCACATTAAGGGTGTAAACGAGTCGCGTCAAGTTGATATAGTATCAAACTCGAACTAGACTCGAATAAAAAATGCAAAGCTCGAACTCGATCAAGCTTTGATTTTGAAGCTTGAACTCAACTCGATTTGAGACTCAATAAGCTCGAATTCAACTTGATTAAGCTCGATTACTCTTTTAAATATTAATCTAACTATAAAGAGTATATAATAGTTGATAAGATTAAACTCGACCTACATCAATTTAATACTTGTTTAATCTTGATTATGCTCATGAGCTCACCGAGCTAAATATTTTAAAGCTCGAACTCAAGCTCGATAACTACTCGAGTAGCTTGAACTTGAGCTCAACTTGATTGTAAGCAAATCAAGTTTAAGCTTTCGTCGAGTCGAACTCAAGTAGCTCGCGAGCTGTCTCGACTCACTTACAACCCTAGTTCACAGTTGGAAAGTAAAGTTTTTGGAGTGTTTAGCTTTGTTGTGTAATGTTTGTTCTAGATGTGGGGTTTATGGTTTAAAAAGAGAAAGAAAGTGATGTTTTTTAGTTCTTGAAGTTAATTTACATATAAGGGTGCGAGAAAGCATGTCCCAATTCAAAGCTTTGGGTAGGAAATGCTTTCGTTTATTTATTCTTGATGTCTATTTAATGTATAGTGGATATTTGATCAACTTGTTAATGTTGATGGGTATATAGGATTAGGGGTGTATGCACGAAAAATTGGGCAAGTTGATCCTTAGTTTCTCCTCTATGTATTAATGATATTAATTGCTTATTATTAAGAAGATTGGGTTGTATTATACAAGTATGGGATGGGGTTCACGATCATGGCTTGCGAAGAAGGAAAATTTTGTGGTTTCACTATACTTGGAATTAGATGATTAGTGCCATGTAACTTAGTTTTACTCAAGTTTGTTAACTAGATTTCTATTTCCTAAGGTTCTAGAGAAATCCTAGTGGAACAAGAAGAATAGAATTGTATTTGTTTGCCAAATCTTGTGTTTTAATTCCTTATGACAATTTTAGTGAAAGAGAGGGAAGAGAGCCGACCTTTCAAGCAAGGTTTTTTTTAGTCATCTTCTTCACTAATGCAAGAGTTTTGTTGGCATCACTCCATTAGCTAAGATATCCTTTTCAACTTGACTATCATTGACAATTGGATCCACTTGAAGAATGCATGTGGCATCCTCTTCCCTCAAGAATGCTAAGCCAGTTCAAGATGTCCAAAATGAGAGGATATATCATATGATATAATTTTCAAGAGTTCTTAGCAAATATAAGTCAATATCTAAGCTATTGCAAAGAATAAGGGGCCATAAGCGTATAATTAATTTAATTATCTTAAGAAAGTATCTTTTAAATTTTATCTTAAAGTTCTATATATTTTTTTTTTTTGATAATTGTTAGGTTGAAATCTTAAATTTAAAACTTACATGGTTGAATATTTTTAGGTTTTTTCTCTTACACGATTAAGGTTTTCGAGGCTGGTAAATCAAATTAGGATACTATACTCAATAGACTTAGAAAATTCTAAATTTCATGATTACGTATTCACAATTTTTATTTAAAATCTAAATTTGTAGATTTTCATCTGTTTTTAGTGTTATCGGATATATTTTATTTCTAGTGATTTATCTCAAAATTTCCTTTTATCGACCAATAGACTCTAAAAATTAATCGTCTCTTAGTTCTCTTGATTTTTAAAGTTTAGTGTTTTTATTTAGTGAGTTATGATCCTTTTAAATGTAATATTGTCTTTAGTATCTTTTACTAGTCGGGAAAATTACTTATCATATTACAAATTATACTAGAGAATATCCTACAAGTGATTTAGTATATACTTTATATATATATATATATATCTATTTTTCTATAGTTTAATTTGTGGTTTTTAATTTCTAATCACTTAATTTATGATGGAAAATTTTGGGAATTACATGCCTTAATTGTGAGGGTGTTATGTGATTGGATGAAATCTAGATATTTACTTGTGCATGCATAGGTGATTTACGGTTTTTGCATGGAGAGAAAAAGATCAAGACTCATTCAAATGTCAACATATTAAATAAAGAAGCTTATGTGTGTGTGTGAATGCATTTTATGACATAATGACTTTGTTAAAATATCTAAAACTCTAGTTCTTGATGCTTACGGTCTAGAGGTGATAAGTCTCTAAAGACATTTATTATTCACATTATTTTTATATGATATTATATAGATTTTATGTAAATTATTAAATAAAAGGATACTTATTGGGTTAAAGTACCAATTTCAGGAATGAAGGAAGATGATGAGCATTATGAACGTATTGTGATGAGTTAATGAAGATTTTGATAAAGAATTTAGGAAAGTAAAGATTTATAACATACATGACCTTTTTACACAAGCTTTATAAAAAACTAGTGTAGGAGACAAAAAGCGACCGGCAAGTATTTTTCAAGTATACAAGTAGGCTACACAAGCTGTGTAAGATGCTTTTGTAGAGGATGGAAAATGGGTAGAACTTACCCACACAGGTTATGATCGTGGTTGTGCAGCCTTAGAATTTGACATTTTCACCAACTTTTATTGTACATGGGCTTCGAACATGATCATGTAGGATGCCCGTGTAGGACCAAATTTGCTTTTCCTTATAAATAGTGCTCATGACTCATCTTTTTCATATCATATCTTCATTGGTATAACCCTAGAAAGAAAATTAAGAGCTTCAAGAGGAAAACTGCTAGGGCTTCATTTAAGATCACAAAACCTTGTTTAAGGGAGTGATAAGAGGAGTTGAGTTGAATTGGGCTCATATCATTTTCATCATATCATTTTCACCCATTAATGCATGGGTTTTGTTTAAATTTAAAAGAAAGGTCATTTTCAATGGTCAATTTCTTGAACTTTAAGTAATTGGAAGCTCCTAAACAAGCAAGTGGGGCCTCCTCCTTCTTTCTTGGTGATGAGCGGGTTCAAGGCTTCAAATGAAGTAGATGACACATGTTTGTATTATTTAAAAGCTTAAAGACTTGAATATCTAGGCTCTCTCATAGTATATTGGATCATACACATATAAGTATATTAGTTATTAGGGGAAAAGATCTTTTAAAGGTCATCAAAGGCTTCTACATTAATCTTAGATTATTCTTGAACTAAAATCTTGAATTTAAAATTTATGTAATTGAGTATTTTTTGGGTTTTGTCTTATGCGATTAAAGTTTCTGGGATCATTGGGTTAAATTAGGGATTTAGTCTTTATAAATTACGAATTTTCTAACTAGCATATTTGTATAATCCAAATTTTTATTTGGGGTATAGATTTATAGATATTCGTCTGTTTTTGATCCTATCGCGTATTTTGTCACCCAAGTAATTCATCTCTAAGCTATCATTTATAACCAATATGCTATACTATAAAAATAATCATCTTCTATTGTGCTTGAAATCTATGGCTAATTATGATTACTTGTGGAGTTATCGACTTACATTACGAAATCTTGTAATTTACTGTCTAAGAATTGATTACTAATGATACTGAAATTTCCTAGCCTTATTTTAGGGTTCAAAATACTAGAGGTATCTCAATAACCATTATATCATTATCTAATTTGTGTAGAATTTATTTTATAATTATTGAGTTTAAGGTAGAAAAGTCTTAAGGCTTATAGTAACAATCGATTTATTATTGGTCATTGATTGTCTAAGGTTATGGAAGTTAAATTTTGAGTTTTAAATTTTTATTGATAAAGATTCTAATCTTCCTAGCTATAATCAAATTTGCTTATACTTTAATGTTCTTAAATTGCAATAAATCGGGAGTGATCTTTGCGAATTTTTCTCAAAATTCTATGATATATTATTGCTAATTATCATATCCAAGTTATGTAGTAGTAGATTGAATTAATATTGTAATAGTAGATTGAGAAATAAATATTATAGATAGATCTGCACAGTTGATGAGATTTGCATGTGATTTTAGAGATAGGAAAACACAAAATTTTTTGTATTAGATTAAGGCTTGAGAATGGTTGAGATCTAATGGTGGATTCTTTAAATATAAATGCAATTTTAGTTTGTTATTGACTAGCAAGAGATTCTAGTTGGTTATTCTAAAATTAGAGGTTAGTATTTTGATAAGAGATTTTAATCTATATTAGAAATTTTACTGATCAAGGAGACTAATGAAATCATTGAAGAATTAATTTGTTGCATGAAAGATTTAGTGGGAATTCAATGTTTAATCTTGAATTTGTGATTGTGATTAGTATTTTGAGAATCTTAATTAGTTTAGTTGTGGTTTTGGATAATTGATTAGATCAACTTTGAATGGTTAGTTAAATCATAGGTGATTACTAGTACTTGAAAAATTCTCATGGGAAAGATACCTGCATTTTGTTATAATACTATAAATATCGATAAGTATACTTGCCTAATTGATCGCACAGTAGAATTCTTAACTTTATAAAATGATCAGATCACTTGTTAATTGTTATTGGTTGAAACTATAGATTTGAAATAAGTTAGATAATACTTACACCCCCATATACTTGGTCTACTTCTAGAATCAATATGTTCAAAATTAAATTAGATTATCAATTTCAAACTTAAATAATATGTAGAGTTTAATTTTATACAATGTTCACTGCTTTGACTATACTTGTGAGATGGAAAGATAATTTTTTTATATTTCAAATTAGTCTTATGGGAGCAACCGTTAAAATAAATATAGTAAATGGAATATTTAATTATTTTAGTGATTTGATCAAGATTGGGTATGGTATGAGCCGTTTGATGTGACAAGACCGGTTCCGTCAAAATTAATGATGGGATCATAGAATTTTCTTAGTAAACCACTTGTTAAGGAAATTAATGGCCTACAACGAAAAAATGATTTTTGTCTTGCCTACTAGCAATAAAAAATATAATAAGATTGAAATTTAAAATAAATATAAGCAACAAGATTTATGTGAAAACCTTATAAGACCGTAGAGCAAAAGCTTCAACTATCAACAGATAATAGGCTTCATTTATGCCATTACTAATATAACTAGTGGATAGCAAAACTTCACTAAAACTACATATATGATTAAACTCACAAAACAATCCAATTCATGAAATCATAATAGTGTAAATTAAAATGTAATAATGATGATGGATAAATGAATAAAAGAAAATAACTTTATTGTACTCACACCGCATATCTAGTAGTTCGAACTAAAATATGGATTTGGCTCTTAGTGGCGGTAATGCATATACCTTGGGTCTTAGGGCCTAGCTATTTTTTTAAAGTAATGAAAGTGAAACAGCATTAATTTACCATAAAAAAAAAATAAAAGGAAAGTTTAACTAGATACCTTTGACTATTTTACTGTTGTGATAATTTTAAGGTTTTTGTTGTATATAAGATTTTACTATTTATCTTAACATTTCCAAAAAATTATTAGTATCTTAGGGTTATAAGCTTTATTGAGCTATTTTTCTAGCATTTCATTCTTGTTTTGAGGCTCAAATTTTTGTGCTTCCAACTGTAGCAATTAATCTTCAATAGAATTGGATCCATTGTTAAATAAATTTTTATGTCTTTAAATTACAAAAATTAACTCTAAAAAGTTACTTCATCTAATTTTTGTGATCCCATTGTAATGTTTGAACAAAATCAAGGCCAATTCACGAAAGCCTTAAATGTAGTAGTTTTGGAAAATTGAGGTGGTGTGCTAAAACTTACACGTATCATCTTAGCATGTAAACAATAGTATAAATTCTTAATATTAAAAGAAAAAGAATAAAACCCTCATTTTCAAGTACCAAATTGTCACTTTCAAACTTTGGGTAACAAGTCAAAAAAGGGTAAGGTGTTGAATATAAATGTGACATTTACCCTTTGTGATAAAAAGTTAGTTTGCTTATGAATGAGTTAAATTGAAATATCAAAATATTGAGTTCAAGCTCATCTTAGAATTTCATTGCTCAAGTGTGACTCATGTTTGTATCAAGCTTGTAATTTTGAGTTCCAATTTGCTTGGAGTCTAAGTCGATTGAGCTTATTTATCAAAATAATATATTTCTACTATTTAAAACAATATTACTATAAAAATAAGACTTGAAAATCTATCGACATTTAAACTTGACTTAAAATCAGTTAGACTTGTGAGTTAGTCATGCTGAATATTATGAAACTCGAGTTTAGCTTGACATTACTTAAGTTGCCTAAGTTCCTACTCAATATAATAATCTACTCAACTAATTTGAGTCTTAATTCAATTCGCCTCTTACTGAATCAAACCCAATTAACAATTGAGTTGAATTTAAATGATTCACAGGGCTTCAAGCTAAATTAAAAGTTTTTGACTTAGCTTTGATTTAGCTTCAATGTTAAAAGTAATAGACGATAGGATCTTTAGTAGGGAATGTAAGATTATAAGGTTTGGGGCATCATCAATATAATAAAATAAAATCTTAAATTGTCAAATGAAAAGAAAATGCCGGGGGGAGGCGGCGGGGGGGGGGGGGGGGGGAGGGGAGGAGTCGGAGGGAAGGGGGTGTGTGGCAGGGTGGGTTGGGGGGAAGGAGGATGGGGATGGGGATTTGTTGGAACCTAGAGTTCTAAATTGTCACCCGTTTCAATAATAATATTCAACTATGATAAAATCCTTGTCAATTTTTTTCAATAATACTTTTCTCTATGTGAATCAAAAGGTTATCAGTAAGGAGTTTAATTTTCATCTTATTGCATAGTCTAATCTTCACTATATTTACAAGAAACATCACATATTATGTTATTAATAGTACAATACGATGCATATGAAATGTTATGCAAAAGTATAACCCATATTATCAATTATATAGTATAGGTGTCAGATATCATAGGTTCAATACCATATATAATATATATCATATGTGGTTTATATATATATATATATATATATGCATCTTCTCTATAATTTATAATAGATGAAATTACATTGGATATTATTGATATTTATATCTATATAGTATTTTATATAAGTTAGATATTTGATTGTGAAATTTATAAGTACTTATTATTTTAGTGTTTTTAGTAATTGTTATGTGAAATAATATGAGGATTACCATAAAAAGATAAAGTAATAAAACTTTCATGAATGGTAAAGAAAAAGGCAAAAAATGTGAAAGATGACAATATGATATAGTGATATCTATTTTAGTACTATGAAGACAGACTATAAAATGAGAAGAAAAGTGGAGAGAAGATACAATATATTATATATAATAAAGATTTTTAACATTGTTGTAGACGATAGTAATAATGATAATGTCTGCAATCAAGTGATGACAATGGTCAAATGTTGTATTTCAATTTATAAAACTTATGATATTTTTATAATTTTTACTCTTAAAAAATAAATTTTACTCTTGAAAAGATACTTTTGCGTCTAAATATCTATTATAACTAAGATACTTTAGATTTCCAAATCAAGACAATAAAATCAATTTCCATAGAATTATATATTGTTAAAGTCATATATTATAATATGGACACAAAAGAGAAAGAAATTAACATCATTAATTTAGAACTTGAAAAAGAAAAGAAAAAAAAATTAAAAAACCCAGTGTAAATATGAATAAAATGTTACCAATAAAGAAAGAAAAACCTAAGCTTTTTGGATGTTACTAATAATACCTCCACTAGTAATTTTATAAGATTCAATATGACAAAGATATTAAATTGTCCTATCAACGAATATCTTTTTCTTTTTTTTTTCCTTTTATCAATCACTATTTATAATTAATTCATATCACTACATAGTATATACTGCAATGTCCTTTCATTCAGAATAACCAAAAAAATAAAAAATAAAAAACGGTATACACATATATAAAAAAAAAAAAAAGAACATATATTTTGACTTATCTGTCTGTTATGCTAACATGGAGTGTACTTGTGTTGGAAATGGAAACTTGGACTGTAACATTGCCTGTTAGCAATTGGCAATGGGAAGGGACAAGCTTTCAGGTTAGGAGATTTGTTTTGGGCTCAGGGCCCAGGGCCTCTATGGGATCCCCATAGGCCTATCGTGATCATTAGTTACACAAAAAGTTATTCAGAATCAATCAATATTATTCCAAGGAAAATTGAACAAAATGTTTATCATTATAAATTATAATTACATGCATTCAAGAATGTAAGGTATCCTTATATTTTTCATATTTCTTAACTTATATATCTCAACATATGTTATGTATGATATTTAGAATACAAATGGCTACTTCAACTTTATGTATTTTTTAATTTTATATATGAAGTTTGAAACCACCGAATGTTGTAATTATATACCCAATGAAACGAAAGTTGTGCTCACCAATTTTCATCCTTAGAATTTGATTTTGCCAAAACTTACCTATTTGAATTTGTCAAATTATCTACCTTCATCATTTTTTAAAAGATAGATAAAAACTCTTTAAAGACTACAATAATAAATAATGGGAGTTAAAACATTATTTTTAATCAATAACATGAGTACAGTCCAAGAGGCTTTTTAGATATTCAAAATAAAATAACTCTCACAAGGCTTGACATTATTTCTGGAAGCCTTCTTTATTTTGTCACAAACATCTTCATGAAATGACTTATATTACATTTTAATATAAAAAATAATGATACAAAAAAATTGGACAGATTATTGCAAAATAACTTGCGGGACAAGTTCCAGGTATTGACTTCATTAATATCTTATTACTTAGTTTGATAATATGCAGAAAGTCCCAACACTTGACTTACTTGATCCAATAGAACAATACATATTAGTTTTCTTAAAAAAAAAAAATTGGGTAAAATATATTGAAACATATTAGATGTTTAAAGGTAAACTCATATAGCATATCAACATTTTGAGCGGTTTAAAAAAGGAATTAATGTTTGAGGATAAATTTATTTGAAGTATCAGCTAGGAATGCAATCGGAACGGATTTGGGACGCGTATACTAAAACCCGAACCCGAACCCGAACCCAAACCCAAACGAGATACCCAATAGGATTCCCAAAACCCGTCCCAAACCCTATAGGGTTTTTGTCCATGAACCCAAAACCTGCTAGACAAACCCTATAATGTATCCGAACCCGAACCCGAACCCGATATAAAATCAGAATAATTACATAATAAAATATTTAGAAACGTTATTATAAATTTTTTTCATCTTTTTCTATTTCCGATCTGTTCCCACATTATAGGCCAAGAAAAAAACTCTTATCATTACTCATGCAATCCTCTTTATAAAATCTCAATCATTTTCATGAGAAGAAAATCATTGAATGAAACAGTGTGGCAACGGGAGTGAGAGGCTTGAATTTGACAAGAGTGAGCAAAGACCAAGACTGAAAGTGGAGACCATAGAGTATTAGTCTACTGTCCTAGGGTTTTTTACTTTTTCTAAATGATTTAATAAAAAAGAAAAAAATAGCTTTATAATTAATGGAGCACAACTAGTTAATTTCAAAGACTAAGGCTAAACATAATATATATATTTATATATTTAAACGGGTTCAGGTTTCCCAACGGGTTTTATGCTTATCCCAAAACCGTATAGGGTTTTATTATTGATCTCAAAACCCATCCCAAACCCTATAGGGTATTTATCGGGTTGGACGGGTCGAGTACCCTATAAAAACCGGCCCGCTTACATCCCTAGACTATCAACATTTAAAATAGTTCAAAAAAGAATCAATATTTTATATAAAGTGAATCAAATAAGATATTAATAACTTACCATTAATGAAAATTAATGAAACTTAATTAAAAAATAATCAAAATATTGATACTTTAATTGAGCTTTATAAAATGTTGATATCTTATTTGATTCACTTTGTGAAAGGTTGATTGCTCTATTTAAATACTCAAAACGTTAATATTTTAAATAAACTTATCGTTAAACATTGATATTTTCAGGTATAATTAACCAAAAAAAAAATATGAAGTGATACCAATAAAGAAAACACGATATATCTCACTTTCTATGTGAAAAAAAATATAATTTTATAAAATTAAATAAAATAATTTAATCTTTTTGGTTAAGTTTGGTTAGATTTTTTACTTTTATCATTTATCAATTAGTAATGGGGCACATGTTAGGATATCATACGTTACATAGGGTCAAAAATTAGACTTGCCTTACCACATAAGATTGAGTTCATTTCGAGTAGCTAGTGTCCAAACAACGAAATTCAAGGATAAGAATTATTGGAATAACTTATGTATAAGTGATTAACGCTTGTTGGGGAAAATTTAAATAAAATATTCATATTTTAAGTGGTTAATAAAATGTTAGGATGTTTTATAAAATGGGTGATTTAATGTTTTAAGGTATTAGAAAAAGATCGATATATAAAGTGTTTTAATCTTTTAAAACACTTAATCTTATATGGTTATTTTGTAAAATCTTAAATTTTTTTAAACTATTTAAATCGTGGGTAGCTTAATTGAACTTTTGTTTCAACATGGATATCTTTGTGTAACTTTTTTTAATGGCCTGTAAAGAAAATCTTTAAAAGTTGTATTTAGTTTTGTAGACTTATTTATACATTTTCTTTTTTCACTTTACTTTCTCTTTTTACCAAGGTATAAAATTTATATGGTTTAATTTTATCACTATTGCATTTTCACCGTGCTTCATGTGGAAGCATTGTCGAACCATTTCCATTTGACAATAATCTGTCGTGACGTAGTAAATAGGCTACATGTTATATGAACGACCGTTATACAACTGTGATAGGTTTTTTTTTATATATATATATATATATATATAAATTTATAAGAAACGAAATTTCTAGTATTTACAATTCTCTAAGCATAATGAATTGATTAAATAGATTGACACGTTTGGTATATAGGAATGAGCTGGAATAAAATCGCGATTCCGGCTTTCGTTCTTTTTCTCAATATTTAGAAGTATTTTTAGAAGTCGAAATCGTAATTCCTTATAATCAATGATTTCAACTTTTAAGAGGAATCGATTCCGTCTTCTTAGAGGTGCGATTCCATTCCATTTCTATAATAACACATTTAGTATGCAAAAATGAAATGAAATTGCAATTCCGACTTTCATTCCTTTTCTCGGAAGTTTTACTCCACCCTTATTAATTATATATAGTGTAGTTACTTTTTCATCCTATTACATATTCATATTTTGCATTTATTAATAAAAACATTCCTGACAATTATACTTTTTAGTCAATCCATTCCATTCCATGTAATCTTCCAAACATAGAAATGGATTTGTCATTCCCAAACTCATTCCATTTCAATCCAATCCATTTTATTCCAAATCATTCTTGTGCACCAAATGTGACATTAATGATTATTGTTTTAATTACATTTGTATCCTATACATATTTATTATCTCTATTTATTATGAAAGGGAATTTTTGAAAAATCTTATCACATGATATATCTAAATATAAGAATGGATTTGTCATTTCCTTGTTCATTTGATTCTATTCCTCTGATTCTAATCCATTCAATTCCTGACAATTCAAACATATCAAATGTTACATTATGGGTCGAGTTAAAATCGAGACTCAATCCGTGAGGTTCGAATCCTTTATTTTAGCACCCTAACTCCTCGACTTGATGGCGAGGTAGTTCAAACCTATGGACTTGCCGATTCAATGTGGCTAGTTCATTGGTTTAGATTATATAAATGTCAAATGGACCTTTTCCATATACTTTCTTTTTAAGTTGAACCCTTGAGACCCACCGATCCTCATGATGGACCTGACATGGACCCGCCAACCATCACAGGTCCTTAGGCGGGTCTGAATAGGCACGTCGGGGTAAGTCCAAAGTAACACCTGTTGTGGTTGGTCCGGGTCAGTCTTAGTTTGGACCCAATCAGAAGAGATGTCTAGAATTCATAATATTAAGAAAAATTTTAAAATCTACGGGCTTGAATACTACTAATAATTAATTATGTTGATAAGTTAATTTGAGAAGAAATGCTAAATATGTATGATATAACAATAGAATATATATATTTTTATAGTCATCTCTACAATAATATCTATTTTTTCTTGGAAAAAATGTCATAAATAGTACATAAATTTTGACAAAATATGCAATTAGATACCTGAACTTTGAAATTAATCGATTTAGGATATGAAAAAATTTTCGTGCATACTAACAAATATCACAGAGGTATTGTTCATGCACACAAAATATTTTTTAGGTACTAGATTGATCAATTTTAAAATTCAAATATCTCATTTTATATTTTATTAAAATTAAGATAGCTTAACCCTTTTTCCTTTCATGCCAATCTTATTTTTATGTCCATTTGGTATTAATGATAAGATATTGATGGGATTGAATCCATGCTTTCTATGCTTGCAAACATGTTTGTTAAACTAGAGAAATTTATCGCTCCACAATTTATTCTAAACCATTAGCAATATCCTGTCACTAACTGATAGAACCTATTTTTGAAGTAATTATTTTCCATATAAATTTAAGAACTTGTTCTTGTCTAAATGTCAAGCAACTACCGAAATGGCAACAAAGAAGGCTAATAATGTCCTTCTTATGTTTGTCTGTATGCTTGGAATTGCAATCTTGACAACCAATGCCCATCCCTGCAAGAATATTTGCAAGTTAATATGCACAACTTTTAAAAGCGTGTCCTATTGTGATGGTTTATGTTGTAAACCTTTCCCTCCTGAGCTCATAATAGGCGGCTTTAAACAAACGCATGGAGAGACACCAACTTTGTCAAAATAGCTGCTCAAGGATTCAATTCAAGGGTTGTGATATATCTCTGTTATATACTCTTATGTTCTTAAGAACCATTTATACCATGTAAAATGTTCAAAGGAATGTTTCTTAATGTATGCTTATCTATGCTCAAGTATATGGTGTGACTTTCTTTCTTTTATCATCATCATCTTCTTCTTATTTCTCTTTTTTTCCTTTTTTGACGAATTATTCCCATCAAGTGATGAATCGTTTACATTTTGTATAATGTGGCCACATGCAACAAAAAATGACAAAAATCTACTCTTAGCATATATAGTAAATCTTTAAGGCAAACAAGAGTTTTGATAGAGTTTATATCTAAGATTCTATTATAGATAAGTTATAAAAATATTACTTAGTCGTAGTAATTACCACATGGACAGACATGTAATGATGCATTTGCGTAAAATGAAAAAGATCAAACTTAATACATGCTAAGAAAAGAAAATTATTTGTTTTGTAAAGGCTTGGAACTAATTAATCCATTGTGCCTTTGTTATTGGTTTTAATTTGTATACATTTTGCTTACTTAAATAGATGCATTAAAAAAATCAAAAGTAAATGAAACCACAAGTCTGTTTAGATGGTCTGTTTTTTATTCGTATTTGTATCTTATTCAAAATGATATGTGTAAATATGTTCGAATTATATTTATATTTTATCTCTATTTGATCTATTTGATTTTTTAATGAGAACCGTAAACTTTTTTTTATCCGTATCTAATTTTTTTATAAATAATTTTTTTGAAAAAATTTGAAAAAAGTGTTTGTATTTGCAATCTGCCACAAACTGACCTCAATAGTTGCCTTTTTAAGTTCTCTCTTAACAATAATTCTAGATTTGATAAATCTTGAAATGGATCAAGTATATGAAAACATCATTTATTGAAAAGGAAAGCAAAACATGGATCTACTGTAAATTTGAGAAGCAGTATGTTTGAAATCTCCTTCTAAGATTGTTGTACAACTAAAATGACCCAAAATGGAAGTTTTTGCCTTAATTATAGTGCATTTAAGGTTAGGGAATACATTAGAGTTTTCCTTAACATACTAGGTGGTTGTTGATTGACTTGCTCCCGTTTACTAAATGGTTATTTTATATTTGTACTCTTAATATTGATTTGCCTCTTAATAAAATTTCCCTTTTCCATAATAAAATTTCCTCCATAAATTATGATAATTAAAATTACAAGTTGAGTTTTTAGTGATTTATAGATTAAGTTATCCTAAGCCGTTTGATATATTCTAATTGTGCATATTATTAAATTTATTTTTAATATGTTTGCTAATGTCTTATTTCATTAGTTCCTAAATGATATTCACAAATCATAAAACCAATGAACTAAGAATACATTATGTATTTACATTTGAAGTTCTAAGTTGGAATAGGATTAGAAAGAAAGGTGGTGGACACTTTAGAAAAAACTACACCATCTATCTAAAATATAATATCGAAAAGGAATGCATTCACATTATTAGGTCCTTTTTTCTTTGGCAACATCATCATTTGGTTATACTTGGCTAAATAACCATGTATTTAAAAAAGTAGATAGAGTCAAGTAGATTATAGAATTATAGAAATAGTGGTAAGGAGAGAATAAATGAGAGACAAGGCTATCGGAGTCATTTAGGAAACTTGATTATGTGTTAAGAAGTGGAGGTAGAGGCCATTATAAGGGATGAATGGAAAAAATGTTGGGATAATTAAAAAGAAAGAAAGAGGCGACCGAGAGAGAGGAAGTGATGTAGGGTAAGAGTAAGAGTCAGATATAAAGTGAGAACATTTTTAGATTGTTGGTGTTGCAATATGGTAACTATTGAGTAAAGGAAAATGTTAAGGTTAGGATAAGAGAACAACATACAGGAAAGTGCTTGTGATGGGGTACTACTATCATGTTGTGCATCCATCATTAAAGAGAAATATTGATGACCTCAAAGTGGATGAGATGAAGGAAAAGAAGAAAGCTAAAGAAATGGTAAAAATGTATTGTAGTTGGCTAGTTTGGTCAATCGAATCATTTCTTAATTGATTCAATGGGGTAGATTTCATGCGCTAACCACTGTTTGTTAATTCAAATGCACTTTGGTTAACTTAACCTCTATAAAACTAGAGTTTGAATTAAAAGCTATGGTTTAAACTGTTTAAACTTTTGAGGTTCCCAATGGATGAAGTCTTAAGAATATCTATTTATTCCAATTTAGTCATATCTGAATTGATATGGTTTCAAAGTCAAGTTATAGTTCTTATGAAAGGTTCCAAAGTTTTCCTTTGTTTTTTAGACAAAAGTTTCAAGTATCTTGATCGCAAGCAAGTACGCCTATGCTATTGTTATGGTATTACAATGGATTATATCAAGTGTCATCCCTCAAAGAGTATAAGGAAACCAACTTAATTTTTAAGTACACACAGAAACAATTATTAGGGTTCACCAAGATATCAAAAACAGTAGCTAAACATCGAACCCCTCCAGAATTATCGTGTGATCTTAAAATAGCATCAACTTCCATATTGGTTTCTTAATTTGTGAGAATTTCTAATTTGTATTAACATCCCTCTTGAGAGTTCTATCACCTAATCTTGGATTGATTAATTGATAGCTTCCAAATTAAAAGCCTTAGAATTAAATTATCAATATGAGAATTCCACTATTTGGTTTGATCTTAATTTGAAAAATTTATGTTCTCTCACTTCTAGGATTGCATACAACCTCTTTTAATCGTATAAATTTATTTAAACATATGATTTGTCAAATTATATGAATGAAATCTAACATTGAATCCCTGCATGCACAAATAAAGATAAAAGTAACAACAAAGTATACATTATTACATTCAAGAAAACTATGATTTCATTAGATAGAAATGATCTCATGGTTTTCTTAAGGTCTATCGAACCTACGTATTACTTATTTAATCTTCTCTATAGAAATAAATGTGAAAGCAAAACAAGAAATAAAATCTAAAAAACTAATGAATATATCCTTTGTTGATATTGAATTTTATATTATTAAGTGATAATAAATTATTCTCTGCTTTGCTCTTCCATTCTCTACTCTCTTTAGGTTGGAAATATTGTCTCTAAAGAATGCCCCAGATGTTTCTCAAATTCAGCTCCTTTTTTAGGTTAACACTATAGGGCTTTTTTTATATATATAGGGAAAAATTTGCATCAAGCTAAGCAAAACAAAAATCAATTTTCAAAAGCTTATAAGGTCAAAATTCTTCAATAAAACCTTACATAGAAATTAACCATACATTGCACACAATCTATTCAAAGCTCAAGAGATCGTGCTCTTATACTAATTTTGCACCTCAAATAATGTAAAAATTTAATTCCTAGCAACTTTTGCACACAACCTTAATCATATATTAATACCCTTAGAGCACTTTTGACATTGAATATATGAAAGTGTACTTGTTGCTAATCAGTGTAAGGTAATGTTAAATGTATCATTTAAACATTGATCCATAAACTTAAAATTAGAATTAATATCAATTAATAAGCAAGAGTTATCCATACTTTGTTCACTTTAGCTAAATTGTATACACTCCCCCTTTCCATCTTGTGAAGCATCACATTTTAGAGCAAATGCATGTTATATAAATTCATCCATACGTTTTCTCCACATTTTTAAAAATGGAGTATTTTCTTTTGCTTTTTCTGCTTTTGCAATTATATTAGTTTAATTAGTATGTCTTATGTATGATATTTAGAATAGAAATCGCTACTTGAACTTTATGTATTTTTAATTTTGTATATAAAGTTCGAAACTATCAAACATTGTATACCAAATAAAACGAAAGTCGTGCTTACCAATTTTCGTCTTTAGAATTTGATGTTGCCAAAATCTCACCTATTTGAATATGTCAAATTATCTACCTTCATCATTTTTTGAAAAGATAGATAAAAACTCGTTAAAGACTACAAGCATAAATAATGGGAGTTAAAACATTGTTCTGAATCAATAATATGAGTACAGTCCAAGATACTTTTTAGATATTCAAAATAAAATAAAGTTATTATTGTATTGGTCATGCCCTACACTCACAAGACTTGACATTATTTCTGGAAGCCTTCTTTATATTTTGTCATAAACATCTTCATGAAATGACTTATATTACATTTTAATATAAAAAATAATGATACAAAAAAATTGGACAGATTACTGCAAAATAAGTTGCGGGATAAGCTCCAGGTTCTGACTTCATTAATATCTTATTAATTAGTTTGATAATATGCAGAAACACCTAACACTTGACTTACTTGATCCAATGAACAATACATATTAGTTTTCTTAAAAAAAAATTGGGTAAAATATATGAAACGTATTAAATGTTTAAAGGTAAATTCATATAACATATCAATATTTCGAGTGCTTCAAAAAAGTGATTAATGAAAATTAATAAAATTTAATTAAAAAATAATCGAAATATTAATACTTTATAAAATGTTGATATTTTATTTGATTCACTTTGTGAAAGATTGATTATTTATTTAACTACTCAAAACGTTAATATCTTAAATAAACTTATCCTTAAACATTGATATTTTGAGGTATAATTTATCAAAAAAAATTATGAAGTGATACCAATAAATGAAACATTATATATCTCACTTTTTATGTGAAAAAACATATATAATTTTATAAAATTAAATAAAATAATTTAATCTTTTTGGTTAAGTTTGGTTAGATGTTTTACTCTTATCATTTATCAATTAGTAATGGGGCACATGTTAGTATATCTTAAGATTCTTAAGTTACATAGGGTCAAAAACTAGACTTGCCTTACCTCATAGGATTGAGTTCATTTCAAGTAGCTAGCCTAAAGTCGACGAGATTACATCCACGACCCAAACAATGAAATTCGGGATAAGAATTATTGGAATAACTTATGTATAAGTGATTAACGCTTGTTGGGGTAAATTTAAATAAAATATTTATATTTTAAGTAGTTAATAAAATGTTACGATGTTTTATAAAATGGGTGATATAATATGTTAAAATATTAGAAAAATATCGATATATAAAGTGATGTAAATATTTTTTAATCTTTTAAAACACTTAATCTTATATGGCCTATTTTGTAAAATCTTAATTTTTTTTAAACTATTTAAATAGTGGGTAACTTAATTGCACTTTTGTTTCAACATGGATATCTTTGTGTAACTTTTTTTAATGGCCTGTAAAGAAAATCTTTAAATGTTGTATTTAGTTTTGTAGACTTATTCATACATTTTTTTTTTCACTTTACTTTCTCTTTTTGCCAAGGTATAAATTTATATGGTTTAATTTTATCACTATTGCATTTTCACCGTGTTTCATGTGGAAGCAATGTCGAACCTTTTCCATTTGACAATAATCTGTCGTGACATAGTAAATAGGCTACATGTTATATGAACGACCGTTATACAACTGTGATAGGCTTTTTTTTTTTTTTTCTATTTATTTATAAGCAACGAAATTTCAAGTATTTACAATTATTTAAGCATAATGAATTGATTAAATAGGTTGACAAGTTTGGTATAGAGGAATGAGTTCGAACGAAATCACGATTCCGGCTTTCATTTCCTTTCTCAGTATTAAGAAGTATTTTTAGAAACTGGAATTGCAATTTCTTATAATCAATGATTCCAACTTCTAGATGAATCGATTCCGCCTTCTTAGTGGTGCAATTCAATTCCATTTTTATCATAACACATTTGGTACGCAAGAATGGAATGGAATTGTGATGGCTTCATTTCTTTTTTCAATGTTTGGAACCATTTTTAAAATGGAATTGCAATTCCACTCACCTTTTTAATTATATGTAGTGTAATTACTTTTTTTTCTTATCGTGTATTTATATTTGTATTTATTAATAAGAACATTCCCGACGATTATACTTTTTAGCCATTTTATTCAATATAATCTTTCAAACATGAGAATGGATTTGTCATTCATAAACTCATTCCATTCCAAATCATTTTTGTGCACCAAACGTGACATTAATGGTTATTGTTTTAATACGTTTGTATCTATGCATATTAATTATCTACATTTATTATGAAAGGGTATTTTTGAAAAATCAAATCACATATTCATTCCTATCCATTCCGTAGATATATCCAAATATAAGAATGTTACATTATGGGTTGGTTCACTGGTTTCGACTTATCAAATTTTGTTTAAAGGATATTGGAGGGGGGAAAAAAAAAACCAAGGTTAGATTGTGTAAATGTCAAATGGATCTTTTCAAGATTTTTTTTTTTTTTTAAGTTAAACCCTTGAGATCCACTGGTCCTCATGAGGGACCCAACATGGACCAGCCAACCACCATGGGTCCTCAGGTGGGTCTGAATAGCCACATTAAGGAAGGTCCAAAGCAGGACCCACAGTGGTCCGCCTAGGTCGGGTCCTAGTTTAGATCTGATTAGAAGAGATTTCTAGAATTGATAATATTAAGAAAAATTTAGAAATCCGTGGATACTATTAATAATTAATTATGTTGATGAGTTAATTTGAGAATAAATGCTAAATATGTATGATATAACAATAGAATATATTTTTTTTATAGTCATATCTACAATCAATATCTATTTTTTTCTCGGGTAAAGTCAAATGGTATATGAACTTTGACAAAATATGCAATTAGGTACCTGAACTTTGAAACTAATCATTTTAGGATTTGAAAAAATTTTGATGTATGCTAACCAATATCATAGATGTAGTGTTCATCACACAAAAATTTTTAGGTACTAGATTGATCAATTTTAAAATTCAAATACCTAACTATATATTTTATTAAAATTAAGATAGCTTAACCTTTCTCTATGTCAAACTTATTTTTATGTACATTTGGTATTAATGATAGGATATTGATGGGATTAAAACAATTCTTTCTATGCTTGCAAACATGTTTGTTAAACTAGACAAATTTATCTCTCCACAATTTATTCTAAACCATTAGCAATATCTTGTCACTAACTGATAGAACCTATTTTTGAAGTAATTATTTTCCATATAAATTTAGGAATTTGTTTCTGTCTAAATGTCAAGCAGCTACCAAAATGGCAACGAAGAAGGATAATTATGTTCTTCTTATGTTTGTCTGTATGCTTGGAATCGCAATCTTGACAACCAATGCCCACCCTTGCAAGAATATTTGCAAGTTAGTATGCAAAACTTTTAAAAGCGTGTCCTATTGTGATGGTTTATGTTGTAAACCTTTTCCCCCGAGCTGATAATAGGCGGCTTTAAAAACAAAGGAGAGAGACCGACTTTGTCAAAATAGCTGCTCAAGGATTCAATTCAAGGGTTGTGATATATCTCTATTATATACTCTTATGTTCTTAAGAACCATTTATACCATAAAAATGTTTGAAAGAATGGTTCTTAATGTATGCTTATCCATGCTCAAGTATATGGTATGACTTTCTTTCTTTTATCATCATCATCGTCTTCATCTTCTTCTTGTTTCTCTATTTTTCTTTTTCAACGAATTATTCCCTTCAAATGATGAATCCTTTACATTTTGTATAGAGTGGCCACATGCAATAGAAAATGAATGAAATCTTCTCTTAGCACATATAGTAACTCTTCAAAGCAAACAAGAGTTTTGATAGAATTTATGTTCAAGATTCTATTATAGATAAGTTATAAAAAATTACTTAGTTGTAATAATTACCAGATGGACAGACATGTACTGATGCATTTGTGTAAAATGAAAAAGATCAAACTTAATACATGCTAAGAAAAGAAAATTATTTGTTTTGTAAAGGCTTGGAACTAATTAATCCATTTTACCTTTGCTATTTCTTTTAATATGTATACATTTTACTTACATAAATAGATGCGTTAAAATCAAAAGTAAATGAAAGGATGGTCTGTTTTTTATCTGTATCTATATCTTTTTCAAAATAATATGTGTAAATATGTCTGATTTGCATTTATATTTTATCTATTTGATTTTTAATGAGAACAATCAAATTTTTTTTATTTGTATCTAAATTTTTTATAAATAATTTGTTAGAAAACATTGAAAAAAATGTAATATGCCAACAAACAAATAGACCCCATTAGTCACCTTTTTAAGTTATCTCCCAACAATAATTCTAGATTTGATAAATCTTGAAATGGATTAAGTATATGAAACATCATTTATTGAAAAGGAAAGCAAAACATGGATCTACTATAACTTTGAGAAGCAGTATGTTTGAAATCTCCTTCTATGATTGGTGTACAACTAAAATGACTCAAAATGGAAGCAATTGCCTTAATTATAGTGCATTTAAGGATAGGGAATACATTAGGGTGTTCCTTAACATACTAGGTGGTTGTTGATTGTCTTACTCTCATTTAGTAAATGGTTATTTTATATTTGTACTCTTAATATTATTTGCCTCTTAATAAAATTTCCCTTTTCCATAATAAAATTTCCTCCATAAATTATGATAATTAGAATGACAAGTTGAGTTTTGAGTGATTTATAGATTATGTTATCTTAAGCCTTTTAATATATTCTAATTGTGCATATTATTATATATATTTTTAACATGTTTGCTAATGTCTTATTGCGTTAGTTCGTAAATGATATTCACAAATCATAAAACCAATGAACTAAGAATACATTGTGTATTTACATTTGAAGTTCTACGTTGGAATAGAATTAGAAAGAAAGGTAGTGGACACTTTACAAAAAACTACGCCATCTGTCTACAATATAATATCGAAAAGGAATCCATTCACATTGTTAGGGCCTTTTTTCTTTGGCAACATCATCATTAGGTTATACTTAGCTAGATAATCATGTACTTAAAGAAAACAGATAAAGTCAAGCAGATTTTAGAAATAGAGAAATAGTGGTAAAGAGAGAATAAATTAGAGATAAGGCTATTGGAGTCATTTGGGAAACTTGATTAAGTGTTAAGAAGTGAACGCAGAGGTTGATAGTTAAAAAGAAAGAAAGAGACAACCGATAAGGAAGAAGTGATGTAGGGAAAGAGTAAGATATAAAGTGAAAACATTTTTCAAATTGTTAGTGTTGCAATATGGTAACTATTGAGTAAAGAAAAAAGTTAAGAGTAGGACAAGAGAGCAACATACATGAAAGTGTTTGTGATGGGGGTAGTACTATCGGGTGGTGCATCCGTCATTAAAAAGAAATGTTGGTAGCATCAAAGCGGATGAGATGAAGGAAAGAAGAAAGCTAAAGAAATAATAAAAATGTATTATAGTTAGCTAGTTGAGTCAATCAAATCATATTTTAATTGACTGAGTAGGGTAGATTTAATGCACCAACCATTGTTTATCAATTCAAATGCACTTTGGTTAACTTAATCTCTATAAAACTAGAGTTTGAATTAAAAGCTATGGTTTAACTGTTCAAACTTTTGAGGTTCTCAATGGATGAAGTCTTAAGAATATCTATTTATTCCAATTTGGTCATATCCTAAATTGATATGGATTGAAAGTTAAGTTATAGTTCTTATGAAAGGTTCCAAAGTTTTCCTTTGTTTTTTGAGACTAAAGTTTCATGTATCTTGATCGCAAGCAAGTACACCTATGATATTGTTGTGGTATTACAATGGATTAGATCAAGTGTCATACTCAAAGAATATAAAGAAACCAACTTAATTTTTAAGTACACAAAAACATATGTTAGGGTTCACCAAGATATCAAAAGCAATAGCTAAACATTAAACCCCTCAAGAATTATTTTGTGATCTTAAAATAACATCAACTTCCTTATTGATTTCTTAATTTATGAGAACTTCTAATTTGTATTAACGTCCCTCTTGAGAGTACTATCACCTAATCTTGGATTGATTAGTTGATATCTTCCAAATGAAAAGCCTTAGAATTAAATTATCAACATGAGAATTCCAAAATTTGGTTTGATCTTAATTTGAAAAATTTATGTTCTCTTACCTCTAGGTTGCATATGACCTCTTTTAATCATGTCGATTTATTTAAACATATGATTTGTCAATTTATGTGAATGAAATCTAACATTGAATCCCTAAATGCACAAATAAAGATATAAGTAACAGTAAAGTATATATTATTAGATTCAAGAAAACAATAATTTCATTAGATAGAAATAATCACATGGTTTTCTTAAGGTCTATTGAATCTAGGTATTACTTATTTACTCCTCCATAGAAATAAATGTGAAAGCAAAACAAGAAGTAAAATCTAAAAAACTAATGAATATATCCTTTGTTGATATTGAATTTTGTATTCTTAAATGATAATAAATTATCCTCTTCATTGCTCTTGTATTCTCTACTCTCTTGAGGTTGGAAATATTGTCTCTAGAGAATGCCTTAGATGTTTCTCAAATTCGGCTCTTTTTTCAAATTAACACAGCTTTTTATATATATAGGGAAAAATTTGCATCAAGCTAAGCAAAATCAAAAATTAATTTTCAAAAGTTTATAAGGTCAAAATTCCCTCAAATAAACCTTACATAGAAATTAACCATACATTGCACACAATCTATTCAAAGTTCAAGACCATGCTCTTATTCTAATTCTGTACCTCAAATAATGTAAAAATTCAATTCCTTAGCAACTTTTACTTTTGCACACAACCTTAATCATATATCAATACCCTTAAAGCACTTGAACATTGAATATACGAAAGTGTACTAGTTGCTAACCAGTGTAAGTAATGTTAAATGTATCATTTAAACATTGATCCATAAACTCAAAATTAGAATTAATATCGATTAATTAGGCAAGATTTATCTATACTTTGTTCACTTTTGCTAAATTGTATACACTCCCCCTTTCCATCTTGTAAAGCATCACATTTAAGAGCAAATGCATTTATACCCATTCATCCCTACATTTTGCTCCACGTTTTTCAAAAACGAAGTATTTTCTTTTGCTTTTTCTCTTTTTGCAATTATACTAGTTTAATAAGTATGTCTTATGTATGATATGTAGAATATTTATGTATTTTTTAATTTTATATATAAAGTTTGAAACTACCAAATATTGTATACCTAATAAAACGAAAGTTGTGCTTACCATTTGTCATCCTTAGAATTTGACGTTGCCAAAATCTCACCTATTTGAATTTGTCAAATTATCTACCTTCATCATTTTTCAAATGATAGATTAAAACTCGTTGAAGACTACAAGCATGAATAACGGAAGTTAAAACATTGTTCTTAATCAATAATATGAGTACAGTCCAAGATACTTTTCAGATATTAAAAAATAAAATAAAGTTATTATCATATTGGTCATGCCCTACACTCACAAGACTTGACATTATTTCTGGAAGCCTCTTTATATTTGTCATAAACACCTTCATGAAATGACTTATATTACATTTTAATATAAAAAATAATGATACAAAAAGATGGACAGATTACTGCAAAATAAGTTGCGGGACAAGCTGCAGGTTCTGACTTCATCAATACCTTATTAATTAGTTTGGTAATATGCAGAAAGACCTAACACTTGACTTACTTGATCCAATAGAATAATCCATATTATTTTTTTTAATTAGGTAAATTATATTGAAACGTATCAAACATTTGATGATAAATTCATATAACATATTAACATTTGAGTGATTTAAAAGAGGAATTAATGTTTGAGAATAAATTTATTTAAAAGTAGTTAAAAAAAGAATCAATATTTTATGTAAAGTAAACCAAATAAATATTAATAACTTAACATTAATGAAAATTAATGAAACTTAATTAAAAATTAATCCAAATATCGATAGCTTAATTCAATTATATAAAATGTTGATATGTTATCTGATTCACTTTGTGAAAGGTTGATTATTCTATTTAACTACTCAAAATGTTAATATATTAAATAAACTTATCCTTAAATATTGATATTTTAAAGTATAATTTACAAAAAAAAAAAAAAAACATTATGAAGTGATACCAAAAAAGGAAACATGATATATCTCACTTTTTATGTGAAATAGATATATAATTTTATAAAATTAAATAAAATAATTTAATCTTTTTGGTTAAGTTTGGTTAGATGTTTTACTCTTATCATTTATCAATTAGTGATGGGGCACATGTTAGGATATCTTACATAATATAGGGTAAAAAATTAGACTTGCCTTACCTCATAGGATTGAGTTCATTTCAAGTAGCTAGCCTAAATTCGACGAGATTACATCCACGATCCAAACAATGAAATTCAAGATAAGGATTATTGGACTAAATTATATATAAAGTCATTAGCGCTTGTTGGGGTAAATTTAAATAAAATATTCATATATTTTAAGTGGTTATAAAATGTTATGATGTTTTAGGAAATGGGTGATATAATGTTTTAAAATATCAGGAAAAGATCGATATATAATGTGATGTAAATATTTTTTAATCTTTTAAAACACTTAATCTTATATGGTCTATTTTGTAAAATCTTAATTTTTTTTAAACTATTTAAATCGTGGGTAACTTAATAGAACTTTTGTTTCAACATGGATATCTTTGTGTAACTATTTTAATGGCCGGTAAAGAAAATCTTAAAAGTTGGGACATTTAGTTTTTTAGACTTATTCATACATTTTTTTTCCTTTTCTTTCTCTTTTTGCCAAGGGATAAATTTATATGTTTTAATTTTATCACTATTGCATTTTCACCGTGGTTTATGTGGAAGCATTGTCGAACCTTTTCCATTTGACAATAATCAGTCGTGACATGGTACATAGGCTACATGTCATTTGAACGACCCTTATACAACTGTGATAGGTTTTTTTTTTCCTATTTATTTATAAGAAACGAAATTCCAAGTATTTACATTTATCTAAGTAATTAATTGATTAAACATCTTATGACACGTTTGATATTTAGAAATGAGTAAGAATAAAATCGCGATTCTAGCTTTTATTTCCTTTCGCAATATTTATAAGCATTTTTAGAAGTTAGAATTGCGATTTCTTATAATCAATGATTCTGACTTCCAGGAGGAATTGATTCTGCCTTTTTAGAGGCACGATTCCATTCCATTTTTGTTATGACACGTTTGTTATGTAGGAATGGAATGGAATTGCGACTCCAGCTTCCATTCTCTTTCCTAATGTTTGGAAGCATTTTAGAAGTTGGAATCACGATTCTTGTAATTGATGATTCCGACTTTGAAGAGAAATCTTGATTCTACCTTTGAAAAAGTGGAATCGTGATTCCACTCTGCCTTTGTTAATTATATGTAGTGTAATTGCTTTTTTATCGTATTCATATTTTGTATTAATTAATAAGGATATTCTCGGCAATTATACTTTTTAGTCATTCCATTCCATTTAATCTTCTAAACATAAGAATGGATTTGTCATTCTCAAACTCATTCATTCTAATCCATTCAATTTCAATCCAATCCATTTCATTCCAAATCATTCTTGTGCACCAAATGTGACATCAATGGTTATTGTTTTAATTATAATTTTATCCTATATATATATTTATTATCCACATTTATTATGAAAGGGTATTTTTGAAAAATCATATCACATATTCATTCCAATCCATTCGTGGATATATCCAAATATAAGAATGGATTTACCATTCCTTGTTCATTCTATTCCATTCTATTCATTTGATTCTAATCCATTCCATTCCAGACAATTTTAACATATCAAATGTTACATTAGGGTCGGGTCTAAATTGAACTCAACCCAAGTTTCGAATCCTTTATTGTAGGATCGTAACCCCCAACTTGATGGCGAGCCAACTTAAACTTGTGGACCTACCGGTTCAATGAGGCTGGTTCACTGGTTTGGACCTATCAAATCTTGTTTAAAGGATATTGGGGGAAAAAAACCTAGTTCAGATTGTGTAAATGAAAAATGGATCTTTTCTAGATTTTTTTTTTTTAAAGTTGAACCTTTGGACCTGCCGATCCTCATAAGGACCTAGCATGGACCCCGACCACCGCGGGTCCTCAGGCGGGTCTGAACAGCCGCTAGGGCAAGTCTAAAGTAGCTTCTACCATGGTTGGTTTGGACGGGTCCTAATTTAGACCCAATCAGGAAGATGTCTAGAATTGATAATATTAAGAAAATTTTAAAAATTTGCGGGCTTGAATACTACTACTAATTATTTGTGATGAGTTAATTTAGGATTGATACTAAATATATATGATATAACAATAAAATATATATTTTTTATAGTCATCTCTACAATCAATATCTATTTATTACTCAGGTAAATGTCACAAATAACACATGAAGTTCAGCAAAATATGTAATTAGTACCTGAACTTTGAAATTAATCGTTTTAGGATTTCAAAAAATTTTCATGTATGCTAACCAATATCATAGATGTACTATTCATCACAAAAATTTTTTAGGTACTAATTGATCAATTTTAAAATTTAAATACCTAATTATATATTTTATTAAAATTAAGATAGCTTAACCCTTTTTCTCCCATGTCAAACTTATTTTTATGTACATTTGGTATTAATGATAGGATATTGATGGGATTAAATCCATGCTTTCTATGCTTGCAAACATGTTTGTTAAACTAGACAAATTTATCGCTCCACAATTTATTCTAAACCATTAGCAATATCCTGTCACTAACTGATAGAACCTATTTTTGAAGTAATTATTTTCATATAAATTTAAGAATTTGTTTCTATCTAAATGTCAAGCAGCTACCAAAATGGCAACGACGAAGGATATTATGTTCTTCTTATGTTTGTCTGTATGCTTGGAATGCAATCTTGACAACCAATGCCACCTTGCAAGAATATTTGCAAGTTAGTATGCAAAAATTTTAAAAGCGTGTCCTATTGTGATGGTTTATGTTGTAAACCTTTCCCCCCTGAGCTGATAATAGGCGGCTTTAAACAAATGCAAGGAGAGAACCGACTTTGTCAAAATAGCTGCTCAAGGATTCAATTAAAGGGTTATGATATGTCTCTATTATATACTCTTATGTTCTTAATAACCATTTATACCATGTACAATGTTTGAAAGGACAGTTCTTTATGTATGCTTATCTATGCTCAAGTATATGGTATGACTTTCTTTCTTTTATCGTCATCACCTTCTTCTTCTTCTTCTTGTTTCTTTTTTTCTTTTTCGATGAATTATTTCCTTCAAACGATGAATCCTTTACATTTTGTAAAGAGTAGCCACATGCAATAGAAAATGACTGAAATCTACTCTTACGACATATTGTAAACCTTCAAAGCAAGCAAGAGTTTTGATAGAATTTATATTCAAGATTCTATTATAGATAAGCTATAAAAATATTACTTAGTCGTAATAATTACCAGATGGACAGACATGCACCGATGCAATTGTGTAAAATGAAAAAGATTAAACTTAATACATGCTAAGAAAAGAAAATTATTTGTATTGTAAAGGCTTGGAACTAATTAATCCATTTGTACCTTTGCTATTTCTTTTAATTTGTATACATTATGCTTATATAAATAGATGCATTAAAAATATCAAAAGTAATGAAACCACTAGTCACCTTTTTAAGTTTTCTCCTATAATAATTCTAGATTTGATAAATCTTGAAATGGATTAAGTATATGAAAACATCATTTATTGAAAAGGAATGTAACCCATGGATCTACTGTAACTTTGAGAAGCAGTATGTTTGAAATCTCAAATTAATTTTTTATTTAGAATACTAATTGAAATTAATTTCTTAAATAAGATCAAAATGAAAATTATTATCAATTTACCACAACAAAATTACGTTTTTATCACAGGATATACGAGTGAACAGTAAATGTACTTATATCGCGTTTTAAAACACGATATACACGTGCATATCGCGACTATAAAATGCGATATATATTTGACGTAGGAGCAATATTGTGATTAATAATCATGATATTGCGATAATAGTTAAATATTAAATCGCAATTCTTTCACGCGATTTTTGTATAAATTTGCATATCTTGTTTCTTAAATGCGATTTTGCAACTGGAAATTGGTAATTAATTTCATTCAAATGATATATTAGTAATTATTTTGTATATGAACCTTAGACATGTATTGGACTCTTGAAATCTCCTTCTAGGATTGCTATACAACTAAAATGACCAAAAATGGAAGTCTTTGCCTTAATTATAGTGCATTTAAGGTTAGGGAATACATTAAGGTTCCCCTTAACATACTGGGTGATTATTGACTTTCTTTCTTCCATTTATTAAATGGTTATGTTATTTTGTACTCTTAATATAGATTTGCCTCTTACTAAAATTTCCTTTTTTCATAATAAAATTTCCTCCTTAAATTATGATAATTAAAATGAAAAGTTGATTTTTGGGTGATTTATAGATTAGGTTATCTTAAGCCTTTTAATATATTGTAATTATGCATATTATTAAATTTATTTTTAATATGTTTGCTAATGTCTTAATTCATTAGTTCCTAAATGATATTCACAAATCATAAAACCAATGAATCAAGAATACATTATGTATTTACATTTGATGTTCTAAGTTGGAATAGGATTAGAAGAAAGGTGGTGGACGCTTTAGAAAAAACTATGCCATCTATCTAAAATATAATATCGAAAAGGAATCCATGTACATTATTAGGGCCTTTTTTCTTTGGCAGCATCATCATTAGGTTATACTTGGCTAAATAACCATGTATTTAAAAAAGTAGATAAAGTCAAGCAAATTATAGAAATACAGAAATAGTGGTAAGGAGAGAATAAATTAGAGACAAGGCTATTGGAGTCATTTAGGAAACTTGATTATGTGTTAAGAAGTGGAGGCAGAGGCCATTTTAAGGGATGAATGGAAAATTGTTGGGATAGTTAAAAAGAAAGAAAGAGGCAATCGAGAGCGAGGAAGTGATGTAGGGCACGAGTAAGAGTTAGATATAAAGTGAGAACATTTTCAAATTGTTGGTGTTGTAATATGGTAACTATTGAGTAAAGAAAAAGGTTAAGAGTAGGATAAGAGAACAACATACATGAAAGGGCTTGTGATGGGATAGTACTATCGGGTGGGGCATCCATTGTTAAAGAGAAATATTGGTGGCCTCAAAGCGGATGGGATGAAGGAAAAGAAGAAAGCAAAAGAAACAATAAAAAATGTATTATAGTTATCTAGTTTGTTCAATCAAATCATATTTTAATTGATTGAGTGGGATAGATTTCATGCGCTACCCACTGTTTGTCAATTAAACTGCACTAACCTCTATAAAACTAGAGTTTGAATTAAAAGCTATGGTTTAAACTGTTCAAACTTTTGAGGTTCTTAATGGATGAAATCTTAAGAATATCTATTTATTCCAATTTAGTCATATCCTGGATTGGTATGGTTTGAAAGTTAAGTTATAGTTCTTATGAAAGGTTCAAAAGTTTTCCTTTATTTTTTGAGACTAAAGGTTTAAGTATCTTGATTGCAAGCAAGTACACCTATGCTATTGTTATGGTATTACAATGGATTAGATCAAGTGTCATCCGTCAAAGAATATAAGGAAACCAACTTAATTTTTAAGCACATACAAAACATTTATTAGGGTTCACCAAGATATCAAAAGCAGTAGCTAAACATTGAACCCCTCAAGAATTATCTTGTGTTCTTAAATAGCATCAACTTCCATATTGATTTCTTAATTGGTGAGAATTTCTAATTTGTATTAACATCCCTCTTGAGAGCACTCTCACCTAATCTTGGATTGATTAATTGATAGCTTCCAAATTAAAAGCCTTAGTATTAAATATCTATATGAGAATGCCACTAATTGGTTTGATCTTAATTTGAAAAATTTATGTTGCCTTACCTCTAGGATTGCATAAAACCTCTTTTAATCATGTAAATTTATTTAAACATATAATTTGTCAATTTAGATGAATGAAATCTAACATTGAATCCCTAAATGCACAAATAAAGATATAAGTAACAATAAAGTATATATTATTAGATTCCAGAAAACAATAATTTCATTAGACAGAAATGATCGTGTGGTTTTCTTAAGGTCTATTGAATCTAGGTATTACTTATTTTCTCCTCCTTAGAAATAAATGTGAAAGCAAAACAAGAAGTAAAATCTAAAAAACCAATGAATATATCCTTTGTTGATATTGAATTTTGTATTCTTAAGTTATAATAAATTATTCTTTACCTTTCTCTTGCATTCTCTACTCTCTTTAGGTTAGAAATATTGTCTTTAGAGAATGCCCTAGATGTTTCTCAAATTCGGCTCCTTTTTTAGGTTAACACATTAGGGCTTTTTTATATATGGAGAGAAAATTTTGCATCAAGCTAAGCAAAAAAAAAATCAATTTTCAAAAGCTTATAAGGTCAAAATTTCCTTAAATAAACCTTACATAGAAATTAACCATACATTGCACACAGTCTATTCAAAGTGCAAGAGATCATGCTCTTATACTAATTTTGCACCTCAAATAATGTAAAAATTCAATTCCTTAGCAACTTTTACTTGTGCACAGAACCTTAATCATATATTAATACCCTTAGACCACTTTAACATTGAATATATGACATTGTACTAGTTACTAATTGGTGTAAAGTAATATTAAATGTATCATTTAAACATTGATCCATAAACTCAAAATTAGAATTAATATCAATTAATTAAGCAAGAGTTATCCATACTTTGTTCACTTTTGCTAAATTGTATCCACTCCCCTTTTCCATCTCGTAAAGCATCACATTTTAGAGCAAATGCATGTTATATCCACTCATCCCTACGTTTTGCTCCACATTTTTCAAAAAGGGAGTATTTTCTTTTGCTTTTTCTCCTTTTGCAATTGTACTGGTTTAATTAGTTAATAAGTCCTAAAGTAGAAGACCTTAAGCTACTAGTTTTTTAGTTTTAAGATGCACCTTTGAACCTCCACTACTTTAACTATTAAGTTCAATTTTATTAGATTTTGCTCTTGTTCCTTTTAGTGAGTTTTCATTTGATAATGCCAACTTTGTCACCTAAGCGAATAGGTGCTATCCTCCCAAAGCTGTACCCCTAAGCTTAATTACTCAAATCAGCGAAGCCTACTTTGAATTACATTTAATTCAACACATTGAATTTTAACCTCGTGCTTAATTTAGTAGCCAAACTCCTTATAGAAGACCAAAAACATACTTGAGGCTAGAATACAGAGAAACTCAAAATCTGATTACTCAAGCCATTGGAATAAATAGACACTTTTGTTAGTCTCTTAAAAACAACCCCCATTTACCGAGCAATTGACAATTGTATAAACTCTACCCTCAGGTCTCAATTCTTGAAAATAGAGAAAGGATCAATGCAACACTCACACACATTGAGGCAACTATATTCCAAGTAGTTCGGATAAAAAAAATAAGCTTAAAAGATTAGCGGATAGATGTTAGTAAGGTCATATAAGTTAAATGAAGAAATATAAGAAATTATTATTAAAATAATAGTGAAGTTGGCTATAGTGCTAAATTGGATAATTTGAGCTATAAGTTGGAAAAAACTAGCCAACTTAATGAATTAATCTGGCTAGGCTGATGAAGGTTGAAGAACTATATAGAAATTGGCATTGTTGACAATACAAACATAACTTAGAAGATATGAAATTAAAAGAATTATGAGAGGCCACGGGTTTAAACTTTTGGATCATCTATATAGTATCCCGAAAATTTTGATAAGGTACATTAAGGTAGTATTTGGTTCCTTTTATTTTAAGGAACAGAACTGGACAAATACTCTTGTCCTTCGTTTGGTTTTTCTCATGGGCATAGTAACAGGACAAAAGAATCCCAAAGGAACAAGACAAGTTTTAAAATAATTGTGCCATAGATCCAGTGGTACAAAAATTAGAACGCACAGGACAAGTGACTTTTGTTTTACAAATTACAAAAATATCCCTGTTGCTAACGTCTCTTTCCCTCTCCTCTTTCTCGTCTCTCTTTGATCTTTCATTGTTCATGGGGCTCGTTCCTCTTCTCGTTTCTCTTTGATCATTTCTTGTTCGTTCGTCTGAGCTCCATTCTATTCGAATTCCTCGGTCAGCTAGCTCAGGTCTGTCTGTCTGTCTCTCTCTCTCTCTTTCTTGTTTTTTCATGCGAACAGACAAGTACTAAATTAGGGTTTTTTTTTTTTGGAGAAATGAAAAAATTATGCATTTTGTATCCTGTGTTTGTAATTTGCTCTTTCTCTCTTTTTCTCTTCCCTTACATGTAATTTGTAAACCTCGATTTGTGTTTGATATTCGGTTTCAATTACAACCCTAATTAGCACTGTGTTAGATAGGTGTTTGACAAAATGTGAAAGTAAATTTTGGGTCATGTACATGATGTGAATGACTATGCTGTTCTTTACCAATATTTCTTTTATAATGATAAGGTAGTTTGTTAAGCTTGATCAATTGTTACTGTGTAACATGGTTTGTGCAACTCATATGTTAGCGAGGTTCATCGTGAAATCCATATGCATCTAAGCTTTATGATAAGACAAGATTTTGGAAAGCAAGTTTGGTCTTAGCCAAAGCATATAATAGAGAAGATATTCTGAGAGGGAAATTGCCAGAATTTAATAGCACTTGCAGAATCATGAGGACCATGTTTGAGATTTATATCCTTTATATCATGAAATTATATGGAAAGATAGTCATAACTCATGCCACTTACTGGAAGTTGTCCACTCGAAAACAGTTTGATTTCCAACTGCTAGAGAGAAAATTCCTGTGTTGAGTACATTTATTACTCTTGGAGATGCCTAAAAGCTTAAGCTTATTAAATCAAACATCAGGACAGGACAGGATGATCAAACAAAGTGGACAGATCTTTGCTTTTCATTTTTGTTTTGGCAGGAATTCTTGTTTGTTTCTCCAGAGAAACTTAACTATCATATGTGCACATTCATACTTCTTAGCTACGGTATTGGCCTAAACGTCAAGTTTCTGGAATTAGGTACTTTAGCAACCCCATAACTTGATCTTTGTATTTATATTTGTATGGTTGAAGTTCAATGATTCCTGAGTTGGGCTGTTTTTTTCTTTCCAAGTACATGGATCAGCAATCTATTTTTCTTATTTTCAATCTTATATCTGATCGATGGAATAAACTGGGCATGGAATTATGAATCGTTAACAATTGTTCTTGTGAATTTGCTATTCTTTGTCGAATCCGAAAAGAAGGGGAAAAAAATTCTTAGTGTATATTAAAGAAGAATGATTTTAAATTGTCATAAATGCACAACATTATTATTTATTTTATCAACACTAACGAAAAATGAACCCAGAACCAGATCATTTTGAACATCAATGATTAGTCTACAAGTAGCCTTAAATTGGCCCAAGAAAGGGAATATAGCTAGGTTGGGTGATACTGCTAATTAAACACATCCTTATTTAGTGAAAAGGAAAAGATAATAAATATGAACTTTCATATGATATTAATCAGAAATTTGCTGTGAATTAGCTCGAGGTAGGTGAAGTCCAGGCAGCCAAATGATTGAATTAAACACTACTTTATATATATATATATATATATATTGGATGGAACAGATGTTCAATTTTTTTTTCTTTTTCCCCTTTCCCATGCCCGGTAGATGATAGGCAACCAAATAAATAAATATAAATATAGCATTAGTCTAGCAAACAGCGACCACATAAGAATGGCTTGAAGTATATATATATTGTATATATATTATATACGTAGAGAGGTAGAATAAATAATAACCTGACAGAGCATTAAGACCATTGAAACATGTTTTGAAGAAACTAGTGCCCCCTCCATTGTTAATATTAATATTTTGGCAAATATTTATTATAGTACGACAGAGTAATGGACTTGTTGGCTGGTGATCATATTGATATCTATTAGTCCTATATTTTTCATGAAATATTTAGTTTTGGAAGCTTATGAGTTCCCCTGTTTTTCAATTGTTGTCTGGTTTGTTTATCCCATATTTTGAACCTCATTGTATTCCTTTTCAAATTCTTATGGTGGTAGCATAGGTAGCTTGAGGATCAATTGGAAACCAATATTAGTATATACGATATTTAATACTTTGGCAAAATACTTCTTTATTTTGTGTGTGTGACTCTCTTTAATGTTTCAATGTCTTGGTGAATTTACAGCATGGATAGTAAGGATAAGAAATGTCGGTGTAATTGGAGCGAGGTTGAAGAAGAAACATTACTTTCGGTATTAGAAGAGTTGGTTACTGAAGGTTATAAGGGAGAGAATGGAACTTTCAAATGTGGGACTCATGAAGAAATATTGAAGAGGATGAAACAATGTATTCCGGAAATAAATCTTAATGTGAAGCAAGTTACTAACAAGATGAAGAGATGGTCGGTTAAGTTATCAGAGGTGGTTGATATGATGAATACTAGTGGATTTGGATGGGATGACACCAGAAAGTGCGTCTTAGTGGATAGTGACCAAGTGCTTGCTGAGTATATGGAGGTATGTTGAAGTTTTTTTTTTTTTTTTTTCATCAATGGAATATGGTTTATCTGTATTGTGTATTGTAGTGGGTAGTGTATTTCACAATTTTAGTGACTTGTCTATCAAAGCAATTGAATCCTTGTAATATCAGTATTACTTACCATGTAAAGGAATGTTGTCATTAAAGCGTCTTTTTTTTTTTATATGCAGAAACAACCCAAAAATTGCAATCATGCCAATAAAGAATTCAAGGAATTTGAAAGGTTACAAAGGATTTTTGGAAAGGATAGGGCGCATGGTAAAGCAGCTGAGACACCAGCAGATGCAGTGAGAGAAATGCAAGCTGATGGGGTAAATATAGAAGAAGATATGGAATCAGTTCAATCTCCTGAAACCTTCAGTCATGGCTCTCACCATTCATCTGGAGCGCCTCCCCGTAAGCGTCGCAAGGTGGAATATGTAGCTGACTTTATTTCTGTATTCGAGAAGAGTATTAGAGATGTTAAAAATGATTTTGCCATACTCGCAGAGAAAATAGCAAATCCTCCAAGAGACGACATAGTAGAAGAATTAAAAACTTTGGTTTGACTGAAAATGAAGAGTTGGATGTAGTTATGAAAATGGCTTCAAATCCACAATACGAAAAATTTTTCTGGAGGCTTCAAGGAGAACAAAGGGTAGCATTTGTTAGGCGACTAATTGGTTGAGTTGGGTAGTTGATGGATATTTGAAGAGAGAAACTCTAATAGAGGATTTGTTGATATTATTAGAAACTCTAGTAGCCAACAATGCTGGATAGAGTATCTTCTTATAAACTTGTAGTGACCCAAATATATATTGGGCATATTAGTAAAATAGATTTTGTTGCTTATGGATTGATACAAAGCATGTTGCTACTGTTTGCAAATGGAATTTTGGTTAAGCCTTTGACTTGTTTTATACTCCCATGATACATCATTGAATTTGTGTGCATCATTTCAATTTCAATCATTTTATGGTGTCTCTTTAATTTGTGAATGTAGCTTAATTTTTGGAATGGACATTTACAAGGTTCTTGCTTTTATAACACAAATGAAATTTGTCTTTGTCTTGAGTTTTTATACATAATCATATACCGCAAAAACCAGAAAGTTGCTTTTATGGTTAATTACTTGTACTTTTTTTGGTTATTGCAAAATTTGAAGTATTGAAAATTGCTTGGCATTGCAAATTGGATTATGATGGTTATTGTAAATATATATTATTTTTAAAGATTTACTATTAATTTAATAATTAGTTAATATTGTTCAATATTAATATTCCCTACTAATGTAAGAATTAATATTGATCTAGATATAAATATATTGCTATGTAATTAATTAGCTTGATATTGATAGTATTAATTTAATTAATTTTGTGTTTATTAAATATTAAGCTAATTAATTTATTATATTAATATTTAATATTTTAATTAGGTAGCAAATTTTTGCAAAAATTAATCTTTTTAAATTGTATTTATTAAATAATATAATGAATAAATTAAATAAATATATTACAACACAAGGGTATAATGGTCAATGTATAATGTCCTGTCCTATACTTATACATACCAAACATTGGACAGCACAAAAATTCTTGTCCAGTACTATACATTCCAAACATGGGACAAAAAATTTGTTCTGTCCAGTACTTCTTGTACTGTGCTGTCCAGTTCCTCTTGTTCTGTCCAGTCCTTAAAACCAAACGCAACCTAAGACTGAAAGATATAAACTACGTAATAAGTACTCCTAGGCTATGATCATGGGAAAGACTTTTTCCTAACATTAATTTATGAAGATAGTTTGCCAAAAAATTAACCAAAAAAGAAAAAGGAAAAAACACACACGCACACATAAGAAAAGTTACATAATTTATAATTTTATAATTGGCTAAGTGTTTGCAAAGTCTTTATAAATATATGGAAAGTATTACAAAACAGTGTTGCATATTGATAGGCTTTGTATATATAATTGTAAACCTATACCAATTGTAGTATAGGAAATTATGTTTATAGGTAGCACTATGTGTTTATTTTTTTTTTAATGAGCTTGTATATGCATACGTATTATAGTAAATATACTTCTATTTATAATAGTTAATTATATTAGTAAAATGTAGTAAGACTTATAAAAGAAGTGATTTTTGTATAATTCATTAACGTAATTGATAAATTATCTTTTGGAGTTCTTTCTTATAAAATTGTATAATTTTGATTTGAATATGTTGTTTTTGTATATATGGGTATATTTGTATATAGATCGTATTTCATGTACAAAAAAATGATTTTTGTCTTTTGAGATAATTTTATGTACCATCTATTATAACTTTCTAGAAAGCCCAAATAACTATATAAAATACTACTTATAAATAATTATTCAATAAGATATATAGAAGATATAAATATATGTTATCGCTTGTGTAAGACACGTGTTTAGTTTAATTTTTATCACACTAATGTATACATACAAAACAATGAGCGTAATATATAAATATATATATATATATATATATTTGTTGGCAACTACGTGCCTAAAACCATTTTATTTTACAAAGTATCTTAGAAAACTATTTTATTTTACAAAACATCACTTAATAGAAAGTGTAATAAGATGATCCACATAAATTATATCCACGTAGTGTTGCTTATATAAGAAAGATTTTTGTAACGACCCATGATATATTTTATTCTACTTTATATCTATAATCGAAAGTTTGTATAATTTTGTAACTTTAAGAAATATATCTATTAAGTAGTTTTTCAAGTACAAGATATAGTCTTTTATCTTACAATACTCAGCGTTACGACTTCTCAAAAGCTTTCATAATTAAGTATGTTACATTTTACAATACTTGTTATATTGTGCCTATAAATATTTTTAATGTATAGTCAATAACTTTGTAGTTAACGTTGTAATATTTTGGAAAGCGTATAATATTATATAGTTATGTGTAGTATAGATTAATACACAAAAGTATGTTATACAAACATGTTATTACTTAAATAAAAATTTAATCTACACACATTTAAGATTGTAATTTATATATAAAAAAGAGCATAATTATAAGTCACAAAAAATATCTTTATTATGTATTAGAATTAGTGACATCATTAGTCGTGTATTAGTTTTTAGCAAATTTTAAAATATTTGGTTATGAGCACAATGATAAAATAGTAGGATAATATAGATACATCTGAGAGCCTTAAATGATTATAGAAAGAGTATATAATAAAATAATCATATTAATTGCTATAGGATGAGTTTTTGTAGTAATTAATCACTTCATATAAAACTTTAAGAGTTTCAAGTAGAAATCCATGGGCGGATTTGGCTTCGATTTGATTTTTAGGGACCTGGAAATGTTGTCCAAGGATGGTCCGGGTTCGAGGTGAGTGTGGTTTAGGGATGCAACCGGGGTGGATTTAGGACGGGTTTGTTTGAAATTCGAACCCGATCCGAGTCCTTAATGAGTGTCCTAGAACCCGAGAAAAATCCTATCGCGTTTTTCGTCATTCCCAAAACCCGACCCGCTAGGATTTAAGGAACCCATAACCTGACCCGACTCGATCCGATTCTAAGATTTTTAATTTTTTATTTAAAAAAAAGCAAAAGAAAGAATTTTGTTTTAAGTTATTAATGATACAAAAACTTATATTGAAACAATGAATTTTAGACAATAATATCATATAAAATGATGCAAACACTTCATTTCCACTTACTTTCACATACATATAATATAAATGGGATCCTTGCTTTAATAACTTAATATTTTTAATTTTTTAATATTTTGAATTTATGTCGGGTCAGGTTTTCCCAACGGGTTACATAATAAAACCCAAAACCCAACCCGATAACTTATTGGGTTTTTTTTTTAATTCCAAAATCCGCCCCAAAACCCTATAGGGTTTTTAGCGGGTTGGCGCGGTCGGGTACCTTATAACGACCCGTCCCGTTGCATCCCTAGTGTGTTCAGCCTCCTTAGATTCCTTTTTTTTTTTTTTTTCTGGCTTCAAAATAAATATTTAAAACTTAAAATAAAAATTGAGCCTAAGATTATTATAATATTTAACCTAATTTCACTCAAAATTATTAAGGATATGTAAAGTATATACCATTTGAGTCGAATAATTAGCAATGTAGGAGTTAAGTAATATTTTAAATCTCTAAAAGAAGTTACAAAAGAAAAGAAAAATGTTCCACATTTTAAATAATAATAATAATAATTTCTATTGATGTTTAAACATTAATGTGATTTATGTTTTATTTTTTATTTTATTTTTCCTATTATCATTTTAAATGATAATTATAATTTTTTTTATTTATAATTAGATATAGGACATCCTATATTCTTATCCATTGATAATGCAACTAATTTTCCTTCATCGATGGTTTTGTAGCTAGTAATATGAACATGGTATCTCAAATAGGATAGATCGATTCGATCTATTCCTATTATAATGGATAGCCATTCCCTTGTTCGATCGAGTTCAAGTTTCAAGTAACCAGCCTAGATCCAACCATTTCACACCCCTAGTTCATACCATGCATTCAAATGCAAGAAAATTGAATCTAAAGACCTCTAAAAATAGGGACAATTTAGTTTTATAAGCATTTTCATGTTTATTAATATAACCATTATTACATTTTCATAATATTTCACGTGGGAGTTTCCATATGGGACTAATTTTTCATGGAGAGTAAATAGGTCTGCATTTACATAGAGCCTTTACATGAATTTAATAACTTTTCTCGAAAAACAAAAATTCCTAGTATTTAACCCTGTCGAAGCTGTACTGCCGTATGGACCAAACTAATGTTTCAAAAAAAATATTATTCCTAAGGGCTTGAACACCATAAGTAATTAATTTTATTAATCAGCTAATTTGGGAATCAAACTAGATATAAGTGACATAATAAGAATATAATCTTTATATTATGGATCAAGTTACAACTTGCAATAAGAATTCTAGGGTTTTCTTTTTCATTTTCTTCCCTCCCCTCCCCCCCCCCCCCCCCCCCCCCCCCCCCCCGCCCCCCCCCCCCCCCTCTTTCCTTCTATGCGACCCCTTTTTTTTTCTCCTTCCTTTAGGAGAAATGATTATAGAGAAGATCTTCCAGACGAATTTAGGTAAGAAAGCTCTATAGTCTTTTATATCAAATTCCTATTACAAGCACATAGGAAATTGCATTGGTTATTAATTTGATCAACACGTTATCGTGCCAACTACGTGTGAATAGTTTGATATGTTAGTATTTGCGTTTTAAACTGATTTGTTGACAACGAGAGAAGTAGACTTAAAATAGGTAAGAAATCATAATGGGTAATACAATGAGAGAGCCGTAGAAACATATACTTGTTTAACCTAACAAAATTAGCTACCCCACAATTTGTTCTAACCATACATAATATTCGTCATTCCACGGTCTTGTCTTGCTGGTGTTATCTCCTAATAAACCAACTTTTGTTGTAATGAAGTAATTACATCCTATACATATACGAAAACTTATTTCAAATTAAATTTTTATTACAGAATGGCAGCAAAAAACACCTTCTATTATGGACTTTTTCCTGTTTGCACATTTGCAATGACAATCTTATCGACTTAATGCTTGATCCTGCACGGGTTGTCTTGAGAAATTATGCATGAATAGCAAGCCGATTCCTTTTGCAGCAACTTATGCTGTGGAACCACAGTTGAGGTGGACAACAGTGTTCCAGATTTTCCTATATTCTAAAAGTACGATGTTTAATGTATACTTTTTTTTTTTTTTTGTTATTGCTTATATGTTAATTTTATGCTCTTAAAGTCTCGATGATGACAACTCTTTTTTTTCATTTTGCAATGGATTTCTCCTTTGAAATAATTATTATCCTTTTCCTTTAGAAGGAGTTGCCATTCAATGAAAGCAAACGATGGAAATATACTCTTGGTACATAAAATGAGTTATAGGGGCAAAAGAAAAGCACATTGAAAATTCAATTTACATAAGGCACTAATGATTCGCTCTAGCTACTCGTTGGTTAATGCTATAAGCCAGTGGAATTGTGAAGAGCTGAAATGACACATTGCTATACCTATTAATCGCATTTAAACTCAATTTGATCTCGACCTATCTTAAAAATATTAAACATTTAAGCTTGATCAACTAAAACTAATCAAGTTAATATTACGAAATTCAATCTTTGACTTGATAAATTTTCAAGTAGTTTGAGCTTAAAGCCGTTAGACAAGTGATTCTAATTCATCTACAGTCATAGATGCAAGTTACTCTAACATAGTCGCATTGACCTTTCAAAGCAAACATGTAAATATTTCAAACCAAAGCCATGCCAAATCTTTTTGTTTTGCTTCGATTTGGTGTCAACGTGATGTTAGAATTTGGATTGTACACTATATGCATACATATTTATAAATACATATGGACATGTAGACGTACATGTATTGTGGCTAATAATTATATACATATTACTATTATAAAGTTTAAGGACCTAATAAAGTGATATAATTTTATGTAATGGTCCATATCATCTAAAATATAAAGTGTGGTGTTAATATATGTGTAGAATTCCTGAAGTGTAAATTATCAATTAATGATGGGCACATTGGTAATTTCACACATAAAGATTTATTATAAATAGGGTGTGGTCCCTAATTGATGTATCAATTCTTTCTTTCTAAATTCCCATCTGTCAAAAAAAAAACCTAAGGAGATACAATCAATTAGAAGATCATCTTCCTAATTCTTCAATTAATCATGAATTCTGGTACGTTTCCGCATTTTTCTTGTTATCAAATAATTTCTAGACAGGATTCGGTTCTTGGGTTAATTAATTAATTAATATTAATTCTATCAAGTGGTATCAGAGCCTAATCTTGTTCTCGAATTGTTTGAATTCTGTTTTGATGATTACTTATCGTACATAATTTTTATTTGATCAAATGAATTGATTATGACATGATTGAGGAAGAATTTTTAATTTCAGTATCTTGGTAAATTTTGGTTTTGTGGTTCATTCATATAATTTGATTGTTTGTACTCATGTTATACTTGTATATTGACAAAAGCACATCGAATCAAAAGGCATGCATGAATTTTGTTGTCCACCATGCATGCATGATATTTCTGATATTTATCACTTTCATTGTTTTCTTCTACGATCATCATGCGGATTCTATTAAATGTATATTTATATTGTTGATTTGTTTTATTGATGAAAAAGAAAGGGAAAACATTGCATGCACTATATTATTGCACTGATGATGGTGGTGATGACCGAATAATATGTTATTCTGCATGTCGGATATCATCATACAGTTTACAGTAAAAAGAATGAAAATAAATTGTGGCCCAAATATGAAATGATGTTTCATAAAGAGTTGTAACTCTTCCTAATAGGTGTCTTGATGGGAGACATTGTTTCATGAAGAGGTTACATTCATTCATTTATTTTATTCATTTTGAATAATATTTTAGTTGAAATAAATACAAAATTTTGGTTTATATATGCATTAGGATAGTATATATTTTTCTGCTTATAATTAGTGATTAATTATATAATTTAAATTAATTATACTTAGTTTTTCACTTCAATTAATTGAAATGATATAGTCACCAAAGTGACCTCTGTTGTGGACATTTTTTGTTTGTGAATCACTAAGATGGTAGTATGTGTTTTTATTCATGCGAATAATATGTCGGCCCAAAGGAAGACTATTATTTGGCAGAAATTTATACATGCATGTGGTAATGAGTGAGATGATTATAAGGTGTCCATTGTGAGCATTTAGTTAGCCCAAAGGAAGGCTAAATGTTTGATAGGATTTTATCATTTCTACTTGATTACTACACCAAGAAAGCCTACTATGAGTCAAATTCTCTATCCAAAGATTAGATTTGATGTCACATTGGTTATCTTGAGATGGGTTATTATTTTTTTTTTGGCATAATTAATCACTATTTTGGTTATGGATGTATGTGTGAGCTAATTATTTGTTTTATATATATTGTTCTTTGTACAGCTGATACTGTTAATGCTACTTCTGTTACTACCACAATCAATAGTATTCCGATGCTTAATGGTAGTAATTTTAAAACTTGGAAAAATAAGGTGACTATGGTCTTGGGATGCATGGATTTAGACCTTGCATTGAGAGAGCAACCTCCTGCACCTCTTACAGATCAAAGCTCTTCCGAGGATAGGAAGAGTTTTGAGAGGTGGGACCGCTCTAATCGCATGAGTCTTATGATAATGAAAAATGCTATCCCAGAGACATTTCTGGACACTATGTCTGAGGAAACTAATGCCAAAAGCTTCCTTAATACCCTTGAAGAGCGCTTTGCCAAAAGTGATAAGGCAGAGACAAGTGCATCTTTAAGAAAACTTGTCTCTATGAGGTATAAGAGTAATGGGAACATAAGGGAGTACATCTTAGAAATGTCTCATCTTGCTGGAAAATTGAAATCACTAAAGATAGAGCTTTCGGAAGATTTGCTCGTTCATTTAGTGTTGATTTCACTTCCTCCACAATTTGGACAGTTTGAGGTGAGCTATAATTGTCAAAAGGACAAATGGACATTTAATGAACTCATCTCTCACTTAGTGGAAGAGGAAGATAGGATGAAACAACATAAGATTGAGAGTGCTCATTTGGCATCAACCTCTTCAGGCCATGGTAAAAAGAGGAAAGGTAAGGAGATTGTGGTGTCACAAGCACAAAAGAAGCATAAGGACATGTCCAAGGGACGTACAGAAAAGAAATGCTTCTTTTGTAAGGACACTTCTCATATGAAGAAAGACTGCACTAAGTATCACACTTGGCGTGTGAAGAAAGGTATGTCTTTCGCTCTTGTTTGTACTGAAGTTAATATGGTTTCAGTTCCAAGGTATACTTGGTGGTTGGATTCTGGTGCAACAACTCACATAAGTATATCTATGCAGGGTTGCCTGAACTGCCGAAAACCCAATAATGATGAGAAATTCATATACATGGGGGCTGGAAATCCGGTGGAAGTTCAAGGCATAGGACTTTTAAGTTGTTGTTATCTACTGGTTTTTATTTAGAATTAAACAACACATTTATTATACCGTCTTTTAGACGGAATTTAGTTTCAGTTTCTGTATTGGACAAAGAAGGATTTATTTGTTCATTTGGACATAGAAAATGTAATGTTTATTTTAATTCTATGCTTATTGGAACTAGTACTTTATCTGATTATGACAATCTTTATTTACTTGATACAATATCTTCCTATGGTGAGTCCCACAATGTTGAAACCAAAGGCACTAAACGCAAATTTTCAAATGAAAATTCTTTCTCTTTATGGCACAAACGTTTGGGTCATATCTCTAAACAGAGAATTGATAGGCTTGTGTCGGAAGGGATTATTGAAAAGTTTGATCATTTGGATTATGATACTTGTGTTGAGTGCATTAAGGGTAAAATTACAAACAAGAGAAAAGTAGGAGCCGAGAGAGTTAAAGATGTCTTAGAACTGATACATACGGATATTTGTGGGCCATTTCCTACAGCTTCATGGAATGGTCAACAATACTTTATCACGTTCATTGACGATTATTCTCGATATGGCTACCTATATTTAATTCATGAGAAGTCACAAGCATTGGACGTTTTCAAGTCATTCAAGGCCGAAGTTGAAAATCAACTTGGTAAGACTATTAAGTCCATTAGATCTGATCGTGGTGGTGAATACTACGGTAGATATGATGGATCAGGTGAGCAACGTCCAGGTCCTTTTGCTCGTTTCTTAGAAGAGTGTGGGATTGTCCCTCAATACACTATGCCAGGTTCTCCAAACATGAATGGTGTAGCAGAGAGACGTAATAGAACCCTTAAGGATATGGTAAGAAGTATGATTTCTCGTACAACTTTACCTCACTCTCTATGGGGTGATGCATTAAAGACCGCAGTCTATATCCTTAATAGAGTTCCTACAAAAGCTATAAATAAAACCCCTTATGAGTTATGGACTGGTAAGAAACCAGTCTTAAAGCACTTACGAGTTTGGGGATGTCCAGCTGAGGCAAGGCCTTATAGGCCAAATGAAAAGAAACTGGATGCAAGAACTATTAGTAGTTATTTTGTGGGATATGCAGAAAGATCACGAGGGTATAAATTCTACAATCCCAAAACAAGAACATTTTTTGAGACGGGAATTGCCCGATTCTTTGAGGATGTTGAGTTTGGAGGGGAAGATAAGGATAATAACTTTGTTTTTGAAGAGGATTCAATAAATTTTCCTCTCTATACAGGTACTGTTGATAATGATCAGGTTGTCATACCTAACGTTATTCAACAACAACATCAAGATCCATTACAAGATAATGATGTTGAACTTCCTACTCATCAAGATCAACAGGCATTACCTGTAGATCATCCAGTAGTTCCTCAACAGATTATTTATGAGGAGCATCAAGATCAAACTCAACAACCTCAAATTCAAAATGAGTTAGAGCCTTTAAGAAGATCTACTAGAGTAAAGAGAAGTACATTTTCAGATGATTATGTATATCTCATAGAGAATGAAGAACATGTTGACTTAATGGGAGATGATCCAATCACTTTTCATGAAGCAATTGAAAGTTCTAATTCTCATAAGTGGATAAATGCCATGAGTGAAGAAATGCAATCCATGAAAGACAATGACGTTTGGGATCTTGTTTTATTGCCAGAAGGTGTGAAACCAATTGGTTGTAAATGGGTATTTAAGACCAAAAGGGATTCACAAGGCAATATAGAAAGATATAAGGCTCGTCTTGTCGCTAAAGGATTCACTCAAAAGGAAGGCATTGACTATAAAGAGACTTTCTCTCCGGTTTCATCGAAAGACTCTTTTAGGACTATTATGGCTCTTGTGGCGCATTTTGATCTTGAGCTACATCAGATGGATGTCAAAACTGCTTTTCTCAATGGAGACATTGAGGAAACTATTTATATGAAACAACCAGAAGGGTTGGCTTCCGAGGAAACTAGCAAATTGGTTTGTAAACTTAAGAAATCCATTTATGGGCTCAAGCAAGCTTCTCGTCAATGGTATTTGAAATTTCATCAAGTTGTTCTCTCATTTGGTTTTGAAGTGAACACTGTTGAAGATTGTGTATACCATAAATTCAGTGGGAGTAGATTCATATTTTTGGTCTTATATGTGGATGATATTTTGCTTGCTAGTAGCGATGTAGAATTGCTTCGGGAAACCAAGAAATTTTTATCAAATAAATTTGAAATGAAAGATCTTGGTGAAGCATCCTTCGTATTAGGGATCCAAATCCATCGTGATCGTTCACGGGGAGTTTTAGGATTATCACAGAAGGGTTATATTGAAAAGGTATTACAACGCTTTGGCATGCAAAATTGTAAACCTCATGACACCCCTGTGTCTAAAGGAGATAAGTTCAGTTTGAAACAGTGTCCAAGAAATGATTTGGAATCCAAGTTTATGCAGAATATTCCTTACGCTTCAGTAGGGAGTTTGATGTATGCACAGGTCTGTACACGACCTGATCTTGCATACATTGTTGGAATGCTTGGCAGATATCAAAGTAATCCGGGAAGAGAACATTGGATTGCAGCCAAAAGAGTCTTTAGATATTTACAAAATACTAAGGATTATATGCTCACATATAGAAGGTCGGATAAACTTGAGATCATAGGGTTTTCTGATTCCGACTTTGCTGGATGTCAAGATAGTCGAAAATCAACATCTGGTTATGTATTTCTATTAGCTGGAGGTGCAATTTCTTGGAAGAGTGCTAAGCAGACACTTGTTGCATCGTCCACTATGGAAGCTGAATTTGTTGCTTGTTATGAGGCATCCAATCATGCTATATGGCTGCGTAACTTCATTACAAAACTGCGAGTAGTCGATGGCATTGAAAGGCCACTCAAGCTGTATTGTGACAATCGAGCAACAGTCTTGTATTCAAATAACAACAGGAGCTCTTCTAGATCTAAACATATAGATATTAAGTTCCTTGTTGTGAAAGAAAGAGTTCAGAGTGGTTTTATTAGCATTGAGCTAATAGGAACAAACTCCATGCTAGCGGATCCATTCACTAAGGCATTGACACCTTCGGCCTTTCATGAGCATGTTGCTCACATGGGTGTCGTTACATTTGATACAGTTTAATTTAGTGGGAGTTTTGTGTCATATGTTATGTATTTGATATCATGATATTATTTGGTTTCATAATAAAGTATCAATTTGATTTACTCTGAATTCTGATCTCATTTGGTTAAGGTTGGACCAGTTGGAAATAGGCATGTGTATATATCACATTACATGTAATTTCCATGCTACACATCCATACTTAATCTATGTCATTTAGTCAAGTTGATGTATGAGATTATTGTGGGTTTAGTTGCGAAATGACAACGACTGCTTCTTTAGTCCTTACGTTAATAAGTCTAATGGACGAGATTGTTTCAGATGATTTATCTTTATTTTTTGTGCACATTTAGTAATGGTGATTTGTATATGATCAAAGGTTTCTATAATATGAGCACATGGTTGTGCAATCCAAGTGGGAGATTTGTTAGAATTTGGATTGTACACTATGTGCATACATATTTATAAATACATATGGACATGTAGACGTACATGTATTGTGGCTAATAATTATATACATATTACTATTATAAAGTTTAAGGACCTAATAAAGTGATATAATTTTATGTAATGGTCCATATCATCTAAAATATAAAGTGTGGTGTTAATATATGTGTAGAATTCCTGAAGTGTAAATTATCAATTAATGATGGGCACATTGGTAATTTCACACATTAAGATTTATTATAAATAGGGTATGGTCCCTAATTGATGTATTAATTCTTTCTTTCTAAATTCCCATCTGTTAAAAGAAAAAACCTAAGGAGATATAATCAATTAGAAGATCATCTTCCTAATTCTTCAATTAATCATGAATTCTGGTACGTTTCCGCATCTTTTCTTGTTATCAAATAATTTCTAGACAGGATTCGGTTATTGGGTTAATTAATTAATTAATATTAATTCTATCACGTAAACCATAGTAGATGTGCGTGCGAAAGTTATTCAAAATTAATTATTACCTTTAAAAAAAAATGAAAAGAAAAATGTCCTTATTAATATTATATACATATAAATGCAAGAATATCATGTTATATGTCATTTTTCTTACGTTATCAATCATATATGACATACAATATTATGCTATATTTTATGTTTTATTTTCTCCAATTAAGCTATATATCTTTATCTATATAAGCAAATTAATTACGTCCTAAGATGTATGAAGTAAGTTTTATAACGTCGCGTGGTGGGATTTTTGCAATACTTCAAGTGGGAGAATATTCCATGTATATATATTTTTAAAAAGAAATTATATAAATATTAATTGTATAAAAAATTACATAAATAGAGTTGTTATATAAATTTTTAAAGTGAGATATGTAAATTATATAATAATCAATTATACATATGCGATATACTAACATACGTTTCCATCTCCAGCTTTTTCCCTTTTTGATCTTGATATGTCTCTAGCTAAGGCTTTTTTTCACCTTTTATCTCATTTCTTTCTACTCTCTCTCTCTCTCTCTGTATTATTTAATATTTAATGTGCTCATAGTTTTCTTCATTTGAACTTTTTGATCTCTCTCTACCATCTCTACAATTAATACACCAGGTTTTTTTTTAGATGACTGTACTAGCACCTTTTTCCAATGTCCGTTTGCAGTGTGCTATTTCTGAATTAATTAACCAGAGCTTCTTGCTAAATCAAATTAACAAGTACAACTAACTCTCATTTAGATATGCCATGTTTATGTATTTGTCTGGTTTATAAATTTCTACCTTGACATGCAACATTCAAATCACTACATATCTATACCGAAGAGCTTGATGCAAGAAACGAAGTAAAACCTTGTATCCAACAATATTAGGTCATCACTATTATGCGAGTTACAGGTTCCAAATTTTATGCTTATGGGTCATCTTGATTAGGGTCCATATGAATATGGGCCTTACAAGCATAAAACATAATTAAAAACCTAAGCTAAAACTCAAGAATGGGGAGAAAAATATTTTATAACAAATTTAGGGTTTTTTTAGATTGTTTAATTTTTATCTGTATTGTATCAGTGTCAGATTTGCATTTATAACTTATATATATCATGTTTGTATCATATTGATATTGTATTCAGTTTGGTCTGTTTATAAGTAAAATTGTTGGTTTTTCATCGGTATCTATTTCTTGATAGATATCTATTTGAAAACGATAAAAATATGATGCTAAAATGACTAGAATACGATAAAACAAACAAACCCATCCCTTTCTACAATTTCATAACTAAACAATATATGAGTAGAATAAATTAGCAATAAGGGATAATAGGATAAAGAAAATTAATACTCGATTTAACATAGAGTTCAGTCACCCCTTAGTCTCCATGATTGCACAATTGCCTCCCTTTAAAAAACTTCACACACACTTCATTCACAAATCAAAATCTCCTGAGGAGCTACACATAAAACACTTCCCATAAAAACACAGATAAGTTGTGTCTTTACGCTCCACACAAACCACTCATAAGACACAACTCATGCTCCTCATATAAACATAAAAACATTCAATTAACTTATAAATAGTGTCTTAAAAATATTTGCTAACTAAACATTTAATGGCATTGCTCACTTGTCTCAAGAAATCTCACATTGAATATAAAAGACATAATTTAGAGAGTGAGAAATAAATAATTGTTACAAATTAAGCTCATTTAAGTTTATAAAATCGCCCTTTAGCTCTTATTTATAAGGTCATCAAGATTTGTAATTGTTGCCATTTTCTCCCAAAAATGCCATGGTAAATGTGGTCTTTAAGCCAACTTACACATGCATATAATATATAGTGTGTGTGTATTGTTTTGTTAGGGTTAAGTGAGATTAGATCAGTAGATCAAATTTGTATACACACATCTTGTACTCCTTCAACACATAGTGAATTCCTCTCCTTGCCATGATTTTTTTCCATCAAGGGTTTTCCACGTAAATCTGTGTGTGTGCTTTACTTGGCTTTGCCATTATTTTGATATGTTCTAACAAATTGGTATCAGACTGTTAGGTTTGATTTATCCAAGATAATGACAACTGTAAAATATGATATTTCGTTGTTGAATCGCAACACTAGGATTTTGTTATGGCAGGTCAAGATGCGAGCGATTCTTGCATAGATGGATTTGGATGATGCGCTGCTAGGTTTGAGAATATGCCTTCATCATGGTCATTGCAAGGAAAATAATGTAAGGATCAAAAAGCCTTTCTCAACTCATCTACCTTTGTTAAATCAAATATTGCAGGATGTGTTGAAGGAGAAGACTATTGCTAGATTATGGTTGAAATTAGAGCAGTCGTGTATGACAAAAAGCTTGACTAGCAAGCAACATTTGAAAGCAACGACTATATTCTCATCGTTTGGCAGAATGTGGGTCTCTAGAAGCTTACTTAACTACTTTTAAAGAAATTGTTTCTAATTTGGAAACTTTAGATATAAAGTATAATGAAGAGGATTTAGCTTTGATTTTATTGTGGTCTCTACCTCCCTCTTATTTGACCTTTAGAGACACTATATTATATAGCCATGATTTTCTCACTATGAATGAAGTTTATGATGCAATGTGTTCTTTTGAAAAGATGAAGGATCTTGTGGTTAAACCCAAGCCTCAGGCAGAGGGACTTGTTACTCTTGGAAGGACCTAAGATCGTAATTCTAGTGGTAATAAAAGGGGTAGATCAAAATCTACAAAGAAGGACTGTGTTGCAAGAAGAAAGGACACATCAAGTCAGAGTGTTATAAATTGCAGAATAAGAACAAAAGAGCTGCCGAAAATCAAAAGGGAAAACAACCAGAGAAATCAAGTGAAGCTGATATAGTTGAAGACCACAATGGTGGAGAACTTCTTATTGCTTCTAATGATGATCCTCAAACAAGTTAGGAGTGGATTCTTGATTTTGGTTGTGCTTTTCATATGTGTCCCAATTAGGACTAGTTTTCAACATATGAAAAAGCTTCTAAAGGTGTCGTTTTGATTGGAAAAACTATTCTTGCAAAGTTGTAGGTATTGAAACAATTAAAATCAAAATGTTTGATGGTATTGTAAGGATACTTGGTGATGTGAGACATGTACTTGATCTGAAAAGAAATTTGATTTCTTTGAGTACTCTTAATTCAAAAGGGTACAAGTGCACTAGTGAAGATGGAATTTTGAAGATCAATAAGGGTATCCTTGTGGTAATGGAGGGATAGAAAAAGAATGCTAAGTTATATGTTTTGTAGGGTTCTGTTATTGCAAGTGATGTAGCTGTCGCTTCTTCCTTGTCAGACGATGATGCTATTAGACTTTGGCACATGTGTCTAAGGCATATGAGTGAAACCCGTATGGCTAAACTAATCAAAAGAGGACTTCTTGATGGGCAAGGCATTAGGAAACTAAAATTTAGTGAACACTGCATTTTTAGGAAGTAAAGAGAGTGAGATTCACCATAGTTACTCATAACACAAAGGGTACACTTGATAACATTCATTCAGATCTTCAGGAGCCATCTAGAGTGCCTTCTAGTGGAGGTGCCATTTACATGCTGACAATTATTGATGATTTCTCCAGAAGAGTTCGAGTATTTTTTCTGAAATAGAAGAATGGTGTTCTACCCACATTTAAAGAGTGGAATACAATGATTGAGAGATAGATAGGGAAACAAGTAAAACATTTTTGTACTGATAATGATTTGGAATTCTATTCTAATGAATTTAATATTCTGTACAAGTTAGAGGAATTGTGAGGCATTTAACTGTTCCGGTACATTGCAACAAAATAGGGTAGCAGAATGGATGAATAGATATGGAAAAAGTTAGATGTATGCTTTCAAATGCTCGGTTACCAAAGTCATTTTGCGCTAAAGTAGCTTCTATAACTTGTTTTTTGATTAATAGTTCTCCATCAACTGCTATTGAGAAGAAGACTCCATAAGAGGTATGGTCCAATACTCCTGCTAATTATTATGGATTGAAGATTTTTGGATGTCTTGCATATGCTCATGTTCATAATGGAAAACTTGAGCCTAATTTCTGAAGTGTATATTCCTTCATTGTAAGTCTAGTGTCAATGGATATAAGTTATAGTGTCCTGAATCGAAGAAAGTCTTTATTAGTAGAGATGTTATTTTTTTTAAACTGCTATGTTACATGACTTATCTTCTAGCACTTAATCTAATAAAGTCTAGCATAAATCAAGCATGCAGGCGGAGACTGAGATTGATTCAAGTTCTACACCAAATCCATCTTCTCAGCTATAACAGAAAAGCAAAGTGGCACTTTTTTACACCACCATCTCAGCAGCGGTATTTATTGCGACAAACCTAGGAGAGAAGTTAGACTTCTGCAGAGATATTCTGAGGTAGATCTTGCTGGTTATGCTCTAAATGTAGTAGAGGACATTGATTCCAATATGGAGCCATATACTTATTCGGAGGCAATTACTTGTGACGATTCTGGTAGGTAGATGATTGCTATGTAAGAAGAGATGGAATCCCTTCATAAGAATGGTACATGGGATTTAGTGAAGTTTCCTAAGGGGAAGAAGACTGTTCATTGAAATGGGTATTCAAGAAGAAAGAAGGAACACAAGAAGTTGAAGAACCTAGATATAAAGCAAAACTAGTTGCAAAAGGCTATAGTCAGGTACTAGGTGTAGATTTTATAGATGTATTTCTCCAGTTGTAAAACATTGCTCGATTCAAGCCTTGCTTGGTATTGTAGCTATGCACGATCTTAAGCTTAAACCATTAAATGTGAAGACAACCTTCTAACATGAAGAGCTTGAGGAAGATATTTACATGCAACAGCTAGAGGATTTTGTGGTCTCAAGAAAGGAGGACCATGTTTGCATGTAAGAAAGTCCCTTTATGGCTTGAAATAGCCACCTAAACAATGGTACAAGAGGTTTGACTCATTTATGACTTCTCATGATTTCAAGAAAACCAGTTTTTATAGTTGTGTTTATTTTGAGATGTGTAATAATGGGTATTTGTGTTTTTCTCTTGTGTGTTGATGATATGTTGATAGCAACTAAGAATAGAGGACAGAGGCTATAAAGGTCAAAGCTTAGTCGAGCAGAGAGTTTGAGATGAAAGACCTGGAAGCAACAAAGAAGATACTTGGGATGGAGATTTTAAGAGATAGAAAGCAAGTACGTTACATCTAAGTTAAACGGGGTACATTGAGAAAATTCTTTGCTGGTTTAATATGAAGAATGCTAAGCCTGTTACTACTCCTTTAATGGCTCATTTCAAACTTTCATCTTCTTTGTCTCCACAATCAAATGATGAGGTTGACTATATGTCAAGGGTTCCATACTCTAGTACTGTAAGATCTCTTATGTATGCTATGGTTTGTACACGACCGGATTTTTCATTTGCAGTTAGTGTAGTCAGTAGATATATGACAAATCCTGGTAAGGAATACTGGAAAGCAGTTTAGTGGATTTTCAGATACTTAAGAGGTACTACTAATGTTTATCTACAGTTTAGAAGAATCAAAGATGGAATTATTGGATTTCGCCGAAGACTTGGATAAAAGAAGATCTCTCACATGGTATATTTTTACCATTGGTGGTTGTGCTATTAGTTGGAAAGCTACTTTGCAAGCTACAATTACCTTGTCTACTACTGAAGTAGAGTATATGGCCATTACTAAAGCGTGTAAAGAAGCTATTTGGTTGAAGGGATTATTTGGTGAACTTAGTGATGATTTAAAGACTATTATAGCCTATTGTGATAGTCAAAGTGCAATCCATCTCATTAAGGATCAGTTTTTCATGAGAGAACAAAGCACTTTGATGTTCGGTATCACTTTGTTTGTGATGTTATTGCTCATGGTGATAATGCTATGAGCAAAGTTAATATTCAAGATAATCCTACTGATATGATAACTAAGTCACTTTCTATAGCCAAGTTTGGGTGTTACTTAGACTTGGTTAGTATTCGTTGCTGATTTATCCCCTTTAAGGGTTTATGGAAGAGGAGGAGAATGTTATGTTTTTATGTTAAAGTTTGGAGTTTTGTTTTTGCCTTTGAATTCATGTCAAGGTGGAGATTGTTGAATGTGTGACTTGAATCATTCAACGCTGCCAGCTTTGGAGTCAAGGCCACTGGCCTTGACCTGTACACTACTAACCTTGAATTGTTTTTTGAAGTTGAGGATTTAGCATGATCAGTACTTACATTGTCGGCTTATATGTGTACACCAGGCCTATCCGCTAACACCGCTGGCTCAACAGACATTGAGATGAAGCCTTGTTTTTTAAGTCGTTGGCCTTTAAGCCAGCTTATGCATACATATGTGTATGCTTGTGCGCGAATATTTGTGTGTGTGTGTGTGTGTTGTTTTGTTAGGGTTAAGTAAGATCAAATCATCGGATCAAATTTGTATATGCACATCTTGTACTCTTTCATCAACATATAGTGAATTCTTCTCCTCTGCTCGTGGTTTTTTTCCCATCAATGGTTTTCCACATAAATTTGTATGCATGCTTTACTTTGCTTTGCCATTATTTTTGTATCTATTTTTAACATGCCATTAGATTAAAAGCTCTAAGAGTTAGTTTTCTGTTAGTTACCATCTAGACGCCATCCATTACTATCTGGATGCTATTTAGAAAACTTAAGCAATATTTTCATAACTTCCTTGTTGCCTAAACCTTATTTGTGCCAAATGCTTCTATAGTTAGGATGCCATACCTTACTACCCTAGCACCCAAATGCCAGCCCAAAATGCACGTAGTTAGAAACTCTTGAGTCATGTGAATCTTCCCTACCATCGAAACTCCGTCCCTTAGTGTTCAGACGCTAACTGCAATTTCATGACTTATCTTATCATGTTAGCATGTAGTTACCATGCCTTAGCATCCAAACACTGGTAACAGTATAGTAAAGTCCTACAAAAATACAATATACACAAATAAAAATACATACATAATGCAAACAAAAGCTCAACACATCACAAACAGCTTTTACCTATTAAGTGTAACTTAACTATATCAATTGAACAATTGTTTAATGTGTTTCCTCATTAAAATTTGACTCAAACCCTAGAAAATACTAAGTAACCTTGATTTGTAAGTGTTAAAATGTTCTTTAATTAATGTTTTTAATGAATATGTTGATGAAAATAGCATTTATAATACTTCTTATTTGGTTTCAGGGTTGCAAAGTATAATTTGTGAGAAAGGAAGAGTTTTGATCAATTTTCACGAGCTTTGAAAGTGATTCAATCAAGAAAAAATGGTGCTTTGTGATGAATATGAGAGTGAAACAATCATGTCATTTAGTTGTGTTATGGGAGCAGATTTATATTTTCAAGGCTTAGAAAGTGTTCGTTAAGCAAAAGGAATAATTTGATTAATTGCATGCAATTTTAACATAAATTGATCAAGAAATGAAGGTGACATAAGTAAGTGCTAAGTGTCTAAATACCCTTATTATTCACATTGTTTTGATAGTACATTATAGTGATTTAATGTGAATCATTAAGGAAAAGGATACTTTAGTTAAAATGTCAATTTCAGGGATAAAGGAAGATTTGACCTTAATGAAGATAATTGGATGAGTTAAAGGAGATTTTAATGAAGAAATAGGAAATTGGAAGATTTACAACATACACAACAATTCTACACAAGTTGTGTAGGACACTGGTGTTTGAGTCAAAAAGTGACTAGCAAGTATTTTAAAGTACACAAGCAGGCTACACAAGTTGAGCAGGATACTTGTGTAAGTTGAAAAGTGACCAGAATCGTTTTTGAAAGTATATGACTAGAGTACATAAGCTGTGTTCGTGGTCGTGTAGCTTCATATTTCAACGAATTCACTAATTTTAAGTGTACACAGGCTTGGACACAGATCGTGATAGGACTAATTTTCCCCTTTTCTATAAATAGCAGGCTTAACTCATCTTTTTGAGAGGATATCATTATTCTTCTTCCTTTTTATGAACCCTAGAGAGAAAGCTAGGTATTTGAGAGTGGAGAAATGCAAGAGCTTATTGGAGATCACAAGAGTTTATCTTTAAGGGTTGTAATTATAACTCTTTACTTTTTTCCCTATTCTATCATTGTATTTCTTATCCTATGGAAAAATAGATTTCTTCGCCCTAGATCATGACAAACCATAACCTTAGTGTAGAGATTAGATTATTTGTTAATGCAAGTTTATGTTCCTTTGAATCTATTCATGTGTCTATATTGTTTCTTGATTTAATGTGTATAGTATTAGATCATTGTTTGATTCTTGTTGATTTAACTGATGGATTGGTTGATGAGACAGATCTAGCATTAGTAGAGGAATTTGAATGTGATCTTAGATATAGGTTGCATGAATTTCCTGCATCCAGATTTATTCTTTCTTAGGAATCATGAGCTATAATGTGATTTTGTATGAATCTATTATTGAAAGAAATTTCCTTTAGACATATAGAATTGAGATTCAATTATCTTAAGAGAGAAATTGATGAATATAGGGTTTCAACAGTTCAAGAACTTAAACAACCCATTAATGAATGTTTTGTAAGGAATTGGAATTAGGGTGAATCAAGATTAAGGATAGTCTTGTGATATGACGTCAATAGAAGCATTGACACTCACTTTTGCTAGGGTTTGGTAATTAATTAATTAATTGCTTAGATGTATTAAGATCATTCGAATCAACTTAGCTAGATAGTAGAATTAGGGTAATTACTTGTAGTTACGGGTCCTGATGGAACGACCCCTGTGCTTACACCGATACTACAATTGATAGGTACGCTTACCTAGGATTAGTCGTAAAGTAAGAATAGGTTTTTAATTTAATTTGATTGATTATGATTGAGAAATCCTTCAACAGTAAGATACAATTGTGTCCAAGTTGTGTCAAAACAGCTTAGAAAAGAACAAAATAATCAACACAACAATGACATAACTACGTTACATCTAGTGTCATGCCTAGTTTTTGCAATATTATTTCTGTTGAGAGTTACACGACAAGTGACACAATTATGTCAGTATAATCAAAATGTAGAAATATAAGTTTATACGACTTAGATAAAATAGTTTTTGGATACTGGCGAGTCACTTATATTACTATTAAAAAAAGTTAATTAGATAATAGAAATATGGAAAATCAACATATAGTTTAATCATATGTCATAATAAAACCTAGAGTCATATCATAATACAGATAATCAAGCACAAGTGCATAAAACTATATTATAAATGGTAGTGCTAATAAAAAGTGCATTACAACATAAAATATAATAACAAAAACAAGATTAGAACAAATCATTAGCTGCTCAAAGAACCACTTTTAACAAAGCATCCTTGATCCCACTTTCTCTCTCTAACTCTCTCTCAAAGAACCACTTTTAACAAAGCTCTCGAGTCCTGCACCAACACACAAAACTTCTCCAGAATCATGGCCCATCTAAGCCTAGAACACCATAGCCACCAACAATCTTCACATGGCTTGCAACTCCAACCCTTACCCATTAACATGCCCTTCACCGAGTCACCTCAGCCACAGATGGATACCGATCTCCATCTTTACCTTCAACAAACCAACAAGTCTAACTCGACCGTTCTCACCGTGAGTCAAGTCAACCGCCATCCTCATCTACCTTACTAAAAACTTGAACCTCCACTAACTCTTCGGAACCACCATCTTCATCTTCTTTACTAAATAATATCCATCTCCAAAAAGACAAACTCCATTTCTGCCGCACCTAACCTCACAAACCCAACTCTGAGTTACCTAACCTCATTGGATGCATGGATTATCAGCCAATACCATGTCTACGTGAATCATGAGATGAGCCAAAACCCAGAAACGTTAAAAATGTACCTTGACTTGCAATTCCACAGAGTTTAATAGTAAACTCACAATTTTACCACGGTTTTGACTAAAAATGAGTTTGTGATTGAGTTTAGCAAGGAATGCCTACTAAAAATGTAAACTCACACGATTTTACGAGTTGACTCATGATTTGACAACATTGCGCCTTCCTATTCAAGAAAATCAACTTTACATTGTTAAAGGAAGCAACTTTCCTATTCTTGATGAAAATAACTTCAAATTCCAGTAATGAAGCAGTTTTATATAAAGTTAGGATCTGAACTTTGGAGAAGACATCCATAAATTACGAATTTTATCATTGACTTCAAGGAAGTCAAGATCCGAGCTTCAATCGCTTTGCAATAACTCATTGTAACAAGGGTCAAGTTGTTGTTTTGATGTCTATATTGAGTTGTTATTGCTAAATTTATGGAGTGAAACCATTATTTAGATTTTAATAAATCTTAGGTTATTTATGCGAGTTGTTCTCATTGTTTTAAGATTATTACTTGATTTCTCTTGAATCTAATTATGTTGCTCTTATTGTTTATCTTGATTTAATAGTCTTAAATATTTATTCTTAGTTAGATTACTCTTATGTTAATTGACAGATTGCTTTATTGAATAAATTTATACAATCAAAGGGAGTTACATACAATCTTAGATATATGTATCCATAAATATTTGGAATTAAGGTCAAACTTGATATGAGAATTTTAGATCAATAATGTTGTTTTAAAGGTCGTAAGTAGAAAGACATTTCAATTAATTAACCTATGATTAAAATTTGATAATCTCGGCATGGATATTGAATTACATTATGAATTTCTACCATTCAAGAAAATCACAATAAAAATGGAATTATCATAAGTGTAATCACATAAATATCTAGTTAGCATTTAAGATCTAAATGCTTGTTGCCATTTAGTAAACTTAATTAAGAATCTTGATTTGTGATTGGCAATTAATTACCAATTACTTTTTTAATCTTCATTTTTAATTGAATGGACCATAAGAGAAGGGTGAGTACTAATATTCAATGATCCTTATGGGAAGATACTAGTGCTTAGTTTAGATACTATAAGTATTGATACGGTCGAAGAAATTGTGAATGTTAATGAAAAAAAATTATAGTGGCAATTTTGTAATTTTAGAGACTTTCTAGAAATTGGATTTTTGCATTTTCAAGGCCTAATCCAAGGAAAAACGAACCAAGGATCAAAATCATCAGCTTTGTTTGCGATGTACATTGATTTTTAGCCAAATTCCATCGTTTAGGCCTTCAAAATCGTGTTTTTACTATTTTCAGAAAAATTCATCATTTAATATCTTTTAATAGGAATTTCGGATTTTAGTGCTGTTTGTGGCATTTTTCTTGTAATTTTGTTTAGTTTATGATAAGGGCTTTTTAGTTTTTTCCTTTTTTTTGGAAAAATTTATGGTTTTCATATAAATTATAGGGTTACTGTCACAAATAGTACTTAAACTTTGATATAATATGTAATTAGATACCTAGACTTTAAAAATGATCAATTTAGTACCTAAACTTTGAAATTAGTTAATTTGATACCTAAAAGAATTTTTTGTACAATTCAATGGTACCTTCGTCAAGTTTTTTTAGGTACTAAATTAATCAATTTCAATGTTTTTGAGGTACTAAATTGATCAACTTCAAAGTTCGATTACCTAATCGCATATTTTGACAAACTATGGGTACCATTTGTGACATAATCCCTAAATTGTATGCCTTAGAACTAGATTTTTAGTTTTTGCAGTTTTAATAATAATATTTAGAATGTATCTCTATTCATTGCTTTTCAAGATTCTTACTCTTGTTGAATTTTTAATTTAATATCTATATGTCTAGCACTCTTGTATGTCAATAAGTAAATAGAAGATTATTATTTGGCAATCGTACATGACTCAAAATATTTCAATTTTCATCTTTTTTTTTTTTTTCAATTAAGCTTGTGTTGCTTCGAGTATCGATAGGTACACTTACCTTAATGATCATAATTGGAATTAAGGATGATAATTTAACTTATTATTGATTGTATCAAACCCTCTGATTCAACAAAAAGGGAAACAGATCAAACTATTTTTGAGTTAAGTAGGCTAAAGGGGTATTAGGAAAACTGTCCTTTCTCGTCAACTAATACCATTTTATTGAAACAATTTAATCATAATAAATTGAGTTGATTATGCTATTGGCTTAACCAAACTGGTTCTTAGAGGTAAAGGTAGTGAACCAATTCAAGTAGGCTAGTTTAGTTGGAAATTTATTATGTATGTCATATCAGAGTTGTAAAATAGATTGGGCTTGTTTATTATCCTCATAAATACCCTCATGTGTATTAAACTTCCTTATGACATGTTTGCTAGGAAATATGCAAAGTAAGACAAATTACATGATCATTTACGTAAATGAATTTTTGTGAAACACATTTTCTTATAAAATTCAAATTTAGGCTCATTACTATACAATGAATAATTTATGGCCTTCTATCTATTTAAATGTTAATTTACCTTTGAGCATGTTAATGGAACTGTTATAGCAAATATAGGAATTGCAACAAGATATAACAGGTATTTGCAACAAGAACATAACAGTGACATAAATATAAGATAAATGGAATATAGGTCTTAAGAGATTTGGATAGATATTTAGAGATCATATGCTACTAGCTCTTGATTAGTTAAGAGCTAAACAACTTGACAAAATAAAACTAATAGCATAGAAATCTATGAAGATTCCTTACTATTTTTTGGACTTAACATATGCAATTGAGTTAAATCCTAAACTATGGTCCATAAACATGTAGGCCCTATCCTAAATAATTTAACTAACAAGAATAAATAAATTGATTAAGGTTATTGGAAACACAATCTAAATATGAGTTTTTGAATTCATGAACAATTTAATAACAGTTAAATGTGTGTTGCTTACTAAGATAAACAACAAAACAGGACTAATACTTAAACTTGGCTTTAACAGTATTTTATTTGTTGCATAGCTGCTTATTTCAACAAGTAGTACTCTTGGACTAAATTACAATCCTGATTGCAACTTCAGGATGATACACTAGAATAGGCACTTAAGCTCCCACAAAAATGCATGGTAAGGCTCGATCACTAGTTGATAGGAGAACTATGAGATAGAACGGTCAGCTAAAGGCGAGACAAAGTTAGAATGAGTTACATGGGGTTTATAGGAACATGCATAAAGCATTACACTGCACTTTACTTGTTAATGGTTGGTTGTGACAGGTAAGCTGGGCGAAACTACCTTTTATTTTTCTTTTTCTAATAAATACTAAAGTCTTGTCAATCCCTAATGTTGGACTCAGATCCTTTTCATCCCTCGTTGTTTGTTTGGCTGGAGTCATGAGTACTTCTATACGCATTGATACTTATGGGACTAAAAGCACTTTGGTTGCTAACATGTATTTAAATATAACTATACAAGTGTCTAAAGTATTAATTTGAGAGCATGTGACATGCAAGAATGTGGTTGTCAACTGTTATATCGGGCTTCACCATTCATTTTTTGAAATTTTTTATACTACTAATAATTTATACATAGATTTGCACTGTGATGCTATAGGTTTCAAGGATGAGAATACTAATTGAGAGTGTAAATAGCATGATAGATGGTAGTTGGATCTTGAAGTTATTTGACATGAGATTTTGAGAATTTTTAAATGAAACTTATTTTTATTTTGGATGACTGTATATAAACTTATTTACACTATTAGCACTTTTAAGGATCCTTAGGTCTTATGGTTTTTTAGTTAGTGAGCTCAAATATGTGTTCCATGGTAGGCCTATTTATAAATAATTGATACTGTGAAAATTATCTCTTGAAATAAACATGGTAAAATAGATGGCATTCTAATGAAATTTCTAAAAATTTAATCAAAACTTTACAATTAAAACCTAATTAGAAACTCACTTAATGTAAGAATGCCTTATATATATGAGTGTGTGTGTGTATATATTGCTCAAGTAATATGTGTGGCTAAAACGGTACGTCATGTGCGCTCAGGGCATGGTAGTACGAAATTATTAAAAAGATTTGCTACTTGGCATGTCATATCTCGTAAACATAGTAAAATTGAATTTTAATTATCAAGATGACTTTTGATGCAACCACTTACAGTTCACTAGAATTCTAAGGTCAAGTGTGCTGCATAGGTGCACTCTTGAGACAAATGGCCTCATAGGCAGTTGCACAAAAAGATAAGATTGTTAAGTGTACTATTCAGAAGTGAACAATTCCTAAGTGTACGATCTTTAGGTTGTTAGCAATGGTATCAAATCAATTCACCATTCAAAAAGGGAAAGTTGATAGTAGCATGCAGAGAAAAGTGCCACACTTTGGGGACACCACTTGAGCCTATAAAATTGCATCTCTAGAGTCTTTATTTGGTATGGTTTTAGACATGCATAACAAACTGACAAGGATACTAGTTTTATATGTGAGGATAGATCATGATATTCCCTCAATATAAAGTACAACATAAATTGACTTATCAAAAATGTTTTTAAGTGTTTTTTTTTCTTTTGCCAGAAAATGTTTTTTAGGGTAAAGGATGGAGTTCATTGAAACTTTAAGGTTAAGCATATTTGATGGGAGTACATATGAGTTAAGCGGCCTATTTCGAAGCAATTACACTATAGGACTAACATGTAAAGAGTACCGTATCAATGAAGATAACACTCGTAGTTATACGACCATTTACACCCTGATAATTTTTTAGGTGACAACCATTCTATTATAGGAATCAAACTACCATGCCTTATGCACATAGTAAAATATACATTAATGAAAAGTTTGGACACATTAATCAAAGGGATGAGTATGGGGTGAGTATGTGAGGCAATTAATTGAGATTAGGAACTCATGTTAAGACAAAGAGTAATTTGACAAATTTATTGAAAAAGCTATTACCAAGAAATCTAATTAAGGAAACTTCCACAAAAGTGGGTCAAAAAGGTTTCTAGTTTGTAGTGATAATTTCCTTCACTATAGGAGACATCTTTTTAGAAGTTTAAAGGAAAACAAGTCATTACTAATTATAAATTCATTACATAGTATCTGGATGATGAGATAATTAATACCTTTCGATGGATTAATTTTTTATAGATCATTTGAACTTATTTTAAAAGAAATTCACCTATATATATAATATAAGTAGTACTATTGCTTACAAAAATTAATAGGTGCATCTATTATAGATATTCATAAGCAGCATGGGCTTAGTGTTTGACTATAAATTGAGGATGAGCAGATACAGGGTGAGTCAGGTATAAAACCGTATCCATACTCTATCTTGTAAGGTACATGATAAAAATCTCTTTATTTGGAATCTATCCTATAGTAGCTTATACCCTCCTTGTACACTATGCCTTATAAAATCTACAAGGTATAAGAACCTGTATTTTTTTTTTCTTTTGAGTTAATGTTGGGAATGGTGCATGAATTTTGACAAAATATGCACTTATGTACGCTTGAAAGAACTTTTCATTGACACTAACAATATCCTAGTCAAATTCTTTTGTGCATGAAATTGATCATTTTTAAAGTTTTCTTCGTATAAATTGATCAATTTCAAAATTCAAACACTAAATTGCATATTTTACTAAAGTTTTAGTACCATTCATAACATTACTCTTTTCTTTTTAATGAAAATCGTATATCTTCTATTTTCTTTCTTTCTTTAAAATCAAGTTTATAGTGTTATACATCATTTCATGTCATATATAAAATTACAATATTTTCATACGCTCACTATAATCAACATATTGAAAGAAAATAAAAAAAATAATAATTTGTTAATATCACAAGTTCTATAATATGTAGAATTTGTTTATGTGTGAAAGTTAAAATCTATAGTAAATTCATGTGGAACCCGTTCATGTTATATTAAATAAAATTGTAAAGCATGTAACAAATTCCAAAATATGATTTTGTATTAATTAGCCTCTAAAAATAAACCACGTTTCTATTTAATTTAAAGGTTCAAGTACCTACATGTAATCTAAGTTATTATAAAATTAAAAATAACAAGTTATATATAATAAAATTTTCTAAAATATAGTCTACAAACAGTAATCATGAATAAAAGTGATAAAAAAAATTGAGTATCATCATCTAATCCTTATATACTAGCATTTTATAATTTTTAATAAAGTATGTAAAATGTACCTTAGGACTTCTACCCTTATATATTAGAGTACATGTTTCAACGTAGATTCAAATCCTCGTACCATACCCTGTAAGATCCATACTCATATCTTACTATTGAAAATTCATGCACCACTAGGCTTTTACACGTATACGGAAGTAAAAGTTATAAAGTGGATTTCTAAACTGATTTTAAGTTCACTTAACCAACTATTATCTCTTTTTTCATTTTATGTTCACTTCAACAATAATAATAAAGAGATAAGAGAAGGAGAAAATTGCATCATGATATAACGTGGAGTTCGACTTACCCTCTATTCTCCATGGTTCATGAATTGCTTCACTCAGAGAGGACTTCATGCATTCCATTCATGACAAAATAATTGCCTCACAAAGAGGACTTCACCAATACCTACACATATGTATGATTTCACACAAGTGCCTTAATATATGAGGATTTCACCTATTGCCTCTAACAAAAGAGGACTTCACTAAAATACTCGCGAACAAATATGTGAATAGTGCCTTACAATATTAGCTCACTAATCTCACCATGACACTATTCACTCAATAAATACAAATATAATTGAAGAGAGTATTTTCACATAATATCACCATATTAAGCTCTACTCTCTTACATAAAAGCATCCCAAACACTTCTATTTATAGGCACACAAAATAAGCTAGCCATTACACAAAAATCAAGCCTCCAACGGTTGGCTGCCAAAAGCTCCAATGGCTATTTTTCACACATTGATGAGCCAATCCAGATCCCTACTAATGAGTTGGTCTAGTCGAGCCCAAAATCCAAGGCTCGATCTTCCCCTTGATAGCCACTGGTCAAGTCATCGCACCTTATCTTTTTCTCCTAGCGAGCCGATGCGTCTCTTCAGTACGCACTGTGCCAAAAACACAAAACAAAAACAAACACAAAACATATATGCATAAATAAAGCTCAAACACATTAAAAACAAGTTTTTGCTTATTAAATGTAACTTAACTAAGTTATAGAGTATTTGTGCAATATATTTTCTCATCAAAATAAGATTGTAACCAATATTGGTTTATTAATCTCCCCTTTTTAATGAGAACAATTATTGCATAACATTGCTCCTCCTCAACTTAGCACTCCCCATCAATTAAGCATTCGGGTAACAGCCACTTATAAAGATAAAATGCTTAATTAAAGGTTCTCAAGCTACATGTCATAAACAACTTATTAAATATAACTTAACTCCCTCAGTTAAGCATTTTGGGTAAAAGCTCAATTGTAAAGATATGATGCTCAACTAAAAGGCTTAAACTATATTTAATAAACAACTCATTTTTAAGCATACAAAAACACACAAGCCTAGTGTTTCTAAAAACCACAGAAACTTTTCACTAAGATGTAGTTAAGCATTAACTTTAGAGACGACCCGTTCTGATATCAATTGTTGAAAATTCATGCACCACTAGACTTTTACACATATGTGGAAGTGAAAGCTACAAGATGGGTTTCTTAACTGATTTTAAGCTTACTTAACCAACTATTACCTCTTTTTCCATTTTATGCTCACATCAACAATAATAATAAAGAGATAAGAGAAGAAGAAGATTACATTCCAATATAACATGGAGTTCGACCCACCCCTTAGTCTCCACGGTCCACAAATTGCCTCACTCAAGGAAGACTTCACGTATTCCATTCATCACAAAACAATTGCCTCACAAAGGAAACTTCACTAATGCTTCATCAAGAGGACTTCACCAATGCCTACACACATGTAGGACTTCACACAAGTGTCTCAACACATGAGGACTTCACCTATTGCTTCTAACAAAAGAGGACTTCACTAAAACACTCACAAACAAATGTGTGAATAGCACATTACAATATTAGCTCATTAATCTTACTATGGCACTATTCACTCAACAAATACATATATAATTTAAGAGAGTATTTTCACATAATATCACCACATTAAGCTCTACTCTCTTACATAAAAACACCCCAAACAGTTCTATTTATAGGCACACAAAATAAGCTAGTCATTACATAAAAATCAAGTGTCTGACGGTTGGCTGCTAAAAGTTTCAACGGCTATTTTTCAAGCACCGGTGAGTTGGTCTAGTCAAGCCCAAAATCCAAGGCCCGATCTTCCCATCGATCACTATTGATCAAGTCATTGCACCTTATCTCGTTGGTGCGTTTCCTTTGTACGCAATGTGCTAAAAACACAAAACAAAAACATATATGCACAAATAAAGTTCAAACACATTAAAAACAAGTTTTTGCTTATTAAATATAACTTAACTAAGCTGTAGAGCGTTTTTGCAATACATTTTCTCATCAAAACAAGTTGTAACCAACCTAGGTTCATCACTTACCCTTTAATCATTAATACCCACATGGACCTTACCTAGTCAAGTAGGGTATGGATGAATATCTTGTATTACAATGTTACCTGCTTAACCCTACTAAAAATGGGATCCAATAAAATTTTGTTTAGATGTCATGTGAGAGATTCAAATAAAATAGGTAGTTGAAGAGGCCAGTAAGCACTTTATTCATTAAGGACTTTGTTTGAATCTTACTTGTGTAAGATGTAACAAAGTCTCGCCAAGATTTAAAAGAGAAAATCAAAATGATATTGTTTAAATAAAGAATACATCAAACATTTGAACATGTCCATTTCCTCATATTCTAATGTCTACTAAAAAATAATTGGGATAATGTCATGAATGGTACTCAAACATTGATAAAACGTTCAATTTGATAACTGAACTTTGAAATTGATCAATTTAATACATAAACTTTGAAATTGATTAATTTAATATTTGAAAAACTTTGAAATCGATCAACTTAGTACTTAAAAGCACTTGACAGAGGTACTGTTGGCATGCACAAAAGGCTCTTTTAGGTACTAAATTGATCAAATTCAAAATTTAGGTACATAACTGCATATTTTGTCAAACTTTAGGTACCATTAGTGGGATTAACCCAAACTAATTTACTTGAAACAAGTAAAGTTGTGCAAGCAAACTATGTGGGCTAACTCATCCTACCTTACTTCAATACAATAGTTTTTTGGGTCAACTCGCTTTAACCTACATTATAATACGAGCAAAAATTTCTAGCTCAACCCATTCTACGTTGGCTAGTATGGTAAGTGGGATAGCCCTCAAATCTACTAAGAATTTTTTTTTTTTTTTTTTGTGTGTGTGGGGGGGGGAGGGGGAGGGGCGGGAGGGGGGGGCACGGCTAAGAGATTTGCTAATGTCACAAATGGTACCTCAACTTTTATAGAATATTCAATTAACTATATGAAATTTAGATTAGTCAATTTACTAGCTGAGTGAACATTTCACGCACAAAAAGTACTACCTAATGTAACTCCATTTGTTCTCAATTAATTTTGTTTGCACAATTGTCATTGTTATCCAATTACAAAGTGACATGTGTCTAATCTACTCAAATACATTGTCATGTATGTTATTAGAGAAATTAGAATTTTTTGTTTGCTTTTTTTTAGAATCATCTAATATATTAAAAAAATAAATGTCTATTGAACTACTAGATAAATAGAAGGAAAGAAACATCAATACCTCTTCTTCTTCGTGTAGCAAGCAAATTTGATCCAAGACTTCCTCTAGCTTCTTTGATGAGTTGTCTTGGTGGACGTTCTTTGTATAGTGGGAAGTCTAAAGTAAGGTGGATGGTAGATGGCAGTGGGTATGGTAAAATGCCAACCATGGAAGGTGAAAAGTGGCCAGTTAGGGTTTACACAAATCGAAGTACAAGTTTTCATTTTTATGATTCTTTGTAGACTCAGAAAACCCAACAATACTAAAAACTTACCTTCATTTTGTGTTTGTAGCAAGGATTTGTAAAGAGAAGTTCTTGAGCATTCATGGTGTTTCAAGAGAGTGTCTTTCTCCTTCTAGAAACTTGCATGTATCTTTCTTCATGAAGGATTATACTCAATTTTTTTATTAGTTTCTTATTGGTTGTCTAAAAGTGGATTGTTTAGGAAACCATATATCTCTTTTTCAAATTTGAATCTCCTTGTGTTTCAGTCTTTTGATTGAATCTTTGATGTTTTTGCATATTTTATCAATATATTTGTAATCATTATCAAATAAAAAAAGGAAAGAAAAATTGACATTCGGTTCACCTTGGTGAAGGGTATCCTTTCTTTTTTTTTTTTCCTTTCTCTTTCCTTCCTTTTCTCTTTCTGTGCACTTCATAGTTGTTGTTATTTGTTTCCTTCAAATTTTTCATTAACATACATGGTAATACCTTTGGGGTGTGCCACGACACGTATTGAAAAGCAATTGGAGTTCCATGCCAACTATGCAGACAGAGTTAACGATGCTATGTGGGGTAGTATTTTTGTGCATGAAAAGTTAGTTGGGTAGTAAAATGACTAATATAAACTTCGATAGTTAATTAAATATTTTGTAAAATTTTAGGTAGCATATGTGGCATTAGCCTTTTTTTTAAGAAAAAGATAATTTTATAATATAATAATACTAAAAGTATAATTTTTTAAAATTAAAAATAAAAGGTTCTTCTTTACATATAGGAAAAATTTTCTTATTTCCACAATTTTTAGAGGTATTTGTCTTAATTCAAGTTAAATGATTAATTTCTTAAACATATGATTTAGAAAAAAATTATGGCATCTAAATAACAATCCAATTCAACTCTAAATTAATATATATATATATATATATTTAATGCGGGATTGTAGGCCAACTTGACCCAGAATGGGTTAACCCACTTTAACTTGTGGGTTATGCAAGTGGACTGAAATGGTTCGAACATTAATGTGAATTGAAATTTTTAATCTAACCTGCTTATTTTTGCGGGTCAAATGGTTTAGCCCACATAGCCCACCTAACAAGCAATATTTCGAGCATCTAAGATGTGTTTTTTCCATTGTTGAAGTTTAGATATGTTTGTAACTATCCTTAGTTAAATCTAATGGATGATAATAACCTTAATGATCAAATATTGTCGTTATAACCTTTAAAGGAGCTATGAACTATTGTGTTGCTTTGAAATGCATAAAACACATATTCTACTACATGAATGTCATAGAATTTTCTAGTAAAATCACTATGTCTTTGTCCAAATTCTAGAACTTTGAGATATCAAAATAAATTCTAGTGTGGTACATAAGAATAAAGGTTAATGTTACAAATGGTACCTGACAATTTGCAAAATATGCAATTAGGTATCTAAATTTTGAAATTGATCTATTTATTACTTGAACTTTGAAATTGATCAATTTAGTACCTAAAAAAACTTTTCGTATATGTCAACAATACCTTCGTGATAATGTTTAGCTTACACAAAATGTAATTTTGAGATATTAAATTAATCAGTTTCAAAGTTTTATGTACTAAATTGATTAATTCTAAAGTTTAAGTATTTAATTGCACATTTTACTAAAATTTAGGTACCATTTGCGATATTTTCTCTAAGAATAATGTATTGCTACTTGTGCAATCAAAACACTTACCTAACATATCTTTAGCAAGTTTCATGTAAAACATGTAAAACTTTTTAAGAATATAAATTTTATGCTTTCTAAGTTAAACAATTTCACCTTAAACATTTTGTATATAAACCTAAAATACTCTTAGAGAGAGATTATTTTGTGTAACTTAGCCCTATACCCTTCAATTATGACGGTGAAATGCCTCCTTGCATGTGAATTTTTTCTTCTTTTATAGAGATTTTTCCTTGTAATATTACAACTCTTTCCATTTTTTCAATTATTAATTAAAATGAATATCACATTTGATATCTAAATTTTACCAATTTATACAATTAACATACTAGATTTTAAAAGTGTTAATTTATTACCTACGGACCTTTCGTGTTCACCTATACTAGCTACATGAGTGAGATAATTAATAGCAAAAATGAGTAATGTTAATTCAATTAATTATAAATTTGATAAAGTTCAGGTAGTTAATTGCAAAAGTGGACAAAGTTTATATATTAAATAAACACTTTTAAACTTGTAGTAGTTAATTGTAAAAATTAACAAAGTTTAAATAGTAAATGTGACATAGACCCTATTAATTAAACTTATAGTTTTTGCTTGCCTAAGCACACCCCTAGATCCATGGGTCCATACATTTAGATAAGATAAATTTTAAATAAAAAATTAAAAATTAGGCCTATGACTATCATGATCTCCATTCAATTTTTATAATGAATAATTAAGAATGTCCATTTATTTATATACAATCACATTTAACTTCATTTATAGCCTTATAACATTAGTTTGTGGGACAATAAAAAGTCTTGAGGCTATAAAGAAAATTTAAACACAAAAATCGATCCAAGATTTTCTTTTTAGTAAAATCTAGATGTAGAGGGTCATTTCGAGATGGGCTTTTGACCCAATTTTATGCCACGGGCCGGTCTTTTCTGAGCTAGTGATAAAGCTTAAAAGACTAAGTCCAATAAGGGATACTGAAGAAAAGTTTAGCTTCGTAGGCTTGGAACAGGGATGTCAAACTAGTTTATTTTGCTCTCAGCCTAATTAGGTTTTATCATGTGTAAAAAGTAGACTCTAAAAATATCTTTATGGGTTAATTTAGGCTTTATTTGACTAAAATAAATCTTAAGCTCTTTTGTATTGAAAAAAGGCTATTTTATATAAATAATGGGCCTCTTTTATATTATAAAAAACCCTTAAGCTCTTTCCAAGCCCAGCTCGTTTCTAAAGAAAAGAAGACTTTAATCATAGCCGTTGAATCCTTGTGAATGATCTAAAGACTAGTATCAGCTTCCAACACATATAAATAGGAGACTTCTCTTCTCATTCAAGAGAGAATTCTATGCATTGCTAAGTTTGAGAGTAATGCAGAAACTTTGTGGAATATCTCAAAAAAGGATCAAGATATCCACTTCACAAAGAATGAGTCAGGAATGATCAAATCGGCTTTTGTACGAAATTATAGAATTTTTCAAAAATAATTATGGAAATATGCAAGCTTGAAAAATATTCCAAATATAAAGGTCAAAGGCGCATGTAGCACGGGGACCTTTAACCAAAATCGATTTCTCTATGCGCCCTCTTTATTTCTTGTGGCACATGCACCCTTATTGCTACCCCTGCCTTCACTGCAGGTTTTCACTATTAAGTCCTCTATGATAGAAATTAAGGAGTTAATTGTGGAATAAATTAGATGAGTTCTTTATTTCTTTACTAAAAAAGGATAGAGTCAATCCTTGAATATAGCATTTTTCATTCTTTCCTTGTATAGTTAGTCAATTCTTGATTATAGGTTTTTATTCTTTCCTTGCATATATGATTTTTTCTTTCTTTCCTTGTATAGTTTTATTTTTTAGTCTATATATACTGTAACTTTCTTTTGTTAAAGATGAAGAAATTCTTTCATAATTGTGTTTATTGAGATAGTGTCAGAGCCTTCTTCAATTTCCTTTGGAATTGAAGCTAACATAATTATTATTTGTGTTTAACACTTCTATTATAGTTTCTTTCTTGTACCATTGTCACTATGTCTAATCCTAAGAAAGGTAATAGTGGTTCTCATGAGAAGAACGACAACTATACAACTATTTTTCCTATACAGGAAAATTCTCTTATCACCCTAGAACACCTTGATGGAACCAATTATATTGAGTGGTTCCTGAACACTCAAAATAAGAATCGTGGAAGAAAGCATTGGGGTTTTATTTTAGGTACAAAAATCATACTAAAAGATGAACTTTCAGAAGAATACGAATCATGGCAAGAAGAAAATTGTCTAGTCAAATCATGGCTTCTTGATGCAATGACAAAGAACATCAGATCATTATTCCTTCGCTTGCGCACAACAAAAGAAATCTGGGATGCTGTGAAACAAACATATTTCGTCGAGTGTACAAGTCACATCACCAAATATGCTGCAAAAGTTAATGCACAACATATGTATATTTTCTTGGCTGGAATGGATTCTCAATTAGATGGGGTAAGAGGATGAATACTTGCTACTAAACCACTCCCAAATATCCAAAGTGTGTACGCTGTGGTATGTGCAGAAGCTAATCGACAAGGAGCCATGCTTGGAGGGACAATTGGAGAAAGAGCTGCAATGGCCACTACAAAGACCTCCTCTTCAAAGAAAGATCGTAAATGCACTCATTGTAATGGCACTGGTCACACAATGGATACATGTTTTCGGTTACATGGGTATCCAGATTGGTACCCAAAAAGTAAGAAAGCATCCTTTAATAGCCAAGAGGAGAACAACAATCCAAAGGTTAATTTAGCCACAAGTTCTGGATTTGCTGCTCAATCAGGTACATCCCTTACTAGTAATAGTGATTGGATAATTGATTCAAGCGCAACAAATCATATGGCTTGTGATAGACACAAATTCAATAAGTTATCTTCTAATTGTTCTATGAGTATTGTTACTAATGTTGATGGAGTTTCTTCTCCAATTGTTGGCATTGGTACTATCCCATTATCTCTTTCTTTCAATATAAAAAATGTTTTATTTGTGCCATCACTAAATTATAACCTTCTTTCTGTACAAAAATTAACCAAGTCTCATAATCTTTCTTGTACCTTTTTTTTCCACTCACTGTGTTTTTCAGGACCTTCACACTAAAGAGAAGATTGGCAGTGGTAGAGAAAGAGGAGGATTGTACTATTTGGAAGATGGTTTTCAATTTTTCAAAAAAGGCAAGCTCATGCGGTACAAGAGAATTCGGTTGACAAAAAAAAAAAAAAGGAACAAATCTAGTTATGGCATAAAAGATTAGGACATCCATCTTTCTTCTATTTGAAAAGATTATTTCCTTCGTTATTTGTTGGATTTAGTGTTTCAGAATTTGCTTGTAAAACTTGTGCTCTTGCAAAATGTCATCGTGCTCACTTTCCTTTAAGTGAAAATAAAACAAGTATTCCTTTTTCTTTGGTTCACTTTGATGTTTGGGGATTGGCACCTTTTCAACTCTTAATGGAATGAGATGGTATATTTCTTTTGTTGATGATTACACTAGAATGACTTGGATTTATCTAATGAAAAAGAAAAGTGATGTAAGTTCTGTTGTCCGCCTTTTTCATAAGATAATTTTAACTCAATATGGCATGTCAATAAAGGTTTTTAGACCAGATAATGGAGGGGAATATCCCAACCAAGAACTAACAGAATTCATGGGATGTGTTGGCATGATTGATTAAACAACATGTCTTTACTCACTACAACAAAATGGCATTGCAGAATGAAAAAATAGACAGTTCTTGGAGGTCACCCGATCATTTTTAATTGAAGGAAATGTTCCCTCTTACTTATGGGGTGAAGCCTTAAGTTCTGCAGTTTACATAATTAATCGAACTCCTTCAAGTACTCTTGATTATCAACAACCACTAGATGTATTGTCTGATCATTGTAGTCTTCCGCCTGTAGTTCATTTGAACCCAAAAATTTTTGGATGTGTGGTTTATGTTTATTTGTATCCCCATCAGAGAAATAAGCTTGAATCTCGAGCACTAAAATGCATTTTTATGGGATATGGCAATTATCAAAAGGGGTACAAATGCTATGATCCTTCCTTTAAGAGACTTTATATCTCTATGGATGTTGTCTTCCATGAAAACGAGTCTCTCTACTCTGCAGATTCTTCACTTCAGGAGGAGAAACATAATGAAGTGATTAATCTTGATGATGTAGTGCAGGCATTTCTTCCATTGGATAAAGATACTAATAAAAAGCAGAAAGATGACATAGAGAGAGCAAAGACATAATCAAAAATTGCAGAGAGAAGCGATGAAAATGCTAAGTTGGACGGATGTGATGAATTACAAGATGATCTTCTCAAAGATAGTACTAATCCTCCTACATCGCTAGGCTAACCATGTCAATCTGCTCCTGAGATAACTTATGACTACCATATTCCAGCTCGTGCTAACCGTGGTATACCTCTTACTAGATATGAACCTGATCTTAAAGCCAAAACAAAATATCCCATTAGTAATCATGCATCTTATCATCGTTTATCAAAGCCATATGCATCTTATGTACTACAGTTGTCATGTATCTCGATTCCTAGTAAACTACAGGAAGCCTTAGGAGACACGAGGTGGACCCAAGCTATGGTAGAAGAAATGAGTTCACTTGAAAAAAATGCTACTTGGGACCTAGTACCTCGTCCCAATGGAAAAAAGACGGTGGCGTGTAGATGGATATTTGCTGTTAAACATGAAGCTGGTGGAAGGATGAAAGGTTCAAAGCACGGTTAGTTGAAAAAGGGTATACACAGTCTTGAGTCGATTATTAAGAAACTTTTGCGCCCAGTGCCGAGCTTGATACAGTAAGAGTACTGTTATCCTTGGTTGCTAATTAAGATTAGCCTCTCCTTCGATTTGATGTTAAGAATGCCTTCCTTCACGGAGATCTCATTAAAGAAGTTTACATGGATCCTCCTATTGGAATCGAAAAGTACTAAAAAACTACAATGGTGTGCAAACTAAAAAAAGCATTGTATGGATTGAAATAATCTCCAAGGGCATGGTCTGGTAGATTCACGAAATCCATGAAGTCTTTTGGGTACAAACAAAGTAATGCAGATCACACATTGCTTTTGAAACATAGACAGGGAAAAGTGACTGTGTTAATTATCTACGTGGATGATATGGTGCTAATAGGTGATGATCTAGATGAGATAGAAAATCTCCAAAAATACTTAGCCTCCGAATTTGAAATGAAAAAGCTTGGTAATCTGAAGTACTTCCTTAGTATTGAAGTAGCTCCATCAAAGAATGGTGTTTTCTTATCTCAACGAAAATATATTCTTGATTTGTTAGCTGAGACAAATGCTTGGATGCAAACTTGTGACTACTCCCATTGAACAAAACCATAAGTTATATTATTGCCTAGGTGAATCTCAAATTGATAAAGCAAGATATCAAAGACTTGTGGAAAAATTGATTTTCACATTAGACCTGATATTACTTATGCATTAAGTGTAGTGAGTCAATTTATGCATGATCCTCGAAAGTCACATATAATGGCAACTGAACGCATATTGAAGTATTTAAAACATGCTCCAGGAAAAGGGTTACTTTTTAAGAAGCGTAATCATTTGAGAATATATGGTTATGGTGATGCAGATTGGGGCAGGATCAGCTGATGATAGAAGATCGACTTTAGGTTATTTCACTTTTGTTAAAGGAAACCTTGTAACTTGGAGAAGTAAGAAACAATTAGTTATTGCAAGGTTAAGTGCAGAGGCAAAATACAGAGGCATGGTTTTTGGAGTATGTGAATTGTTGTGGTTAAAGAAATTGCTAAAAGAATTATATGTTGATTCTCAAGGTTCAATGAACCTATATTGTGATAATACTTTAGCTATTGAGATTGCTCGCAACCCAGTTCAACATGATCGAACAAAGCACATAGAAGTTGATAGATACTTTATCAAAGAAAAACTTGAAGCTAGAACCATTTCATTACCCTTTGTAAAGTCTGAAGATCAATTCGTTGATATACTTACTAAGGCTGTTTCTAGCAAAGTTTTTGATAAAGCCTTATGCAAGTTAAGCATTTGTGATATCCACGCACCAACTTGAGGGGGAGTGATAGAAATTAAGGAGTTAATTGTGGAACAAATTAGATGAGTTTTTAATTTCTTTAGAAAAAAAGGATTGAGTCAATCCTTGAATATAGGATTTTTCATTCTTTCCTTGTATAGTTAGTCAATCCTTGATTATAGGTTTTCATTCTTTCCTTGTATATATGATTTTTTCTTTCTTTCCTTGTATAGTTTCGTTCTGTAGTCTATATATACTGTAACTCTTCTTTTATTAAAGATGAAGAAATTCTTTCACAATTGTGTTTATTAAGACCCTAAATACATACCAATATCCGAATTGGTTACAATACAGTACATCCAAAGTTTTAATTCAACCCTATGCCCAACAAACACATTATTCAACTAAGAAATTCCCAATTCATTCAACAACTGCTTAGCAAAATAACAGTAAAGTATAGTTAAATATGTGATAACATTGAGCAACAAGTTTGAATTTGTCTCAACAATAAGTTTCAACCATTGATCTTTCACATGTGCCCTCTTTGCTGCCCCTACCCCCCATAGATATTTCCCCTAAATACATATTATCATCTAGACTTACTACGGAAAACTAGTTATGCAGCTCCATTCATCCCTATATCTAGCTGAGCCATTATCTCAGTAACGAAATTCAACCCCATTAAGCAAATAATTGATGAAATATCAATCAACTTCAATAAAAGACATAATAAAATTAATTATAATAAGTTTGAAATTGTTCTAACAAGCATAATCAAATACAATAACATTTTTTTTCTTAATATGCTTTGTAATTATAAATATCTAGTCTTGTATATTTCAATGAGGGCATGTTCTATGATTATAACCCTCTTCTCTATATACACTATAATTTAGCATATGAGGGCCACGGAGATCCATTTCCATCTTGTATCTCTTTCTTCTTGCTTATCCTTTCCATGTGCAGCATGTCGATCAGGTACTAGAATTGGGAAGCTTATAGGAGCAGACCAGTTAAGTTCATCATCAAGAGGAAGGAAATGAGCATTATAAACTTGCACCGATTGAACCACCTGCATGTTTAAGTTTGATGTGCAATTGTGAGTATTTTAGTGCAACTCCTATGTGTAGGTCTTGTGACGTTGAATGGTCTGTGCAGTAGTTATCGTGAGTTTTATCCCTTGTTGCATGTCAAAAACTAATGAGGCTATTCTACTAAATTTTGCCTTAGTTTGAAGGAGTTACTAGCATTTGCCTTGGTTTAAGAATTTTTGTGCTATTGCTGTCTTTACTTTCACCATAAGTTTAGTTAGATTGAAGTTTTTATTCACTTCAATAGTTGAAGTTGTTTTCACCTTCATTGTGTAGTAGCTATGGAGCCTGGTCCACTGGATGATTCCATTCTATCACAGTAGGACACACATAAGTCAAAGGACTTTTGGATTGCACAGTTACACATTGTATATCGCAATTCGTTTGTGGATTCTTCGAGGCATTGACTAAATCCATACTTTTCTATCTATTGCAGGATAATAGCTCTAGTTCTTTTATTGAACCAATATGTTGCCTTTTTGCGTAAACTTGATATGGTTTCTGTAAACCCTTGAAATTTTGATTAATTTTAAGCTTAATCTTAGAATTAAAAGTCAACCGGAAACCTTAAAGGTCAACAAATGCTAGAACAAACCCTAGAATTTATATCAACATTCCCATATTTTTAGCCCTAGACAATAGAGTTGAAATAATTAGTGATAATAGTTCGTAATTATATAAGGAAACATAAAAATTAGATTCGCGAATTTTGAGTATCCTGTGGACCCAAACGGGATCAACTCTTAAAAACGTGTCTCCAGCTTGCAATAGTAAAAATATTCCGATAACACCATAGGACAAAATAATACAAGGATTTTAAAAATATCAGTTTCGTAATTTTTCGGTAACTAAAATAACAGATGTTATATTTATACGCGTATTTTCTTTATTACCGGTACACTATTAGTCTTGTTTACTATTCATTGTCCTATACAACTATTCATTACTATTCATCTATTTCTACTTTACCTTACAAGATATTTTTACTACCTATATACCTATTTTTCTACTTTTATTATTTCCAATACACCTTCACATCAACCATACTTCACATCTTTATTACTTTTTATTATAAAACAACAAAAATATTTCTCTCTTTCTCTCTTCTCTCATGTGGCCGGCGCCATTCCCCTCCCTCTTCCCTCAATTATTTTTTTCTTTTTCAATTTATTTTATTACATCTAATTTCCCTCCATCTTCAACTATAAATACCCCATCTCCCTCCACTTCTTTCACTCCACAAAATTTTCCTCTACCAAAACTCTCTTTCACCAAATACTCACAAAATGTCTCTCTATACACAATCCATTTACCATTTTTCAGTAACCACATAACCGTACATTCACTACCTTCTTCCTATACCATAAACACTTTAAGTAAAACTCTTATCCTTATTTTATTTACTCATGTCATATAACTAGTATGACCATGGTGTTGTTTTGAAACTCATGAGTAGCAAAGCAACAACATGTTCATGTTTTGTTCTTGTATATAAAATTCTAATTTTACTATGTTATTATTATGTTCATATATATATTGATTATCAATGATATTATTATTGTTATTATGCTTATCTAACCCTATATATATTATTAAGTAATGTATATCTATATGTTTTTAAAGCCTAATGCTCACTAATATCTCTAACTTGCTTATTATTGCCTTTTCTTTTCTTTTTCTTTTTCTCTTTTTTTTGGGACTAGTCTATTCTTAGTCTGGGTGCTTTGATGAAGTTAAGGCTCCTAATACTTGACTGGATTATTTTGATGAAGTTAAGGTTCCCAATACTTAATATATTAACTTGCTTATTATGTCTTTCTTATATTTTCATATTACATATTCATGATCATGCATGAGCATATTGATTATTGTCTCAAAGATAAAGAGGAAAATTTTCTTAAATAAAAAAAAAAAGATAGAGTTCTTTTCCAAAATAAATTTTGTCATGTAAGAAATGATTTTTCCATAAAGACTTAGGAATTTATCTTAACAAATCTTTTCCAAAAATTTAGAGGAGTTCATCATAAGTTTTTAAGTAACTAAAAAACATAGGATTTTTAGATAATACATAAAGTAGATATATCATACATACACTTTACAAAACCATAAAGTAAAAAAAATTTTCTTTAAAATTAAAATTTCAAATTTTGCTTGACAAAAGTTTTACTAAACTTCATTAAGAAAGTTTTACCAATACTCTAGAATATGAAGGAATAGACTAGTTTGACAAATCATCAAGAATGTTTCTTCTATAAGGATAAAATGTTCTTAAGGAATAAAGTTAGTAAACAACTTAGGAAATCATTTTAATTAAATAAAATAAACTTTAGGAAAGGTTAAGAAAATGTAAAGCTTGATAAATTTTAACTACTCTCAAATAGTATTTAGAAACTACCCTCTTAACCTCGAAAAATTAGGTTATAAGAACTTAGAAAGAAAAAAATCATTTTTTTAAATTTAAAAACTAAGGAAATAGAATTAAAAGGGAAAATACTCACTTAAAATAATTTAAGAAATTTTCTAACAAGCTAAGTGGAAATTTTCAAAGTTTTGTTTTTCCAATTTCTAGAAAACATTACTTTTACAAAAATCATGGTTGAACAACTTCATTAAATTCATGCATATGATCAGTTAATATATATATATATATATATATCTAAAGGTTTTACAATTATAATAATATCTATATTTTGGTACAAGTATTTTTAGATAAAGAAAAGTTTGCAAATTTAAGTCTTGAAAACTAGAATTTTCGTGGTAAATCTGTACCCTACGGTTTCGGGACCCAAAACTTTTTATGATAAGAATAATCTTAGAAACAAATAGATTTTTCAAATAGGTAGAAAACGATATATTATATGTGAAATTCCGAATTAAAATGAGCAAGTTATGGCCATTTTAAGTTAGAACTTCCACCATACAAATTTTACCACAACTAGAAAATAGAGTTAGAAGTTGACTAGAAATTCCATGGAATACTCATTTTGGATATTTCCTTTGTTTAGGAACCAAGAAGGAGGACGTATATTACTCCGAGGACTACTTGGACTAAGAGAGTATCATCATGGCCGAGTGAGTCTACTTCTCATTTTTCATGCTTATGTTTGTGCTTGTAATTTAGTTGCACTAGACTTAAGGAAAGATAAAATTAAAGATGTATGTGTTGATAACATGTTGAAAGAATATTAAGCATATCGAGCCACGAAATGCTTGTAATAAATTACACGTTTATTAGCATGTCGAAATGTCTGAAATTGGTTCATCGCTTGCAAGAAATTGAAATTTAATGGCTGGCTCTAAATAAAACTTGATCACTTCATAATTGAGCAAATTGCATTCGTTGTACAATTGGTGGGACAAGTGTATGATAGTGGAGGTAGGCATAACTGATGTATTATATATGTGGCGAGTAGGAGCCGGTAAAAACTACATAAATTGATGGTTAGTAGAAGCCGGTAACAACTACACATTTTTTATGGCGAATAGGAGTCGGTAAGATCTACAAAAATGATTTTTAAAAAAATGATAGCCGTAATGGGCCGGAATACCTAACCCCGAATGAATGACGTAATTCATTCAACATATGATTCCTGAAAAATTATATGTCTTGTATGCTCACGTTCTTGTTGCATTACATTTACTTGTTTAGTAAACTTGATTGTTATTTTGTTTTAAGTATGATTATTGAGATTATACTCACTAAGCCCGTAAAGCTTACACCCCTAAAGATATTTATATTCACAGGAACACATGTTCTTATACTCGAGGTCTCATCATATCTACGTAAGTTTTCTTTTGAGAGCTTTTGAAGGAAATCTACTTGAAGGATTAGACCAGAATTCCTTTAAAATCTTTTGATGTAGTATTTAAGTTATTGTAAAGACTATTAGCTATTGCGATCTTTGGAGTTTTAGCAGGGGTATGCCCCTAAGAATCATGTAATAGACTTTTAATTGTTATTATTACGATACATTTTTATTTATAGATTTTGGTATGTTCAATATTACTTACTTAGACCACACTTCCCAAAAGTGTCTCCTATTACCGTGTTAGATGCCTTACATGTAATACCGAGACTTTTGCGTGACTAAAATAATCATTCTTAAGTTTTGATATTATATGCAGCGGACTGCCACGTTTAGGGTATCATTCGGGGCATGATAGTTGCTCTCTTTTCAATAGATGCAAGACTTCGAATATCACCCTTGTTGATATAGTGCATCTTGCATGGTTAGTATTGATATGAGAACCATATGATATCAAGACTAGTATGGAGTGCCAAGGCTTTTCCCCCATGTTCAGCATGGTACCCATAATGTGGGTGATGACGAAGAAGATGTTCAATATAAAGCTGATCATGCAGCACATCATATAGCAAACTAGAAGTAGGGTGTTGGACAACGACATGCACAATGACCACAGAAACTCCATCGTGGTCAACATTCCATCTCTTCCATTCCCGAGCAAGGATATCCTTCATCAGTATTCTCTTATACGCCTACCCATACCTACCGCCCTATGATATGGGTTCTGCTGGTGGATTTTTCCATGGCACTGGATTAGACATATACAAAGGTATATTTCCTTCCATCGGTAGCTATCTAAGTGATATCGGTGGCACCTCAATTAATGTACATTCATTTCACAAATTGAACACAGGGTTTACCATTGCTACCGCATAGACACCTCTAATGCCTCATAGAGAGAGGCAACATGAGAGAGGTGATGTTGATATGGGAGAGGAGGTGACTTAGCTTCCTCCTACATATTAGCATGGCCCAGTAGCCTCATGTGAGTTCATTGATTCACCTGAACAAAGGGAACAAGATGGTCTGGAAGAACAAGAAGTGCATCAAAAGCAGCCAAGGCAGAAGACTTCAGCCTTCGTGTTTTCTTTAAGAAAAGGGAGAAGAAACACAAAGAATGGTTTATTCATATTGTAATTGTTTGAAACTTATTGTTGAGACAAATTCAAACTTGTTGTTATCAATGTCATTACATATTTGTTCACCACTGCTACAGCACAACACCTCTATTGCCTCATAGAGAGAGGCAACATGAGGAGGTGATGTTGATAGGGTAAGGGGGTACCTCAGCTTCCTCCTCTATAACAGCATAGCCCATAGCCTACATGAGTTAATTGATTCACTTGAACGAGAGAAACAGGGTGGTATGGAAGAACAAGAAGCACATCAGGAGTAGCCAAGGTAGTAGACTTCAGCCTTTGTGCGCTTTGGTCATGCTTTCTTTAAGAGAAAGGAGAAGAAACACAAAGAATGATTTGTTCATATTGTAATTATTTAAAACTTATTATTGAGATAAATTCAAACTTGTTGTCATCAATGTCATTACATATTTGATTGCACTTTACTGCTGTTTTGCTGAGCAATTGTTGAATGAATTGGGAATTTCTTAGTTGAATAATGTGTTGGTTGGGTACAGCATTGAATAACAACTTTAGATGTACTACAATATAACACATTTGGATATTGATATGTATTTAGGGGGCTTAATAGTGAAAACTGGCAGTGTGGGTAGAGGTAGTAAAGAGGGAGCATGTGGCACATATGCCCTCATAGAGAAATCGATTTTGGTCAAACACATTTGCTACATGTGCCTTTGACCTTTTATATTTTGAATATTTTTTAAATCTGCCATATTTCCGTAATTATTTTCAAAAAAATGCCATAAGTTCGTACAAAAGCCCAATCAAATATAACTCATTTGATCTTCTGTCATACTAGTGCACTGGAGAAACTAGGTTTGTCTATTCCTCCTCCTACGCCTCTGTTTGTGTCATCCTACACGTGTTATCAATTTAAGACTTCTCTTGAATCAATTGACACGCCTGTCATACGTAATTGGCCTACTACAGTAACCCCATAATACACTATATAAATTAAACAAATAAACTTTTAAGATACTTTTATAGTGACACATTAATGTTATGAATAGCAAATCTATTGTTGCTATTCACATTAAAATAGTTTAAAATTTTTGTTGCTTTTTTTGTTCTTTGTTTTTGTATATTATTATCTCTCATCAACATCTATTTTATTTTAAGAAAAACTTAGTTAGACCCAACAGGCCCATGGGTCTTAGCCAAGGACTTGGCTTGGACCTATGAATCAGTAAGTTCCAGCTAGATCCATACCCACCAATGACTGACAAATTAAGTTAAATTGTAATTTTTATTCATTGCCCTATCTTTTTCATCTTAAAATGAGCCATTGGCATCTAAATTGGAAAATCAAACAATCATTAAGGAATTCTACACGTAGAAGAAGCTATACAAGTAAAGGTTAGTATTATAAATAGTACTTGAATTTTGATAAAATATACAATAATATACTTAAATTAAAATTGATCAATTTAGTACCTTGAAAAAATTATATGCACATTATGATACATCAATGATATTGGTTAGTGTACATGATTTTTTTTTTTAAGACATTAAGTTAATCAATTTTAAAATTCAGATATCTAATTACATATTTTACCAAAATTTAAATACCATTTGTTACATTAAATCCTCTGCAGCCAAAGTCCTTTAGCTTTTCGATTTCAATCCACGCTCGAATGATATAAACATCTTTACTTTAGCGTCCTTACATAAATTCATATCACTATGGAAAATCCATCCAGCACCCAAAGGAAAGTACGCAGATAAATAAGCAAGAAATTTCAGATATTTGATACCTGGTCAGGCCCAATCCTTACCAAACTCTACTCTCATCCATTGGCTTCCGCACCTATCTTCATCATTTTTCATTGGATACATCATATAAAAAAAATTGTTTAGTAATATATATTTCAAAAGAGTGCCACAGCCAATAGCAAAGAGGTTTAAGACAGAGCGGGTGCTAAAATTTACAGATGCAGATTGATGTGTAGAAAACTGATTGGATTGCTATTTATATTGCATTTTCACATTGGATTGATTTTAGTAGAATGCCTTTATACATATCTCTTTCAAACCAATGGAGCTGTCCCAATATTACTAACATCGGTTATTTCTCATGGAGGAATTACAATTAGGGTTAATGTCACCAATGGTACCTAAACTTTAGTAGAATATATAACTAGGTAAATGAACTATAGAATTGATTAATTACCACTTGAATAAATCTTTCATGCTCGTCAATAGTACCTCTATTAAATTAGCTAACATGATCATTGTATGTAGCGTTTTTAACTAATATAACGAATGTACCATTGATATACTCTAAAAATTATTTTAAATAGTAAATTGATCAATTCCATAGTTTAGGTACTGATCGGAATCCAACTACATTGAGTCCCACACATCCACTTCAAGTATCTGAGAGAACGAGTATGCGGAATAGAGTCAAGAAGCTTCGAGAAGAGTTCTAAGGATTTATGCAGAGATTTATTGAAGATTACCCGAAGTTCATCAATGTCGACTTGGAGCCAAAAATGAAGATATTTATTGCCTTTTATGCAACTTAGAAGGAGGATGCGACATGATAGAAGAGGCCAAACCAAGGCTGGCCCATGGCCACCAGCTTACATCTCAAAGCTGCCGGCCTACATACCCAAAGCCGTTGGCCTACATCTCAAAGCTACCGGCCTACATTCCCAAAAGCCGCCAACGTTGGTAACTTTGGATTTTTCTTTTTTTAGTTACCCAATTTTTATTAGATTATTTTCCTTTTTTTAAAGCCTAAGGATTTTAGCTTATAAATAGGCTTGGTCATTGTATGAAAAAAAAAACTTTTAGAAAATATTAATCATATTGAGAGTTTGTTCTTCTCTTTGGATGTTTTAAGAATTTGAACTCTTCAAGAATTATGTTTTTGTTGTGTTCTTTGCATACCGAGATTCTTGGTTGGTATTGTCTGAGGGGTTCCAATCTTTATCAAGGTTCCCAAGTTTACTCAATCTTGGGTCAAGGTTTTCCCATCAATCTATACCAAGATTCATGAAATTCTTAGTTCTGGGGTCACGTTCAATTATACCTACGATTTTATTCTAGATATTTTATCAGGTCAGGGTCCACCTTTGATTCTCAGAGTCCTAGAATTCACAAAACCATGCCAAGCATGCATCAAATTAATATTAGAGTAAGGTTTTCTAAGAATCATCACAATATAGTATGAATTGAGAATAGTACATCTGAGCCTTAACTCAGTTCATCTATATCTTATATTTCATTCCTATTAGTTGTTGATTTGCCTTTGATCCTTTAGCGTTCTAGTTACAAAAAAAAAAATAGAGAGAGAAAAGAAAAGGAATATAAGAGGCAAGAACACTTTGTTGAATAGTTTTCTTGTAAAAGAATAATTCATTAAGTCCCATCAAAGTCATCAAAGATTTTGATCCTTGGAAATTTCCAGTCAGGGAATTGGGTTTTATGTTGCATATGCAAGAACGAAATTTGCAAATTGAGGTTGCAAGTTTGTTAAAAAACCAAAAGATGAGGAATTGAGAGGGTAAGGTGGTGAGAGCAATAGAGTGATTTGTGTGACACACGAGAGTTTAGTGTCATTAAAATTACGAGTGAAACACGTGAGAGACACAATGCTGTGAGGTTTTCTTTTTCTTATTACTCTGTTTAAAATTTTAGGATGTCAAATTCCTCAGAGAAGGCGATTAGTGGATGAGATGACAAGTTAGAAGAAATGATGGTCATGATGAAATAGATGATGGCTAGGATGTCCTAATATGACGAGCGGTTGACATAGGTAGAGACTAAAAGGAAAGAGATGATTTCTCCTAGGCATAACAATAAGCCTTAAATGAAGCAGGAGGACTATGACGAGGAGTTGGAATATGGCAATGACTATGAGTATGTGATGCCTGCTACTACTAGAGGTGTGGGAAGACGATAAGAAGAGGCATGGTATGGAGGTGAGAGAATTGATGATAATCCCAATAACATTAAATTTAAGATTCCATCTTTTCAAGTTTGCAATGATCTGGATGTGTACCTTGAGTGGAAGAGGAAGATGGAGCTAATACTATGAAGAAAACAAGATGAAACTTGCTGTAGTAGAGTTTAGTGACTATGCTAGCATCTGGTGGAATTAGCTAGTTATTAATCGAAGAAGGAATTTAGAGGATCTTATTGGTACATAGCGGGAGTTGAAAACAATTCTGAGAAAGAGGTTTGTTCCTAGCCACTATTATCAAGGACTGTATTAGAAGTTGCAAGGTCTTACTCAAGGAAGTAGGAGTCTAAATGAGTATTTTAAGGATATGGAGACCTTAATGATGAAGGCCGATATTAAGGAAGACAAGGAAGCCATAATGGCAAGGTTCTTGATGGGGCTGGATAGAGAGATTCTAGATCGGGTTGATTTACAACATTATGTAGAGCTGGAGAATAGGTATCAGATGGCTCTTAAGTTTGAAGAGCAGTTGAAGAGAAAGAGAAAATTCAACAAAATTGCTTCTTTTTTCACCACTCCATGGAAGGGAAATTGGAGGAAAGATGATAAAATTGAACAAAAGTCAAAGCTTATGCAAACTGTAACTAAGGATGATAATGCTAATAAAAACAAAGGTAAGATCGAAACTCTATCACATTGTAGCAGCTTGCACTGTTTCAAGTGTAATGGAGCAGGTCATGTAGCTTCTCAAAGTCCAATAATAGAGCTATGGTGGCCTTGGACAATGATGAGTATCTCACTGCTAGTGAGAAGTGAAGACAAAGGAGATGGAATGCCTGAATTAGAAGATATGACTGATCATGAGTATGTAGACACATCTAATGTGGCCATGGTGATTAGATGTACATTGAATACATAACAAGTGAAGGAAATGATTGGAACAACAGCTAGAAAACCTCTCATGCGAGGGCTATTGTTCAAGGTAAGGGATGTAGTTTAATTATAGATGGAGGTTGTCGAACGTTGTTAGTAACAATCTGGTAAGATTCTTAAGTTACCTGTGATGAAGCACCAAAAACCTTGCAAGGCTAAATGATTTGGGAGAGTAAAAGTAAATAAGTAGGTTATGTTGCCATTATGACGGTAGCTACAGGGATGAAGTGTTGTGTGATATATTCCCATGAATGCAAGCCACATCTTATTAGGTAGGTTGTGGCAATTTAACAAGAATGCCCTACATGAGGGGCGTCCAAATCGTTATATTGTGTAAAAGGATGGTAAGTGTCATGCCCCGAAGGGTATTCTATATGTGGCAGTCCATCATACATAATATTAAAATCTAGGAATGACTATCTCAGTCATGCAAGGGTTTCCATATTGTGCATAAGATGTACAACACATTAAGGAGACGCATTCGAGGTGGTGCAATTTGCATTGATATAATTTAAACAACAAGATATAAGGATTGTAACTAAACCTGTATAATGTAAAGGATCTTCTTATGTTGTCACTTTTAGTGCAAAAGTTCGCTTGGCTCCCTGATATCATGGTCCTTACGTAACATTCTTAGATCAACCTATATCAATCAAATGTCTGTGGTAGTATAAGCTATACTAGCTTAATGAGCATTATTTCCATAAATAAATACTCGAATAGCAAGAATCAAGCAAGTTTGTTAAGCAACCAAGTGAAATGCAATAACCACATGAGCAAACAAGATATATGGTTTTCCAGGAACCATATATTTAGATTTATGCCCTCCATTCAGGGTTCAGGGTGGCAATTTATATGCTTCTAACCAAACGTCCCGAAGCTTTAGTTAACATCCAACGATCGTACCACTACCCTTTCCCCCACAAGGGTAGTGATCACATGCAATGTGACTCACAAGTGATATGCATGATTTTAGTTTAATTAAAGGATCATAGCATAATTATTAACAATTTAAGATGATCATAAAATTTCAAACATATCAAATCTATGCTAAAGCAAACAATACTTTACAATCAATTCTCGCCTTGATATTCTTAGTATCTTTTCATACAACTTTACATGCATACCATTTACTCTTTCTTTAACTCAAGTGCATCTAAACTATAGTCACAATCAAGTATATAAATTAAGGAAATGAACTAACTCGTCTCTAGCGCGATCTTTAGCCATAGTGATCCTTTGGGAGAGAAGTTCTGTGATTCTTGTTACTTAAACAAAAGAAATACCCAAAATGAGTATTTCACAAAGGATCAACTAAAGCTATTAATTCCATTTATCCCATTTTTTCAAAATTCTGATAGAAAACAATTCCAACTTAAAATAGTCATAACTTGCTCATTTTAACTCGGAATTGCGCATATTATATACCATTTTCTACATACTAGAAAAGATCTATTCATTTCTAAGGGTATTTGTATTAAACTAGGTCATTTCGATTACAAAATAGAGGCGATCAGATATATTAAGGAAATTCCATTCCTTTGAAAATAAATTTCAAACTTCAAATCGTCTAAAAATCATTTGATAAATACTTAGCTATCTATATAGTTGAAAATTTCCTATACATGTATATATAACTTATATGTCATACATTATACAAGTGTTTGTTGTCCAAACTAAAATTCTTTAGTAAAAATAATATCTTTTGAAAGCTTGGAAAGGAAAAAAAAAAAAAGAACAACGTTATAAAATTCCTTTTGTAATTTCTTTGAAAATGAAACTTTGATTCTTTTGTTTTCAAGGAGTATTTTATGTTTAACTTAGTATTTTCCTAAAATGAATTTCTATATTTTTCCTTTTGAAACATTTAACACTAGTGTTATTTTTACTATTAGTTCCCTATGTATTTCTTTTTTTTTACCTTTATTTCAATCTTTTTAAATCTTGATTCAAAAACTTATATTTCCTTTGGTTGTTTATGGGATTTTCCTTTATATTATGTTTTTAAGAAAAACCTTTTTATAACAAAGAATTATCAATATTAAATTTAGAAAATAACAATAATACTAATATAGTTATGGTTTTAGAAAAAGCTTTTCAAAGTAATGGTGGTTCAAAATTATAGTAAGTTCTTTCTAAAGCTTGGGAAAAATGGATTTCTTTGATTAAAAAATTCTAAGTTTCATTTAAGACTTTTCCTAATTGACAAAAATTCATTTGCAAAAAATGTAGTTTAAACTTTATGGTTTAGACAACAACCTTTAGTTTGCATGAATATGAGGATAGTGGCAAGCAAAAATATCAGATAACATCAAGATAATAAGTAAGATAACGAGATAATAAAAGATCAAGTTTTGGGAGTCTTAGCTTTTAAATCAAGGCTCCCGGGATTTGAAGTGTTCTAGTCCCATGAATAATTGGAGAAACAAAAATAAGAAAAGCAAGTATTGGGAGTCTTAGACTACATCAAGGCTCCCAAGACTTGATATACAACCAGTCTCTTATGGACTTGATATACAACCAGTCCAAGTCTAGTTAGGGACTAGACTTATCTTTTGATACAAAAATAAAAGAACACGTAAATAAAAGTTAGATTAACTAGTAATAAGAACATAAATAATATTTGGGTTAGTGAGCTTTATGCTTTTATAGATATAAATATATACATAACTATAGATATAAAGATAGAAGTTAGATTAGATTACAATGTAAGATAAAATAAACAAGTTATTGACAAGATTTATGAACTTGGCATGATATTGGTTTAGATTTAGCATGAACTTCAAAGTTTCAAAACAAAATAGGAGAGTTTTTGGTGAAAGATAGATGCTTGAAATCATAACCATGAATATAAAGATGGAATTTATTTTAGATGGTAATGTGAAGCAAAATAAACAAGAGATAGATATGAGTTGTAAACCTGGCATGATTTTGGTTGAATCAATCATGGATCTTGAAGTTTCAAAGAAAATAGAAAAGTTTATGTGATGAACAAATGCATGAATCCACAACTAGAGGCATAAATATAAGAAGTTATATTAGATGGAAACATGGAACAAGATAACAAGATATTGGTAAAACTACATACTTGACATGAATCAAAGAAAAATTCGTGCTACCCAAAAGCTCTAAGTTTTTAGCATGATAAAGTAATTTTTTGAGAGAAAAACAACATGGAATCACTTCTACAATTACTAGGATAGGATAGGAGATGATTGTACCTCAAGAGATGAAGCAAAAGAGGAGTTTTTGATGTTGAAAAATGGATGAACAGTAGCTACGTTGAGGACGCCCAGCAGCAGAAAAATGTGGAGAAAAAAAAGAGAAAAAGAGAGAAAAATGAGAGGAAAAGTAAGGTGTAAGCTTAGTGTCTTGAAGGGGTATGTGTAAGGGATGATTGTGCTTTAAAAGATGAAGTAAAAGAGAAGTTTTTGAAGAAAGAAATGGGAGAGTAGCAGCAACATAGAAGTGATGCCCAGTAAGAAGAAAAATGGGGAGAAGAAAGAGAGAAAAAGAGAGAAAGAATGAGAGAAGGAGTGTTGTATGTGTTAATGTGTAGTGTATTTATAGGAGATGAAGGAGAGTTTTAGAGAGTGAATAAAATTATAAAAAAATGAAACAAACAGCAACTGCAAGTGGAGGGAATTCCAATGTAAAGAAGAAGCCAACCAAAAGAAAAAGAAGAAAAAAATTCAAATGTGACAAGTCAAGGCATCAAATTATGTGTATAGTTTTTAGGTGCAATTTATAGGAAATAAATAAGGATGCAACCAGGGCGGGTCATTATAGAATTCCCGGCACACCCGAACCATTAAAAACCCTATGTTGTCACAGGGCGGGTTTGGAAACTTTTATGTCGACCCCATAGGATTTCGGGTCGGGGTCAGGTCATTAAAAAAACCCGATGGGTAACCCGAACCCGTTATATTATAAACAATTTAAAAATTTGAGCTTGAAATTTTAAAAAACAAGACCCCATTAATTTTTATCTTTAAGAAGGGTTGTTAATAATTTTAACTTTATTTTGTCTTTTTTTCTAATTTTTAATTTTATCTCTTAAAAAATTATTTTTACAATATTATTAATTTTTGTTGTTTTAACAAATAAAATAGCTAGTTCAATGAGCCTATGAATTGACGAGTGTGTTGTAACTAGCTTAGCTCGATTTAGATCATACCAAAGTCTTGCTGCCAGCCTACTACCTAATATTTTGTCAGAAGATACAATTGAATTTAACTAAGAGTTGAAAAGGGCAAAAAAAATAAAATAAAATGAAGCAGGTCGCGAGGCGGGGCAAGTAATGGTCAAAACCCTATAGGGGCAAGTTTGGGTATTGAATAGAAAATCCTACAAGATCGTAGGTCGAGTTTGGGAGACCCTATTGGGAAGCGGATCGGGTTTGGGTTTTATGTGACCCGTCCCGGTTGCATCCCTAGAAATAAATATAGAAAATTAGGAAAAAAAATATAGTAGTTATGTTTGCTAAAAAAATTAATGATAAAAAGCAATAAATAGTAATAGGAAATTATCAGATAAGTTATCAGTACGGATAAAATACGTATAAACAGGCTATAACTGATATTTTTAGTTACTGAAAAATTACAAAACTGTCATTTTATGATTTCTCAAAAATTACGAGTCTAAAGGTGTTGTCAAAATATTTTTACTATTCCAAGTCTCGAGATACGTTTTTCGAAAATTGTATTCGTTCGGGTTCGAAACGAATCGCGTTTTGACCAATGTGATATTTTTAAGCCTCTTGCTATTGTTACGAACTAAACAACACATCTTACTCATATCTATTCTTCCTAGGTTAAGAGCGCGAAATTGTCGGACTTAAAATCGCTACATCTTACTAGGGTTTATTAACTTTTAGAAATCCAGTTTGACTAGGGTTAGGTTTTGTCAATTTGGAAACTAAGGATTTATTATTATTATTATTTTCATATTTGGTTTAAAAATTAATTTTATTTTATTTTGGACGATTTATTTAACATTTACCTTCGTGGGATTGTTTGGTTGAGTTATCCTTTTCGAAGTTCTATCGTTACTCATTTATCGTTTAGGGTTCTCTTAGATTTCGCATCAAATATCGATTATTGGGATGGTTTTGGTGAAATTTTAAGTTTGATAATTTATTTTTTGTTTTACAAAACTTCTCCATATTAATTTATTCTTAACGTTTTATTTCTTGCCCTGGCTTTATAAGTTAGGGTTTGACAAGCAAATTATTTAGCGTGAAAACTTTGAGTCGAATGATTATTAAATCTTCATTTTGTTTTTGGTGGTTCTCTCTTCTTAAGGTTATGGAATTTCACCTTTGATCTTGTTTTAAGATTTTTGAAAGTCTAGTTTGACTGTTAAAGCTATTATTGAAATTTTAACTATTAGGTTAGCAAAGAATTTTAGGTCTTCTGATTTATTGTTATTCAATAGAGTTTTCTTAGTCGTGCCTCCTACTTATGGAATTGGCTTTAGTAAGTTTAAAATTTCTCAAATTGGAATTGTGTGTATATATATAATATTTTTTGTAATTTGTTTTCTGAGTTTTATATTATCTTGAATTAAAGGTCAGATAAGTAAATTATCTTGCGTTAGAGTTTTGAATCGATAGTTATTTGAGTTTATAAGATTAAGAAACTTTATATCTGTTTATGTTTTAGGACTTTTTGAAGTTCGGTTTTAATTTGGGTAGACTTTCAAGGTCTGTCTTTGATGAAATTCTTGGATCATTTTCTGAAAATTTATGGGGCTTAAAGTAAGACTTCACTTTTGCACCACTATCACCAAAACTTGTGTATGAAAGTCAGTTGAAGCTAAAAAAGAGGATGAGATGTTGAGAACGGTGAGGCTAAGAGAGAAAACATGAGAGATGGTGAGAATAAAACTCGAGTGGAAGAGAGGAAAAATAAAAAGAGTGATGATAAAAGAAAAGAGAGTGAAGGGAAAAAGCAATGGAATTGCCTAGCTACTAAGAGTGGGATTAAGAGTGCTATTTATGAGAAAAGGCCACTAATTATACTCAGTATAAGGAGGCTTTGATTAACACCAATGAATTTAACTCTTCTGTTCTTAGTGTTGTTATATCTCTTTTGAAGGATTATGGAGATCTTTTTTAGGAGGAGACTCCTGAAGGATTATCACCTATTAGAGGCATTGAGCATCAAATTGACTTTATGCTTAGAGCTTTTATTCTAAATAGGCCTGCATATACGTGTAGTCCCGAAGAGGCAAAAGAGATCCAGAGGCAGGTTAAAGATTTGCTAGCAAAGGGTTTTGTTTGCGAGAGCATAAGCCCATGTGCTATGCCAGTACTATTAGTGTTGAAGAAAGATGGAACCTAGAGGATGTGTGTGAATTGTAGAGCCATCAACAAGATAATGGTAAAGTATCGCCATCCTATTCCTAGGTTAGATGACATGCTTGATGAATTGCATGTTTCTTGTTTATTTTCTAAAATTGATCTTAAAAGTGGGTACCATCAAATAGGATGAAGGAGGGAGATGAGTGGAAAACTACTTTTAAGACAAAATTTAGGCTTTATGAGTGGTTAGTTATGCCATTTGAGTTAACTAATGCACCTAGAACCTTTATGAGATTAATGAACCATGTTATGAGACCTTTTATTGAAAAATTTGTTATGGTGTATTTTGATGATATTTTGATATACAGAAAAGTCTAAATGAGCATGTTGAACATTTGAAATGTGTGCTAGATGTGTTGAGAAAAGAGTACTATATGTTAATATGAAAAAGTGCTCTTTTTGTTTGGAAAAGCTTGTTTTCTCAGAATATGTTGTCAATGCTAGATGCATAGAGGTAGATGAGGAGAAAATTAGAGCAATTAAGGATTGGCCTATGCGTAGTAATGTTACTGAGTTGAGGAGTTTTATAGTCTGGCTAGTTTCTATAGACGTTTTGTGAAAGATTTTAATACACTAGTAGCACCATTGACTGAAGTTGTTAAGAAATCTATTGGTTTAAAAGGGGTGAAGTACAAGAAAAGGCTTTTAATTTACATAAAGAAAAATTATGTTCTACACCTTTATTGTCTTTGCCTAACTTTTCTAGGACCTTTGAATTTGAATGCAATGCATCTGGCATTGGCATTGGAGCTATTTTAATGCAAGAAGGTAAACCAATTGCGTACTTTGGAGAGAAATTAAGTGAAGCAATTTTGAGCTATCTTACTTATGATAAGGAGCTCTATTCTCTAGTAAGAGCTTTAAAGACATAGCAGCTTTACTTGAGGCCAAAGCAGTTTGTAATTCATATCGACCACGAATCGTTGAAACATCTGAAGGGATAAAGAAAGCTAAAAAGGAGAAATGCCCGATGGATGGAGTTCATAGAACATTTTCATATATAATTTGGTATAAGCAAGATAAGGAAAATGTTGTTTTCGATGCTTTGCCATGCATGTATGCATTTCTTTCTACTCTTAATACTAAGTTGCTTAGGTTTTACCACATAAAGGAGCTGTATGCTGGGGATGACGATTTTTCATCTATTTTTGAATCATATGAAAAGGGGGCTTTAATAGGCATGATGGATTTCTATTTGGAGAGGGTAGATTGTGCATACATAGATCCTCCATGAGAGAATTATTTATTCGAAAGTCACATGGATGTGGGTTGATGCAGGCATTTTGGAGTAACTAAAACTCTAGACATTTTATCTAAGCATTTTTATTGGCCTCATATGAGTAGGGATGTGGAAGGGATTTGTGATCGTTGTGTTATTTGCAGAAAGGCTAAATATAGAGTAATGCCTCATGGTTTGTATACACCTCTTCCAGTACCTAGTGAACCATGGATTGAAATTTTTATGGATTTTGTCTTAGGATTGTCTAGGTCAAAAAGGAGTTGTGATTCAATTCTTGTTATTGTGGATAGATTTTCTAAAATGGCACACTTTGTTGTATGTAATAAGACTGACAATGCTACTTATATAGCTGATTTATGCTTTAAAGAAATTATCTGGCTGCATGGAGTTCCTAAGAGTATTGTTAGTGATAGAGATGTCAAATTTTAAAGTTATTTTTGGAAGGTTTCGTGGAGTGAGTTAGGAACTAAATTGTTGTTTTCTACTACATGCCATCTACAAACTGACGGACAAAAAAGTAGTGAATAGAACTATGACAACTCTATTATGTGTCGTGATACAAAAGAATGTTAGAACTTGGAAAGAGTGGTTTCCATTCATTGAGTTTGCATATAATCACACTATTCATTCTTCTACTAGTTTTTCACCAGTTTAAATTGTTTATGGTTTTAACCTGCTAACCCCTTTAGATTTATTATCACTTCCTGTTGATGAGCGTGCTAGCTTAGATGGTAAGAAGAAGACGAAGGCCGTGAAGAAGCTACATGAGCAGGTGCGACATAGAATTGAAAAGTAGAATGAGCAATATGCTCAATAGTTAAATAAAGGCCGAAAGGGAGTGACTTTTGAACCCAGTGACTAGGCTTAGGTGCATTTGAGAAAGGAACGGTTCGCTGCTCAAAGGAAGTTGAAGCTAGATCTTCGAGGAGATGGACCATTTCAAGTAATTGAAAGGATTAATAATGACACCTACAAGTTGGATCTACCAGGTAAGTATAATGTAAGTGCTACGTTCAATATGGCTAATTTAACTCCTTTTGATGTTGGTGAGAAAGATTCGAGGATGAATCCTTTTGAAGAGAGTAGGAATGTTGGGAATCCAGCTACATTGAGTCCTACACGTCCACTTTAAGCGCCTGATGGAATGATTATGTGAAATAGAGCCAAGAAGCTTCAGGAAGAGTTCCAAAAATTTATGCAGAAGTTTATTGAAAATTACTCGAAGTTCGCCGATGTTGAATTGGAGCCGAAAATGAAGATATTTACTGTTGTTTATGTAAGTTAGAAGGAGGATGCGACATAACAGATGAGGCCAAACCAAGATTAGCCCAAAGCCTTCGGCCTACATCTTAAAGCTGTTAACCTACATAGCCAAGGCCGCTAGCCTACATCACAAATCCATCGGCCTACATTTCCAAAAGCTGCCAACGTTGGTAACTTCATATTTTCTTTATTTAGTTGCCTAATTTTTATTATATTATTTTCCTTTTTTTTAAGCCTAAGAATTTTAACTTATCAATAGGCTTAGCCATTATGAAAAGAAACTTTTTGGCAAATATTAATCATATTGAGAGTTTATTCTTCTCTTTGGTTCTTTCAAGAACATGATGATGTGATCTTGAAGGGTTTTAAAGATTCACTCTTGATTTTAGGGTTTTCTAGGTTTTGAAAGAACAAAGAAAAATAAAGATATAGATAAGAATATCGTTCAGTAGATCCACGAACAATAAAACTTAATATAGTTTGTGATTAAATTATGGATCGATAGAATCAACGATCTACAAAGTATTCACTATGTCAAATGAATCACAAGATTCAAATAACAATTGGTTCACTACAATTCTATATAACACAAGAACTGATAAGAACACACGAATAAGGATAATTGAAAACTCAATCTCAATAATCAAAGACCACAAAGGGTTCTCACACAAAGATGTGCTTAACATTCAAAAAAACTAAAGAAAACAAAATAACAAAGGATTATATATACTAACCCTAAAGAGACATAAAAGACATAATTACAAAAATTCCCCTAAACAAAGCCTAAAAAGTGAACAAATAAAAGCTAGTACGAAAATCAAATAAAGCTTGGGGCTTGACCATATAGGTTGACTACAAGCCAATGGCTTTTCCCTTCAATACCAACGGCTTTGGCCTTGTAGGCTAGCGGCGTAGGGCCGGCTTAGGTCATCCACACTGGTTACTCTGCTTCTTGATCTTGCTCCTTAATGTTTTTCCTTTTTGTTTCCCTTTTTCATGAATTTGAGCAACCTAATTCCTATCACTTGAACTCTTCAAGAATTGTGTTTTTGTTGTGTTCTTTGCATACTGAGGTTCTTGATTGGTATTATTTGAGGGGTCGCGATTTTTATCAAGATTCTCAGGTTTACTCAATCTTAGGTCAAGGTTTTTCCAGTAATCTATACCAAGGTTCGTAGAATTCTCAATTCTAGGGTCAGTTCAATTATACCTCTTGTTCTATTTTGGATATTTCATTGGGTCAAGGTCCACGTTCGACTCTTAGAGTCTTGGAATTCGCAAAGCCGTGCCAAGTATGCATCAGGTATTGAATTGATTAATTTTAAAGTTCAAGTACCAAATTACATATTTTATCAAAATTTAGCTACCATTGGCAATACTTACCCTTTACAATTATGTAAAATTATTCAACCCTTTATTTGACTATTTAGATTAAATAAACAAAGATATAATAGAAACTTTAACAATTAGATTTTGACAGTCAATCAATAATATCATAGAGATATCTGAATTATCAATTTATCTTATAAATACATACGAATTATGTTTTACTGTTAGAAATATATCTTTTTATTTCAGGAAAAAAAAATCTTATATAGATCCAATCTTTATAAATTGAATTGGACAACATATTACAAGGATGCATTACTAGGATCTGCATATGCCTTTTTTACTTTTCCTCTTCCTGTCTTTTCAAGCCATTTTGAACCCTTGAAAATTAATTTTCAAGAGGACCGTTACCTCCCTCCAATTTTCAAGTTGAAATTACATTTGGTTTACAGGAACTTCCCAATTGGATGAACAGAACCGTTTAACTACTTAATGAAATTACATCGACTATTTCCTAGTTTTTGTTTCAATTCAGAAGTCAATCGTAGGAACTCGGAAGAAAATACCCTTGATTTTAATATAACATGCGTTCGATATATTTGCTATAAGGATTATTGTTTTAATTGATAAATTACAATAAAATCCCTTGAAAGCTGTCAAAACTATAAAAAGATTTCAAATTTCTGAAAACTTATACTAATACTATATGAAAATTGTTTGCAAAAAAGTTTTTCCATCAGTGCAATATGAAATTGGTCTTTTACATTTATCAAACCAATTATCCCTATGATTTAAAATATTTATTGACATCATTAAAATTGTATCGATCAATACACATTTATATAGGGTTTTAATAAATTAATAATAATTGTATACTTATATCAAATGTTGACTTCGTATTGCGTTTAATCAAAACAAAATTCAATATTAACATTCGTAAATACATATATATTTTTCAGAAATTTTTGCTATAATTTACACTACTTTAATTGGTTTCCCATATGAGCCAACATTATAGAACTTCACAATTCTGATCGATCTATATACGTGAATAAAATAAAATATAATTAGATAGAAGGAGACAAAATCTGAATAGTTAGCTACGTGCCCCAAATGCCCTTCTATCGGCAATTACCCACTAATTAAATTAGTTTGCATAATAAGCATTGTCAAAAACACTACTATATTCAATTGGACGTAGCACAGGTGAAGACGGAATACCGAATATTATATTCTTCATCATATTCCTGACAACACCCCCCTTGATTTGACTTGCACGTCAACATTTACATCTTCCACGAAAAGGTACAAATCATGGCATCCTTTACTATTTTTTTTTTTTCCTATTCCGTTCAAACCAAGTGATTTGAACCAGTTTCGTATATCGGTTTGGAATCATTCTGATATAATTTTTAAGTTGGATTAATATTGATATAATGTTAATGAAAAAATTGATAATTTTATTTAAAAATTGATCAAATTGAATTCATATTAAATCGATATATATATCATATCAATGAATAATAAATGCTGATCTAATATAAATCCGATATCAACAAAAAAAAAATTGTATCCATTGAATCAATAAAATATACATTATATAAAAATAATGAAGTAGCCTATAAGATATGGGATTTGAAAAAATTGATCTGAAAATATTACTTAAACAATTTGTTATATTATTATTGTTTAAAAATAATGTAAAGTAACCTAAACGATACGGGTAAATTACATTAACGATCCCTAAACATTTTAGCAGAAATAGCGACATCCTAATTTTTTAAAAAAGGTAAATTATAGTAGAAAATGTTAACATTTTGAATTAAGTTCATATAAGATATCAACATTTTAAGTGGTTAAGAAAAGGAATTAATATTTTGTAAAGTAACATTTCATAAAATTCATTTAACGTATTAATGTTTAGATAAATTTTTAATTAATTTTCTCTAATTTATCTCTTTGATCAATTATTGATACCTTAATTGATTCACTTTATGAAATGTCATATTACTTTTTTTAGTCATCTGATATGTTGATATCTTAATAAATTACCCATAAATATTAAAATCTCTTTTAAACTACTACAAATGTTGATACATTAAATAATTACCCAAAAAGTTAAAACCTCTTTTAAACTACTTAGAAACTTTGATATTTTAAATAAACTTATTCCAAAATGTTATACATTTTCAATATGATTTATTATCTGTCATGAATACATGGAATTGCCATGCGCTTTCCCTTTTTTTTTTTTTTCCTTTTTTCAGATTTTTTACTTTTCTAATTAATATACGTGGGGCTATTTGTTGTATTTAAAAAATTAAATATATTTTTTGTTTCAAAGTTTCTCGGGATGGTTAATACAATTTAACCCAATAATAACAACAAAAACAACTCCATATGTATCTCATGTAGCCGTAAAAATTAGATAGGTTAAATTTTCTAAGCTTTAGGCGAAGGGGGGAAAAAAGGTCAAGCTTTAAGTGAATCAAGAAAAAAATATTAATCTATTATCTATATTATTAAATTATATTATTAATTTATATTCAACTCCATAACATACCTTATATAATATAGTTTTTGAAAACCAAATAACGTTAAGAGAACATGGATGAGTTACAAAGACCTTGAGTACTTTTCGTTAATAAATACTTAATGATAAAAATTATAAATAATCCCTCCATATTTAACTTGTATTCAATGGAGGAAGAGGAAATAAAAAAAATCCTAAATATTTATTACAATGATCATATTATGAGTAATTGAGGTATACTTTATTTCATATTTAATACAAATATTTTCATTCCCTACATATTGAATACGTTCTAGCGTAATTACAAGTAAATTTACTTGTCAAATGTCAGTTTTTGCATAATAATATAATAATAATTATAATAATAGGAGGGTTGGGTTTGTGAATAACAATGGGTGAAACACATGTATACAAACTTTCGAAAAAAAAATCTAAATATGAATTAGATAATTTTAATTATTAAATTAACAACGCTAAATCACATGGAAAGAATGCGATTTATGATTTAACAAAATAATAGTATTAAGAGGATGCGATTAATCAACAAAAATCATACAATACTCTACTATATCTAAATGGTGATTCACTAATGTTTAAAGTGAATAACATCTATGAGGTAAGATTCACCAATATTTATACATGATTCATTAATAGATGAGATTCATATGTAATATTTATAAATTGCTACACAATCTAGTGTTAGTAATTTGATAATTATTTTTATTTAGTTTATATTTTGCATAATTTTTAATTATAGGGATAAGTAGCCATACAATTTCCTTGAAAAATAGTATTATGCGAAATAACATCGTTTTTAGCATGGTTATATCTCTTGGTTTGTCGTCTTTTTCACTCCCGGGAGTCAAGAAAAACATCCTTCTAAATTACACAATACAATAATGCAGACATAGCCCTAACCCTTATTGCAAGGTAATATATATCTATTCATGCTTTGATATAAAAAAGCATTAGCTTCTTGGATGCTCCGCTTAAACAACAAAAGTTGTAGGTAATCCCAAAGCACAAACTATGCAAAAAAGAAACATGGGAAAAAAATTAGTCATGAGTTGTCGCCCATCATCATCCTTAAAAATATCAAAGACCACCGAGAGTAAGAGAGTGAAACAACCTCCTCTCAATAATTTGTTAGAACTCCTTCGTCCCAAAGTTTACATCACTGATTCCTCCACTTTCAAAACCCTAGTCCAACAACTCACCGGTAATGGAAATCACCAAAACACCCCAACAACAACAACAACTATCTTTCCTGATGATCATCATCGGATGATTTACAAAGATGCGGGCATGGAAGCACTTTTTGCTAATTCATCATCATCATCTCCCTTGTCATCGTTGTCGAATCCACACAAACCGGCCTCTAACCCTACCCAGGTGTTTTATAATGGTAATCAAATGATGGTAAACCTAGATAATGATGTGACAAAGATTATGGAGCAAAGTTCATCGTCATCATTGTCATCCTCACCCTCTAACATTTCAGCTGATGATCACGATCAACTAACAATCGGGGGTTGTTGTTTTGATGATTTATTAGCATATGATGAGTATCAACATGATGATCTGAACACTAATCATGCGCCCTGGCTTGTCGACTTGGTGGATCATGTGGAGCCATCATCATCATCGTCATCAATCCCTTTGGTGAATTCTTGTGTTCCTTCATCACCATCACCCTACTTCTTGGAGCCAGATGTCAGCATATATGATTACGAGTTAGCTGGGCTTCTTGTGTGAAAAGAATCATTAACCTGATAAGGGTTTTTCAAAATCATTACTTCAATTATTGATAGTTGAAACCATGTATGGTTTTTGCCGTTTGATGTGTATATCTGTGAAAATCTAGAAACCATCCATGGTTTTAACTAGGATATATGACATATACGACCTAAGTTGTCTACATATAGTTTTTCTTTTTTTTTTTTCCTTCCTGTCTATATGAACGCATGCTGTCGATATTCTTATGTGTATGTACTGTGATTATCATGAAATGTTTCTCTAGCATATAAGCCTGTTAACACGTATATTTATGTACAAAAGAAAAAGGACTTTGTTTTCCTTTAATTTTTGTAATTTCTATATTATGTTATGTATAAATAAACTCTTTGTATCCTTTTCTCATATGTATTTGGATTTTTTTTTCCCCCAGCAAATAGGGATTTCTTGGAAATATATATGTTATAAGACCTGAAATTATATATCCAGGCGTACAAAATAACAGATCAGCCCTTTATGCAACATGTATAATATCAATTTCATAATCACACACATGGACCTCCAACCAAATATCGAGAAATCATGTTTTCGTTTCTTATATGTTTCCTTTTCTTTCATGATGGCATATACGAACTAATTTTTTCTTTTTTCTTACATGTATGTGGATTTTTTTTTTCCTTTTAATTCAGCAAGGAGATTTCTTGGAGATTATATTATGAGGTCTAGAAATTAAATATCCAAGATATCTACACAACCCTAAATTTAGGAACATGTGTCACGTGTTCATATTAGAAACGGACACGTAAAGACTCAGAACCTACTAAAGATTCACAATTTATACAATAAATATCTTCAAGATCCATAATGTGTCAGTAACTCAAATAATATCAAGTTGTTCTTGTCACTATAAATATCCACATAAACCTCATCTCATAATCCATATGAAAATTTAACTGATAAATACTAACACAATTCATAACAGCGGTGTAAGAAACATACATTGTATCTATAATATTTCACCACAATATATGCATTAAACTCCTTTTACTGTTTGGACCAACTACAACAACTATAGTCCTTGTTTTATAAGTCATCACATGTTGTCTATTCACCATCTGGAAGGTCTTCAATACTAGCAGTGTTTCTAACTTACTAATTGATTGCAACTAGCGATACAATAGTCACCATGTTACCACCTATACCTAAGCAAGATAAAGAGATGAGGTAGAGTCTATTATGGAATATCATAAATACACACACACACATAATCAAGCAAACATACATTCACTTGCAAGCATACCAATAATGCAACATCCAACATTTTATTATCTTTGTTTTTAAGTCGAGCAAGTAACATAGAGATAATTCAATATCTTATAACACATAATGTAACAATACATACATGTATACAATGTTAAGTACTCCCTAACATTAATGAGTCTACATCGAATATTAGGTACTTCCTAATGTTCCCGAAATGGAAACTGTCATGCCCTAAGGGATAGTTTAGTAGTATCAAGTCATTATAAATCTTAATTGATGTTCTTGACAAGCCATAACATGAACATCAATATAGCATACAATTGCTTGGATTACTAAATTACTCCAAAGGAATGGCATGAAACAGGATCGAGAAGTTGCTTTGATAAGAAATATGAATATATATAAATCATATAGTAAATAAAGTAGTACTATGCATCACTACGAGCTACTCCTTATTACAGACCAAGTATTTCGATAATAATGATAACAAAAGATATAAATCTAAGTAATCCTCTCATAGGCTTTAAGTGTTTCTTTCTAGCTCTAATTCTTAGCTTTAGGACTTGTACCCTGATGAAGGCTTGATTTGGCACAAGTCACAAACTTTCTTGAAACCTAAAATGTCTATAAGAGTGTGAGCGAAATCACAGTTCAGTGAAGTAATAAGATTTTATTCCATATCACACAATCATAGGCAAGTTTGATTAAAAGCATATGTAATGCAAGACTCAATCATGTGTAATAAATACAAGTTTGAATGACCAGAATTCAAACATGGTGTAGATTTACGCCCTCACACCAGGGTTATTAGAAACCAGTATCGGTTGATCGCACTCAGGAGGTACTAAGAACCAAGAAAGAAAGAACATATGCATACATTTAAAAATAATTTAAATTATTTCCACTTAACCATGAAAAACTTAGAACTCCATTAAGTGTTAACTATTTCATGTTGATCCCATAAGCGACGTTCCTTCGGGTGCCAAGTAATTCCCATAGAACCAAACAGATCTATAAAAACTTAGCGTAAAACTAGGAAATTTATATCTAGAAGTATCAACTGAATCCATAGGTCCAAAATATTAACACATAGTACGGTAACCTCAAAATAATGCAATTTATGCAATACGTGATAATTTATTATAAATTCCGATATTTTTAGTCCGGTTATTAAAATGACTACTTTAATCACAAACGCTTATTAATTTATCAAACAAATATTACGATCAAAAGATTTCCATTTTTATCATAGTAATTCAATAGTCAATACAATCACCAACTAGCACACAATCTCATATCCCCATACATAATTCAATTTTCGTTATCTTTTATTTTAGTTAACTATGCTACAAACACAAACAATGAAACAAATCTGAATTACTCACCGGTTCATCTTTGGTAAGTTAGAAAATGGATATTTCTCTCCTAAAATAAAGTAATAATAACCATATTATAATAAAATAATTGGATATATATTCCTAATTGTGACTAAATATCCTAATTTTAAGTCTTATTAAACTTATTGCTTTTTTCTTATTTCTTCTATTTTAATATTTGATTAGTCATTTTAAAGCTTATAATGCTGACCTTTTAATAATAAACTTAGATTACCTATATTAGTCATTATTATGTTATTTTATTTTATTTTTATATGAACCCCTAGTATCCGTAAAGTATACGTATATACTGTATCTGCTATTATGAGTCTAGATTTCCTCTGGTGGTCTTATCCTTATTATATATGAATTATTTTATTATTATTCCTAGTTCTTACATAGTCTGACATACTTTATATTATATTAATTCATGAAGTTGCCTTTAGCGGCAACCTAAGTTGGATTCAAGGCATACACACACACACACACAGGTATGGTAGACATATTATTATAGTATGAGTTTTACGTAAATTTTATTTTTATTTATTTATTTTTATAACTAAATCACCATGGTGTTTGTTACTATTATTATATATATTATATATTTTTAAAGGGCCAAAACTTTTCATGTGTACATATGTATATTTTTTAAATTTACTTAACAATTATTCATCAAATGGCCATTTTTAATTTACTTGTTAACCGTTCAAAATTATTTTATTCATCAAAATTTTTTTTATCATGGCCTAGACATTATGTAGAGAAAATATAACATTAATTTATCTAATGATTATCTTAATTCTCACCGTTAATTACTTATCAAATTAATTAAATTTCCCCCTACAAAACGATCATTCATATACATATATATACTTTTATTATCAAGTGTTAAATTTCATTATTTATCAAAGGTTTCTTTAAACTATCCTTCTATTAACAATAGTTAAGTTTTCTTTAATGTTTTCCTAATAGCCCATCCTTACACATACGTATACCTAATTATTATACTATTTAGGTGATGAAAAAAATTATATTGAAGCTAATCTGCTTATTTTCTTTAGAATTGCCGAGACATGCTATACATGTTCTTGCTTTTCTTGTTTTGTAAATTTTTTTAATTAGATTTATTGATAAGGTACTTCATTTAATTTTACTTAAAAAAAAAAAACCAGTGTAGGAATTTACCTTATTTGATGATGAGTATGGTATTGGACTCCTTCCCTATTCCTAGTGCCGCTACTTCACCAGGAATTACTTGATCACTGGTTGGTTTCTTTATTATATATACTAGCTTAATTAATGGCTAATGTTTGATGATTTACTTAAGAGTTATCTCAGAAAATTAGGGAGTGTTATATAATTTAGAAGAGATTTGACTGAGGAAAAGATAGAGGTAGAGTGAGGGTAGTGCTCAGCAATTTAAAGACAAATGGGGAAGTTGGGATAATTGATAGGAATTAATGTTTTCATGATTAACTACTGTTCTTGGTTACATATCAAGGAAACTTAGTTCCTAGTTGCCTTTTGTAAATAAAAGAGTAACTTTGAAAAGCAAAATTGTTACACGTCCCATCACCATGATTTAGTTGAGCTTTTCTAAATTTGAAAATCCTCAATGATGATAATCCTTTCCTCCTGCAAGTCACGGCATCTTTTCATGGAAAATTCATTTTCACAAATTATTTTATGAGCAAAAAGACAAAAGCATTTAAGTTAGTAATTGTTGAACAAGAAAAGGAAAATATGGTAGTTATCTAAGCTTTCTTGTAGCTGTCAGGTTAAATTTGGGTCTCCGTGTGTTTTACAATGTACTATTTATCTATTTGAGTCAATATCTAAAATTTTATGTTTACACGTCTAACTACTTTTAGAGTTTTAATTCTTTTTAAGTTTATGCGACTCAATATTGAAGTTTATATATAATTAAATATTTGAATTTGAGTTTATGTGATTAAAGTCAAAGTTACGTGATTAAATTTTATTTTAAATTTATGCAATTAAAGTTTTATAACCTCAAAGTTTAATTTAAAAATTTTGTCAACTTTATTACTAATATTGTCTTTCTACTTTATATTATTAAAATATTAACCTTAGTTGTATCTCTAATTATAAACTTATAACTATTATATTTCCTAGTTTACTATTCTAATTAATGAAAATTTTATGGGATTTATAGAGACACCTAATCAACCCAAATTATTTACATGCACAACTTCACTTCTGAACAATGCCATACATGGATCATCTATTTGCCATGATAATATGCAAATACTCGCCACCATTATAGTAGCCACACATAAGCAACAAATACATTATTATAATCAAATAATTAACTAGTTCGTTTCAATTTCTATCTTAACAAGCACAAGTACGAACAAGGTGTACACATATCTAATATGCAAACTCGTCGTGAAACTTAGAACCCTTCTAAACCTAAGCAACAAATTAAATTAGAAATTAAGAATCGTCTACTCTCTTAAAGACATCTATGGATTATATCTCCTAGAGTTATTGCTCTTACCTAATCATTGATGGTGTCTATATACATATTTAGCTTAAAGATAAGAGATAAATTATGAAAGAAACAAAAACATAGGTAATTAATTTAGTAGTGTTTAGATTCCAAGGTTTTAATGGGACTTTAAACCTTATGGGTAAGTTTGAACAAGTTTTAAAGGTTTTTGATAAGGAAAAGACGAGTTGTGAAAAAACTATTTTGTACACGTGTCGATACAACTTGACTTCTGCATGGGTCTCAACATAACTTGTGTACTCAATTATTTAGAACATCGAAAAAGGATTTTCATCATTTTAGAGCTTCTGTATTCAATATGGGTCTTAACACAACTCATGTATTTAGTCAAGTTGAACATAGAATCTTCTCTTTCATGGAAATCATGAGTCATCGGGTTCAATATGGGTATGAACACAACACATGTACTTAGTCTTATCGAGCACAAGACTCAAGCAACGCGAAATAACGTACAACAATGTTCAACACAAGTAAGTACACAACGATGTATTTGGTGGTGTTGAACACAGACGTGTTATATCTCGCAAAAATTTGCAAAGGTCAAACCTTTTCTTCATTAAAATCTAATTAAATTCAAACCTAACCTTTCTTTAAAGTTTTTATCATTCCTAAAACATTTCAAACCTCTCTATACTCACTTTAAACACGTTACAACACCCAACAATACACCATCATCTACATATGCTTAATGGAAACAACATTCTAAAGATTGAGAAAATATACAAATCATGTAATTGTTATGAAATTCTTTAATATCTCCTTCATTTATAATTTCTTCAACCCTTGTCTTTTGAAGTTTCTTTAGAAATTTTTCCAAATTTTACTTTTTCCTTAATTGAAAATTGCTAACACACGAGAATAGCAAATTTTGTTATCCATACTTTTGTCTTATCATAAACAATAAGAACAAGGAATTACTACTTATTGCAAAACCTTGTTGAGCACTCAAAACTTGTAGAAAAACATTAAGAGATTGAGGGGAGAGTCTCTGTATGTAATGTAAGAGGAAGAGAAGATAGCTATTCTCATATTGTATAACTTATTAACCAGATTATCCTTTTAAAACAATTGTAGTTAGACAATTTTACCCTCACTTTAAAATTGAAATTACACCTGCGCTCCTCTTTATTATTTATTTTATTCGGAATATTTCAGATTCTATCAAATTTCTCTAGCTAATCAACAATATGTAGATGTATAATATCCTTTTCATATAATCGCATGCATGAAACTCCAACCAAATATCGGGAAAAATTTTTAATTATCCCTCTTATAGAATTATAAAAGCAATCCTTTACATTGTTGCTACCAAACTAAAAGTTCCTCAAATAAAATCTAAGGTTTTGCGGCATTTTATTAAATTCATTTCGCTAATTCTCTAGAGAGCAACTTTGCCACTTGATTGTTCTTCATTATGTTGATAAAATTTGCTTTCCCTCTTTAACCACCATAGATTTGAAATTCTACCATTAATCATTATAGGAGTTCATATTCATTGATCCATCATCTTCCTCCTTGTCTCGCGGGTATCACTATTCATCGTAGATTTGTCATCAATTTTATGTGAATTGCAAATTTGATATGGTTTTGGTTTGATTTGATTAATCAGATAATTTCTATGGTGAGTAGAGTTTTACATGGGGAAGAATAATGGTCGTCCCCATGTCATGTTTTTGTGAACATTTTTATATTTTGTTTTATTGTGATATTTCTTTGGTGACATTATAATATGTGTCTGTGTTGTAATTGTTGCATTTATTAGGCTGAGCATTATTCTCTTAAATACATGATATTTCATTTTTACTCCTTCTAATTTTTAATTTTTAAAAAATATGGTTCTTTTAATCAAAATAAGAAAAGGCTTAAAATATATTTTTTAAAAAATATAAAGAAACAGAACAAAGATATAAAAATGGATGAATTAGAATTTTGAGAACTGAGAAAAGGCGAAAAAAAAAAGAAAATTAACAAAAAAACAGAAAAATCATAAAATTTAAAAAAAAAAAAATTGGTCTTTCGTTGAGGCAAGAGTATTTTTTGGGGATAAAAAAACGTATTACAAATTCAAAATATGTGTACACGATTTGACAGAATTTGAACTTCTAAAAGGAAAAAAGTAATAATTTTTAGGTAAATGCTAACTTTGATATCTAAATTTTAAATGAAAATTAAATTTAATAATAAACTTTAAAGTAATCAATTTAATATTTAATCAAACTTTTTATAACTATTTTTCATTAAAACTCATATTTCTCCCATATTTTTTATGCTTACTACAGCTCCTCATTTGTACTTTTAAGCTTTCACACTTCATCCCCTTTGCTTATGTTTTCATACCCCTTGATATAATTCATTTTTCTATCAACTTTTCATGTATAATATCTCCCTCCCCTTTTGTCATAACCAAAGACAGGAAGACTTCATAGAATCATCCTTATATTAGAAATAATCACTTAATTGTTCTTCCGTACTTCCTCATTTTATTAGCATAAGGATATTTTTATGCCAAGACTTGAGAAAATGTTATGGTAAAAAAGTCTTATATCTTTATTCAAGAGGATTTCGTGTGCTTTAACATGCTTGCTCCTATCACTTTAAACTACATGTGTTCATAGGACTTAAAGCCAAACTTGACTTTGTTTTAACAACTTCATAATTACACCCAAGCACATCACTGCCATACATTCGCATTTAACAATATATTCATGATATAATGCCCTTATGATTCTAACATCCTTCATGGTTATTACTCTAATATTGTTCTTTTAGATGCAAAAAACTTATCCATCATTTAAATGTTACAACACCTCCTTTTTGTCTCATTATCATATACCTCTCCATCTTCACATTCTCAGATCAAAGAAAAGAATTATGTCGAGTTAGTGAAGGTCACTCTATCAACGTTGATTTCAGACTCTAATACAAACTCATTTTCTTTATTCAAAAAGGCATAAAACTCTTGCCACTTCTTCTTTAAAAGCAACTTCCCTAATTTCACATAATATAGTCCAACTATGATCTCTAAACGAGTTTCTAATAATTATTCCATGCGCCAAAAAGAAATCAGAACTCATAAAATTTACCTTGATTAATTCCAAATTAAACACGCTTAATAGTATCTTCTTAAAAGCCAAGGATTTTATTCTTCTCATTCTTAGATACTATCACGCCTCCGATAGGGTCTAAAGTGCCAACCACTACATATAACACCTTATTGTTATATACAAAAGCTACTTTTAACTAAGTAAGTTTTTGATAAATTTAGATTATTAAATCCTCGATAAAGGTTAATAATAAAATAAATTGCAATAGAAAATAAAGATAAGTGGTTTTTCAACAATACAAAGAAAATTCTCACAATACAAATATTAACTTTTAGAAAATAACATTACAATATCCAACGTATCTAAATGTTCTACTCATCTAGTCCCTCCCCAATATCCAGCCCATAAACTTTGCATTCATGGCATCCGAATCAAATTATTTTCATAAACTAAAAAGAAAAAAAGAAAGAGAGAATGAGCCAAAGCCTAGTACAATAGCAACGCAAACACACACGATATGATTACACACACTTATTTTAATGCAAATACAACAACCAATAATTTAGATATTTAGTTTAAATATAGCAAATCAATAGTGAAATATTCACACTATAGTAACACATTGTGAGAATCTAAGGATGCAACCGAATCGAGTTTCGGGTGGGTCATATGAACCCGAACCCACTATACTATAGGGCATACCAAACCCGATCTTATAATCCTATAGGGTTTTTCTTCTATATCTATGTTCGCCCTACAGTGTTTACTCTAAAATCCGCTACCTGCTCGGTTACCCACTTGACCATTAATCCGATTACCCACGCAACCACCCGCCCAATTATCAACCTGAACTCGCCCTACTTATATTTTTTTTTAATAGATTCAGTAGACTTTAAGCCAATAAAGTAATAGTATAATAATATAGTAATTCACCTTCTCTTTGCCAATCTATTTTTAAATTTAGCCTATTACTATGTTTACATTTAATAAATGTATTTACATTATAATTTTTTTTACTAGGACCAACAGGTCGGGTAGGTATCCATCGGATTTTAGTAGTATCAAAACTCGACCTTAATACCTTATAAGGTTTTTTATCTATATCCAAACCTGACCCTATTACCCTCTAGGGTTTTTATCGGGTTGGATAGGTTGGAAACCCAATAATAGTCGACCCGGTTACATCGCTATGAGAATCTAAAAGTCCTAAGTAGCAGCAACTGCTAAGGAGATTGATATAGGCAACGCAGATACCTATATCTCCTAGAAGAAATTCTAAGTAAGTAGCCTAGTTTAAGGGTTACAATCATTACTCATATTTATCTATACCAATCAATTATAATTAAGTAGTATAACAGAGCTCATTATATTAGACCACACTTATTACAACTTCTCTCCAATATAAATAAGCATTGCCTCGCTATCGTTTACCCTATCAGTTATACATAGAGCTACCATTGGTAGCCAAAGCATCTAACCCGTACTAGCACCGCCATGTAAGATTATCGCTCTTTGAAATGAATTAAATGACATAAAGCACACCCAAGTAATAAACTAGATCATCTTTAAGTATTAGTTTATTTGAAGATGTTTATCCATGTAGGTCGTTGTGTATCTGAACTGAAATGAGTATTCAACCACAATTCAGATGATAAGTATACTCAATAATAAGAACCTGTGCAAAGAAATTATCTTAAATAAGATTTAAGTTGTGAATTCAGTCATTCATCCACAATTGTTTAATTAATAATCAATTTGAAGTTATATATATATATATATATATATCAACTATTCTTATTGAAGTTTTGCTTACTTCCATTTAAGTGTTAATCTATAAATTTAGTATCAAGTCCAAAAGAATATTTAGATATTAATTCATTTAACATTGATTTAAGTTCATATTAAACTTAGTCTAACCCCTAAGCTTACCATATTATAATTAGGTCCTTTATGTGATATTTCTAGTAAATGACTTATATTGAACCAATAGGTCATAATTAAAAACGAAAGCTTATTTCAAGTTTAGTTAATCCATTTATATCTTCAATAAACCAATTATACGTCAATGGCATTGTAGCCTAGTAGCATCTCCTAGTTTCTCAGGTAAGAGAAACTAAGTTCGAATCTCCCATCTCCTGTTGTAATACCCCCAACCCTCCCTCCCTTCCCCCCCTCCCCAACAAAAAAAAAAAAAAAAAAAAAACAATTATACTTAAAAATGTGACAATAAACCTAAACTAGTGTCCTATTAAGTTTATACTTACCTTATAATCCAATATCCATACCTATTTATTTTAGTTAATCCTAATGCCAATTATTTAATTATTTAATTTCGAATTCACATTTTATATGAAAGTATATTATTTACATTTAACTCATATTTATTTAATTAGAATTAAATTCTTTTCATTTCCAACAACTTATTTTTATTAGAATTTCAACGTGCAACCTAACTTAATTGGATTAGTTCACCTACTTTTACACTAATTCTTAGCCCTAAATTTTTATGTAAACTTCTAAACTCATTATTTTACATGTTTCTAAGTTTTTTAAACCAAATTTAAATGGTTTAGAAAAAACTTCAAATTTGGTCAAAAAAAAGGAAACAATGTTGACGACCGGCCAATTTTGTCAAAATTTAGGTTAGTGCTTGACTGGTTCTCTTCACCATTATAAAATAGATTTATTAAGCTTTCAAACCATTATACTTTCACCTTCAAAAGAAAAGAAAAAGTGACTGATTCACCCTCTAGAATTCTAGCCATTAACACAACCAAAATCCTATTTTTGTTATTTTGTAATTTAATATTTAAAAATAGTAAATGTATTTCAAAAATCACAAAAAATTTATAGTTTAAATATAGACATTAAACTACCATTCATATGAATTTTATGCAAAAATAAATTCATTTGATATTTTATTTAAAGTTTGCATCTCATATTAACTTATAGTGTCCAACATGCATATATATGTATCTAAATTAAATTTCCAGTACCTATTAGCATTGAGACCATGTTTTAGTCATGTAATTTCACCTAGTTTATTGTTTAGATAAAATTTTCACTAATTAACACATCCAAAGTTAATCAAAATATTAACATATCAATGATTTCCATGATTTTCAGTCATGTTATTACTATTCTAATCAACCGCAGCTTAACCTCTATTTATCTAATTATCAATCCACATGCAAAATATATAATCATGATATTCAAACACAAGTTCTTAATCATCATATCACAATAAGAACATAAGATTGAAATACTTACCTAAGTGGATGAACAATAACAACAAACACACAACAACAACTACTACTAGTTTGGCAATGCTAGCTGGGGATGCTTCTTAACCCCCCCTCAAGCCTCCTTTATCTTTAATTTGTGTTGCTATGAATTAAGAGTTTTTTTTAGTAATATAGATTTAAGGAAAAGAATATTTAGGATTAGGTGTTTACCTTCTCTCTTTAGTAGCTTGTTGTAGAAGCCTAGGATTAGATATAAAAGAAGAGAGTGTTTTGTTTTGTTGAAGAAGTTAGAGGGTGTTTTGGCTTGTTAAGGAAGTTTGAGAGGTGTATAAATGAGATAAAAAGAGAATTTGAGTTTAAATATGTGTTGTAGAGGAGCTTGTACACATAAAACATACGTTGAAACGACCATCTTGCCTTTGTCATTTACTCTACCATGACATACCATGCTTGAATTGACCTTCATGCCCATATATTAAGCATTATTTAGTTATGCAATGATTTATTGTTCTTATTTTTATTTTGTTTAATTATTCTTGTTATTTAATTAATTCCTTATAGTTTTGTATTTCATTTTTCCTTAATAAATTCTTATTATTCTTAATTAGATTTTATTATTACAAATTAAATTATTATTATTATTATTAAGCATCATATTTGTTAGGTTGCAAGTGTGAGAATCCCATATGGAAAATATGGGACTTGTGTGAAGAGTTTATAAGAGAGAAGACCCATTAACCCATTAACCCATTGTCTTAAGGTTTTGGGTTATAGATGGTGTAGAAGAAATTTATGTAATCATTCACAAAACCTATTGTATTTCTTCCCATTGAAGGCATACTCTAGACCCTAACAATTAGTATCAGAGCCTGGTTAAGATGCGAGTGTGAGGATCCCGTATGGGAAAAATGGAACTTATGTGAAGAGTTTATAAGAGGGAAGACCCATTAACCCATTACCTTAAGGTTTTGAGTTATAGATTGTGTGAAAAAACTCATTTTGTGTAATCTTTCACAAAGCCCATTGGATTTCTCCCCATTGCAGGTATTCTCTAGACTCTAACAATTGGTATCAAAGCCTGGTTCGGCTGGGAAACTCCCATGGCTAGCTTACCATGTGGAAAGAAGAGTTTTGTGGTGTGACTAGTTTGTGAAACCCGTAGTGAGTAGGTCACTCACAAAGCAGGTTTATTAAAGTCAATTTAATAAGCTCTTGAGGGGGAGTATGATCTATCCCATTGTGAAAACTCACACTTGAGGGAAGATTATTATGGTGCAAGTGTGAGAATCCCACGTAGGAAACATGAGACTTGTGTGAAAAGTTTATAAGAGAGAAAACTCCTTAACCCATTGTCTTAAGGTTTTGAGTTATAGATTGTGTCAAAAGAAATTTGTGTAATCCTTCATAAAGCCTATTAGATTTATCTCCATTGAAGACATACTCCAAATCCTAACAATATTATTATTGTGGTGGTAGTGGTGGTCGTAGTAATAAATTTTGTGATATTTTAGATACTCCTCTTTTCATCATATTCTCTACTTAAGACTCTCATTCCTAAAATTTACCAGGGTTACAACTTTTTTGGTCATGTTCCTAATTTAGCATTATCATTAGACTTAATCTCTTCTCTTCCATAACATGGTTTTCAATTGATCTTCTTTTAGGTGCTATTGTAAGGTTTTTAAAGTAAGGATTTTTTTTCTACGAGAAATGAATTTTTTGTGTTTCGAGTTGAGAGAGTGATTGTAGGAGAGAGAAGTGAAGTGGCTTCACTCTTTAGGGTTGAGACATATGTCAACCTAAAAGTTTGTGAATCGATGTGTTTTGGTAATTAAGGAGCTCATCATCAAATGTTTTTAAAATTTAATGAACATTTTTTAAATATTAAAAGTTTAGAAGTTTCATAATGAATTAGTAAAGGTAGTCATTCCTTTTAGGTTCTGGGGCATGATAGGGTTAATTGTGCCTAAAACATGGTTCAACAATACCAAGGGTTTTAACTTCGTTCTTTCCTTCACTTTTGAGATATTTCATGCTCGTCCTTCATCTTTAACATCAAATATTCCAATTCAAGATCATTACCAATTCATTGGCTTTAAGAATCTTGTCAAGTTTAACAAGGAAATCCTTGATGCTTCCTTAATTGTCATTAGATCCAGTGAAGTTAAGACTAATATATTCCTAACAGTATGGCTTCTCTAGAATCTTTTTTGGATAGGATTTTCAAAGTTAGACACCAATAGAGGAGATTTCTCTAACCGCTATAAAATACTTCTCAATGTCCTTCTTCATCACATATGTTGAATGAGTTGGTGCATATGTGTCAGTCATAGGTATTTGCACAATAGATATGGAAGAATGGAATTCTTTATAGTGGTTTTGTACCAATCACAAAGCATTTACATGTCAAATGAGGTGAATAAAGTATTAGCCATCCTATGTTGAGCATTGTAAAAATAATGAAGCGACATAGCCCCTCCATAGTAGCCTAAAAAACGGAACCATCTCTGTCACAAAACTATTATTAATTATGTTAAAATTAGTAAGAAATTGCAAAAACCATACATGCAATATTTCCGTATTCTATGCATGGTTATATGAGTAGGAAAAAAATATTAAATACCTGAATTTTACATGAAAATTCATTTTAGTTTTTAAACTTTGAAATTATCAATCTAACACCTAATCAATTTTTTGCAGCTATTTTAATTACATTATAAACATAATCTGCTTTATTTGCAGACATAGAAAAGATAGCATACCATTAAATTTCTACTAATGTCATGAACACCATAGGCTTTTTTTTTTTTTCTTTTTACGTCAAGAAATAGAGTAAACACTAAACGGTATTTGCAAGACGGTATTTGATCGGTATTAAATTGACCACTTCAAGATTAATGTATTAAATTAATTTTTTATGCAAAATCTTGGTACCCCATTTTAAAAGGAAAAAAAAAAGTGTTGTAATTTTCACGACTTTTCTATTTTGAGTTCTTCAACGTTCTATTTGTTCCATTTTAGTATTCCAACCTAAATAGACTAAACCAAAAAAATTCCTTTTTTTAGCATCGTCAAATTGTTCATTAAAAAAGACCACAATACGTGTCGTAAAAGTTTGAGGACCTAGAATGAAATCGATAAGGTTCAAAAGACTTTCTTAGTATTTTTCCAGCGCATGTCACTTACAATGGAAAATATAACAACTTTTACAAACTGACTTTTTGATATCCATTTAGAAAAATGGAGAAGTTATATAAAATTAATAAACATTGAAAAAATCAAAGAGCAAAGCAAAGAAAATTTATGAAATGTTTATATATTTCTCATTATATTGCAATTATATGTGTGTGTGTGGAGTAGAAATTATGTCCCCAAGAGATGTTGTCTTTAATAAAAAATAAATAAAAAAAAGAGTCCTTTTTAAAGGTTGCGACTTTTAAATGACATATGGTCAAATGATGCTTAGATCCATAATTTTACGTTCTTATATTTTATTAGATTGTAGCTCTTTCAGACGATATGTGCAGTGTTTTAAATAAATATGGGGAACCTGAGTAGTTATCATATAAAACAAAAGTATGAATATATATATATATATATATTAATAAATTAGGTAATAGCCTTCATATCATATCTATAGCAATTTATAGATTGCCTTTTTTTTTTTTTTTTTTTTTTTTTTGTGGGTACAATGAAAGTGGATTTCCAACATATGTTATGGACGGCATTTGGCCAAAAAATATAAGTTTTGTTAACAGACCCACGGACACGGTGAGCTTTTAAAAAGCAAATATTATATTATATATTTGTAAACAAGGTCAACCACGCATCAAATGACTCCATGGCCCAATGGATAAGGCGCTGGTCTACGGAACCAGAGATTCTGGGTTCGATCCCCAGTGGAGTCGGTCTTCCTTTTTATTGATTTTCCTTGTAGGTTCCCCCGCATATAGAAATGGTTAGTCACTAAATTACACATAAATTTTATTTTTAAAAAATCCTTATTTATCAATTAATGTAGACCAATGGCAACATACAACCGTTCAAATTAACTTTTTTCTCCTATTAAGCGTGTTTTCAATATTAAACTTATTCGAGTAATGCACTCTCTACGTCGTGTAATATACCAAGAAATTCCTTATATTTTAATTTTATATATATATAACGATAAATAACTTAAATATTAAAATATAAGTTTCACATGAGAAAAGAAAGGAGTTTAAAAATTAAGAATCAGTGCTTATAAAGAGGTTCGGACGCAGAATTGTACATTATGTACTTGGTTGTCATTGCAAATTAGCAATTATGTTGCGTCGTATATTTGTAAAAGAATTATATTAATGATTGCATCGTGGTATATTCTAAAACATTTTGAAAAAATCTTTGAAAAAAAAATTTAACGGTATATGGTATATCCTGTAAAGGGTTAATGATCCGTTTGTCGCTTAAACTTTGCCCAAAAAAAATTAATAATAATAATAATAATAATAATAATCAACTATCCAAATTTTAAAAAAGATCAATTTAATACATATATTCACTTTTGGAGGAGACGATTCATGTGTAAGCTAACTTCGTTAACTTTGTCTAGTGACAAGGCAAAAACACGAGTTAGTTTCACCCATGGTACCTAAACTTTTTAAATATAACAGAAATGTACCTAAACAAAATTTTTTCACAGAAAAATACCCAAACTTTTCCTTACTATCATCAAAAGTAATTTTGGCCTGATACCGGCCATTTCTCCAACGAATTACTGATTTGTCAGATTTATCTATCCTACGTGGGCCTTTCTCTCTCCTACTACGATTAGTTGTCTTTCTCTCTCTCTTATTTTGACAATAAGTCTTTTTGTACTCTACTAAAATTTGTGTCTGACATACTCTCTCTTTTTTAAGTTCCCGATTGTTCATCTTGTCCCTACCGCCATGTTTTTACCCTTTTACCATAAGATCACTGTATGAAAAACCTTGCTTTCTCCTCCGTACGATCACAAATTGCTGTATAGCCGTTGGATTTTGATAGAGTGGAAGAAGATGGTGGTGGTCCCAGTTATGAGAAATTACAATGGTTGTCCACCTAAATACGGTAAGATAACATGTAAAGACTGCTGCTTTTTTGTTGCATTGTTCTAGAAAGCGTTAGGGTTTTGTCTATATTGAATGCAAAGTGTTCGTTTTAGTAAGTATGGGTATGTCGATGTTATCGCCTAAAATTTTTTATTTCTGTAAATGTCTTGTTCTGTTTTTTTTTTTTTTTACTTTTGTTTGTATTTGTTATATTTAAATGTGAATTGGAGTTGGGTTTATGGTTGTAAAGGAATGGTTCTTCTCTGCATATCCATGTTTTCAGAAGCAGGGGATGGGTATTTTTCCGTTGTATTGCATTTTAATGGGCATTTTGGTGAATGGTCTTACATTGATGGGGATGTTGAAGTTTTCGACTGGTGTCATATGGACACAATGAGTATGGTATGCTTAGATAAGTGGTTACAAAGACTGGGGGTAGATGGCATCGTTATGTACTACAGGAGATTACATGGTAAGGACTTTAACGAAGGCACTCAAGAAATGGGCAATGAATCCGATTTGCTTCGTATGTGTGTTGAAGTGGACGAAAATAGGGTTGTAGATGTGTATGTTAGACACATAAGTGAGGAGGATTATGCACAATTGCAGACCCCAAAAAAGAAAAGGTGTAATGTCATCATAGAAGAAATTGGAGTTGAACCTGAAGAAAGAACAAGTCCTCCTGTGAATCATGGTGTCAATAATGTCATGGATGAGGAGTTTGGTTGTCATAAGTCTAAACCTATATCACAGACTACAAGGATAGTCACACCTAGCTTTAGGGCAAGGGAAATCTTGTTTAGCAATGATGCAACAGTTCACATGTGGCAAATGTAGATGTAAATGATGTTTTCATGACCTCACCTGAGGAGTATGGAGATTTTCTCAACCAAATAATGGAGGAATGTAACCCAGCTGTGGGTGTGGTTGATGCTAATCATTCCCGTTCTCCACCTAAAGACAATCAAAACATGATGCCTGCTGAGTACACTGGTCAATCAGGTAATGAAGATGAAATTCATGACATGACATTGAATGATGGGGATAGTGATCAATGTGATGGAGACTCTGATGAAGCTAAAGAAGATGGTCAGGAGGACCTTGTAGAGTCGGACTATGATATACCAGATGGAGATGATGATTATCAAGGCATAGGTTGTGATAAGGGACAGAATAACATGGGTAGACCAAAGGCAACAGACAACTTAGTTGGGTCATCATCAAAGGTGTTGGTTGATGAGGTGGATGAGCATGATAGTGACTATGCCCTATCAGATGACTTGCACTCAGCCGAAGATAGTGATGGGCCTGAAAAAATCCATTATCCTGAGTTTCATGATGATAGAGACTGTATGAACCCAAATTTGGTTATTGGGCTTCAATTCAGTTCATTTGAACAATTCAAAAAGGCCTGTAGAAATTGGTCCATTAAAAATAGATTTCAAGTGTACTTTCCAGTGAATGACAAGAGAAGATGTGTGTGTAAATGCTACACTGATGGTTGTCCTTTCAGAATTTATGCCAGTAAGAGGTCAGAAGCTGATCCAACCATTCAAATCAAGACAGCTCACTTTGAACACACCTGTGGTAAGGTCTTCAAAAACTTCCATGTGACATCTAAGTGGCTTGCTACTAGATATCTAGAGAGATTTAGGGCAGATCCGTCCTGGAGCATTGCTGGGTTTATAGCTGCTGTTAAGGAAGACACTGGCTTCTCCATTGGGCATATGAAGGCTTGGAGATCAAAAAACAAAGCAATGAAGATTGTGGATGGTGATGAGAAAGCTCAGTATGCCAAACTTCGAAGTTATGCTTTGGAATTAATGAAGAAAAATACAGGCACCACAGTCATAGTATCTGCAGATTTAGGGATTTTCAGGGGTGTTTATGTATGCCTTGGTCCACTAAAAGAGGCTTTCAAGAGTGGGTGTAGGCCTCTTATCAGTGTAGATGGAACCTTCTTGAAAGGCCTGTATGGTGGACAGCTATTATGTGCTGTGGGGATTGATCCAAATGATTGCATATTCCCTATTGCATATGCTGTGGTTCAAGTAGAAAATAAAGAAAATTGGAAGTGGTTCCTAGAGTTGTTAGGAGAAGATCTTGGCATAACAAACGGCCAACACATCAGCTTCATGTCAGATCGACAAAAGGTTTCATCTTTTCACTTACCTTCACTTCTAAATAAAGTTTGATCTTATAGACTTCCATGAATGAATGTATATTGTGTACATGTGTTCATTTTCAGGGGCTGGTGCAAGCAGTTAAGGATCTATATCCCAATTCAGAACATAGAAATTGTGTTAGGCACATATGGACAAACTTTAGGAAAAGGTTTGCTCAGTTCATTTTTACACTGTCTTTGTTCTTTTCATTCATACATTAATCATTTTCATTATATGATAAAATAGGTGGGGTGGGAAAAAGTTGAAAGACTTACTTTGGAATGCTGCTAGATCAACGTATGTACAAAGATTTGAGTTTTGGATGGCCGAGGTAGAGAAAGAAGATAAGGAAGCAAAAGAGTGGCTAAGTAGCATCCCACGTGAGACATGGTGTAGGGCATTTTTCTCAGACTTTGCAAAATGTGATATGCTATTGAACAATTTATGTGAATGCTTTAATAGGTAAGATAACTTTTGACCATATATTGTATCATTGGTTCATGTTGGTTTGAATGTTGTCTTGCTTGTTTTACTTGGAATGCTGCTGCTATTGATAGGTACATATTAGATGCTAGGAGCAGAGCTATTATAACCATGCTTGAGATGATTAGGATAAAGCTAATGCGAAGGTTGAAAAAAAAAAGAGAATGGATGCAAAAGTATATTGACCAGGGGAGGGGAGACATTTGTCCTAAAATAGTTAAAAAGTTGTTGAAGTTAAAGGATGAGTCGGTGAAATATTATCCAGACTTCACTGGTGGGCCAAAGGTAGCATGCTGTGGTTTTGGCAATACTTATGTTGTTGACATGGTGGAGAGGACCTGTACTTGTAGGAGGTGGGAGCTTAGTGGTATTCCATGTGCTCATGCAATTACATGCATACTTGGGAACAATGAACAGCCTGAGAATATGTGAGTGACTTCTACAAGGTTAAAACTTATATGGAGGTATATAAATACTATATAAATCCCATTGAAGGTGAAGAAATGTGGCCAATGCCACAGGATGACTTGCTGCCTATCCAACCTCCACAAGAAGTCCAAACGAAAAGAGGAAGAAAGCCCACAAAAAGGAGAAAAGAACCTGAGGAACTAGAAAATGTAAGGACAGGGCATAAGAGGATTACCAGGAAAGGGACTACTCAAATGACATGCACAACATGTGGATCCAAAGGACACAATAAGAGATTCCATACAAAGGGCCAGAATAAGGTACAACTAATTTTATTGTTTGTCCATTTGGATTGTTGGTGCTGTTCAAAATTGAGCATGTTATTGTTTTCCATCCAATGCAGAATAGGAAAAGAAGTGAAGGAGGAGATTCTGTGCAACTAAACCAAATGATGGATGAAGCTGCTATGCAGGTCGATAATGGACATGTCACTCATGATGTCATTGAAATGCAATCGGATGTTGTTCCCCATCCAAGCCAAGACACACAACCAAGCCAAGAATATAGGCAACAAGCTCAGGTAGCCAATGAAGCAGCAATGGGACAGGATGGTGGTAGAAGAAAGAGGAAAAAAAAGGGTGCATCATGAAGGACCTGTTGATGTTGTCAGTGCACATGCATTTTGATGGACAAGTGTTTGTCTTGTTTACAATGTGTTATGGACAATATATTAGACTAGAAGAACTTTTCATTTATGTATTTTGAGCAAGTGTTTAGCACAGTACTATCATCACCCTATGTGTAATTGAATCTTTTACCTTTGAAGCTTATCAAGTTGATACATTATATTCCCATTTTAATGTTTATACACTGTATAAAAGGAAATCACATAAATACCAGACAGACAGAAAAAAAATTGCATAAATACTATTAGGAGTTCAAAAATTATCCCACAAAAGTTCTTATTTATTTCTATTCCAAAGGCTGTCTCTCTATGACTTTGTGTGCAATTGGTCTTTCATCATGTCCAAATTTAGTTTTAACCTTGTTTGTTTAGGACTTTTGCTTCTGATTCATGCAATAACAGCAAAGTGAGGAGGCACCCTGTTGTTATCATAAATTTCCACTTTGTGGATTATAGTGCAGGGGGTTAATATAAGTATTTCTAGCCAACTAGAAAAATTAAACAATACAATAATGAAAAGAGCAACATTACTAGTAAATTTTATTTTGCTAAAGGTGAACATTAAGTTAAAATGACCATTTTGATATTTTTTAATTTTAACATTGAACTTTACATGGTCAAAATTTACATCTTATAGAACAGAAGAACAATTACAAACAATACTTCAATTAAAAGTAACGAACTTCTTCAATTACAATTGCCATTACAAGGGGAATTGGTGTCACGCTAACTAAACAAAAAAAGACACCCACAAAAGCAAAACAATAACAAAAAAAAACCCTAAAAAACCCAACCACCATACAGCCCCTACATCAGCACTCCCCAGAACATTGCACATGCCAAGCATAATACAACCCATCCTAAATAGCCTAACCCACAACATTTCCCCCCTTTCCTCGTTTTCCACGACTTTGCATCCTTGGCCTTCCTCTCTCTATCCATGCGATCGATGCGCTTTAGCAACCCCAGGATAACCACCTTAGCTCTCTCTGGCATTGGCGAGTCCACCCATACGAAAAAACCACAACCATTGTTTCCCTAAAAAAAAATTAATAAAATAAGATGAATAAATGGGAGGATTGAAGACTAGAATTCAATCGACCTAACCCCATAATAACTGCAACCGTAGAATCGCCTCCCAGGGTTGGCATCTGTCCATGAAGTCTTTAACTCCGCATTAACACCACAGTGACATACTGGAGTGGCTTCCATTTGTCCGTCCTTGAAGTGAGAAAAGGGGAGAGACAAAAAAAGTAGATGAGACACCTTCAGATATTATGTATGCGAGAGGAGAGCCAAAAATTCAATGGTAAAAATATATTAAAAAAAAAAGGATGAAGAATGAGACAATACAGAGGAGGAAGAAGACGTTAATTACAAAATAAAGAGAGAGACAGAGAGAGAGAGAGAGAGAAATCGGTCAGAGAAGTTTCTTGGCATTTAGTAGAGTACAAAAAGACATATTGTTAAAATAAGAGAGAGAGAAAGACAAGTAATCTTAGTAGGAGAGAGAAAGGCCCACGTAGGATAGATAAATCTGACAAATCAGTAATTCGTCGGAGAAATGGCCGGTATCAGGCCAAAATTACTTTTGATGATAGTAAGAAAAAGTTCGGGTATTTTTCTGTGAAAAAATTTTGTTTAGGTACATTTCTGTTATATTTAAAAAGTTTAGGTACCATGGGTGAAACTAACCCGCAAAAACACCCTTTAAGTGTTATTCAAACATTTAAAAAAGAATTAAAATTTAATTAATCTACCACACATTCTATATGTTTATTTTAGGAAAAAATCAGCTTATCACTAACCTAACCCTAACTTACTTAGTCTTATATGAATCAAAGATTCTAACAGCTTCCATTTTGACCAAACCTTAACTTTAAACCACATTGTAAACAATGAAGAAATCGCTAGCATAAAAGAAAGGAAAATTTTATAGTTTCGTTGTTAATTTTGACAGTATCGGTCCCGTTGCTATCCAACACCTCACATCATACCTAACCGTATTCAAACCATTAACATAGGTAATATTTTATTATATTTATTTTAATGGTTAAATGATTGATTGGAAGGTTCCGATGATGGGACCGTTAGAATCTTTCTAAACGAAAGGACCACGAAACCTTATAGCTTCAATTTTGAAACCCTAAGTCTAATAAACCCAAAATAGAATCATAAAGTGCTCCACTACTGAGGACCACTACTTTGTTGTTGCCATTTTGCATGAGGGATTCTTGTGTTCTGTTTCAATATGTATGCTGTTGCTGAAGAAATGCAGCAATGAATTCACATGGTCTTACTCGTAGGGACTCCCATCACCGGCTCTTCCTTCTTCTTCTTTTTTATATTTTGATTTCAAAGGCTTATAAGACACTAAGACTTTGATATTTAATACTTCACTTATAGAAAATTCATAGAGTATTGATTTTTATTAGGGTTTTGGATATGGGGGTTCCAATTTTAGGGATGGATTTTGAATCATATTTTAACCTTGGGTTAAATGTTCTGTTATTATTCTCTATTCCCATTTCCATTTGATTAATTTAACTATTAATTAAAAGTTTAATCCTTTTTAATTTTTTTAATGACACATATTGTCTATTCGTTAGGTGTTTTTGTCATGTCAGTTGATGTGTATAAAACGTGTCATCAAAAAGTTAATACAGGTATTAAATTGATCTTTTTTAAATCATAGTAGTTGGTTGCTTTTTTTTTTGCAAAGTTTAGGCAGCAAACAGGTCATTAGCCCTTCAATAAAAGAGTGTGTATATATATATCCAATTATCAATTTATAAAAAAAATTAATACATGAGATTTGTATAAGTTTTATTTTCAACAAAAATAGTATATAAAAAATACATTTAAATAGAAAAAGGCATTCAACAATCAACATTCATAACTATAATTGCACCAAAAAAAAAAAAAGAAAAAAAAATCAAGTCTTATAATTAGTGTCTTTTACTACTATTTTAAATGATAAAATAAGAGCATGTATAACATGTTATTGACGGTCAATTTTAGGATATAGTCTCCCTAAGCCAGTCCAACCCATTTATGGTTTTGGTCGACTTAATGGACTCAAATCTAGCTCTACCTAACTCAGCATAAGCCCTTAATTTAACAACAGTCTCTTTAGCTCGACAAGCCATCCCTCTAAGCTAGGCAGCTGACTAAAATTAGTTGGCACGTGTCCACAACTTCTAATATCCTCATCAAGGAAGCAGTTGGACATGCCTTCATAAGTCAATGCCCACGTTCGTAGCAACTACTCTGAACTACTCCATGCTCTTCATAACACCCATAAGTGGAAGGAGATCATCTCCTATGAATATCCTCTCCACGTGTTTCTAAAGACAAAGTATGTCATATCAACAACTCCTATACTTTACTCACATTCATTCTCTTCTCGAATAAATACTAACTTAAGTATTGGAGTCGCCACACTGACCAACAATCTTTGCGTCCTAACTCTCATTTGTTTTACAGGTCATACTTCATAAGCTCATAATCAAGCTCACTAATCCAAAAGTCTACTACACGATTTGAATCAACAAGACATAATGTAATTATTATTTATAGTATATCATAAAAGTTTATGTACTTTTTTAATGCTAATAGTTTTTTTAAAAGAAAAAAAATTAAAAAAAAGGTGAATTTTGGCATAATAAATGCATCTTTATAAAAATGAAACACTTATTGGATTTGAATTCATGATCTCTTTGTTGAAAAGACAAGCTTTTTAACCACAAGACTAAGTTTAATATTATATAATAATTTATTCCTTAGCTTTTTAACCACAAGATTAAGTTTAATATTATATAATAATTTATTCTTTAAAATATACATATAACGCATTTTTTCCTATCTTTTAAAAAAATTATATATTAACTTTTTCAAAGTAAGAAGGTTGGGGCTTTATTGGCCTCCCTTGGACCCTTCCATGGGTATATAGATAGTAATTTGCCACATTTATGGAGCACATAATGTTGAGAGAGCAATAAAGGGCAAGAGTGCATAAAAGTATATACAAAAAGTATAATAAGTGGAACACAAAATGCTAGGAGCATAGTTTCGATTCTATGAGTTTACAATTTTAGGAGAATTGTTAATCGTTTTTGTAAAATCTTACCATTTTAATCAAGTCTACATGTAAACTTGGCAGAACCTTATATTTTAAATCGAATTCATCGATTATACCTATTTGAATCAAATAGGCTAAAGTATAAAAAATACAACCGTGTTTCTATAAACTTGTTAACTATTAAGATCATATATCTTTCTTATCACATTTCAATTTTTTTTCACTCTCTTTCTATCTGTTTCCTTCTCGTCCCCGAAATTCCTCTATTCTACATTTATAGAATTTATTTAATTTGAATTATAATTTTAAACTTATCTATTCTATTTTTATATAATTAAGTATTTAATATAAACCGAAAAGTTTGATTCCCCTTCAACTCATAACTTCTTTCAAACAAAATAATATAAAATAATTTAATTTTTACTCTAGTCACTCTTTTAGTTTATGTATCTTATCTTATGGATTAAGTGTTTCTAACTTAATTTCTTTATGGTTTTAACATTAATTATGAATTTTAATTTTTTCACAACTTTTGTAAGTATCTTTATAGTTTATCAAAGTTATTTTACGTGAATTATAAACTATGTCTAGGTTTCAAATCTTTTTTATCATTCCACAAGCTATCTAACGATTTTACATTGAGTTTGACAACCTTGATTAGGAGAGCCATAAAGCGCAGGACTGCTGCATCCTAGGAAAATGTACAATAAGTATAACAAGTGGAACACAAAATGCTGAGACAGCAATAAAGAGCAAGAGTGCATCGTGGGAGTATGTGCAATAAGTATAGTAAAAGGGAGTGCGATGATGATGTATATAGTTCTTTTCCATTTTCTTCCCTCAACAAGAATAAAGATAAAAAAAATTGATAACTAATGTAAAATAGAAAGTGTACCCTCACCTAAAGCCGGGTTACATGTGGTAGAGGAAGGACTGAAGTACGAGGCCGACAGTCAACGTAACTAGTTAAGTTACTTGTCTGAAATGAGATGGACTGGGCCTAGTATAATGGGCCATATTAAAATGAAGTAGGTTCAATTAAATAGTCCATGGGCCTTAGGAGGGTCAGCAGTGTTTTTCCTTATTTGTTTTACAATTACATTTGTTTACAGAATATTTTCTGCTGTAACCAATTGCTGAGGTGGCCAATTTGGCACATGGCCTCATTGGATTGTAACAGAATAGATATCTTATATATTCTGATGAAAAACCAAAAAAAAAAGATATATGACAAAAATACAAAAACATTGCTTCAATTGTTGGTTGAATTTGACCAAAAATTAGGCTTGAATCCGAGCCATTGCTGCTTTATTTGTTATTATCTAGTTTCCTTCCGACCACCGTGCTTCAAGTGGTATCAGAGCATGGTGTGCTGATGGCTGAAGGAACTCGTGAGTTCAAACGGGTGGAAGAGGCACTAAGAAACCTGATGAAAGAGCAGAGCGAGAAGCAAGATAATTGGATTAAATTGTTTTCCGAGACTCTACAGAAACAGCAATCAGTCATTGATTCACAAACACAATCGATTGATGAAATTAAACAGCAGTTGAAAGGAAAGACAGTACCGGATGAGTTAAGTGCTAGTATGGGAAAAGACCGGAATACATTTAATCCGAATGCAGTGGGAGATTCTGTCTCTAAGGGAAATGGAGATGTTGGTGTGACTTCAGGAACTAGCACAATCGGAGGGTACCATTTACCAGTACATAGCACTAAGATTGAGTTTCCAACATTCAGTGCTGATGGGCTTAAGACTTGGATTGCCAAGTCTGAGCAATTTTTTTTGCTCAATGACACTCCAGAGCATTTGAAGGTTAGAGTTGCTATAATGCACCTAGAGGAGAAGCCTTATGAATGGTATTCATCCTTCTCTAAGCTGAGATCTAATTCCACACCACTCACTTGGGAAGAATTGATCAAGGCCTTGCAAGCTCGGTTTAATGAGCGTGTGTATGAAGATCCTATGGCGGAACTTAAGAAGTTACAACAAACGGAAGCATTACAAGACTACATTGACCAGTTCACTCATCTATCAGCTCGAAATGACCTCACTGAACCACAACTTGTGAGTTGCTTCCTTAGTAGGTTAAAACCTGAGATCCAATTCCCTATCCGTATGTTCCAGCCCAGCTCCCTAACTCAGGCATATACCTTAGCTAAACAACAAGATGTTACTCTTACTTCAGCCAAAAGCACACCTAGACCTAACCGAAACACTTCCTCCCATAACACTACTTACCCTTACCTAAAATACTCAACCACCACCACCCATGCCACCATTAACCAAAACACTAAACCAAACACTCCATTCCTTAACCCAAACAACCAAAATTCTCGAGCCTTGACCCAAAACACCACTAGAAACACAAGAAGGTTGACTCCTGAAGAATTGGAAGAAAAGCGTAGAAAAAAACAATGCTTTTGGTGTGATGAGCCTTTTGGTCCTGGTCATAGGTGCAAAAACAGGAGACTTAATATGCTGATTGTACCTTCTAAAGAAGAAACAAGGGATGAGGTAGATGAAGATGTGGGTGACATAGAATTGAATATGGCTAATTTGTCATTATGTGCGGTGGATGGGAAAGGTAGAACAGATAGTACCATGAGGGTGCAAGGTTTCCATAAAAGGCGAAAGTTGAGTATCTTAATTGATTCTGGAAGTTCTTCCAACTTTATTGATGAACGGTTGATTAAGGGGCTTAACTGTTCCTTGATACAAATTAATCCTATAACTGTTACTCTAGCTAATGGAGCTACGATACAAAGTAAGGCTGCAGTTGAAGGCTTTAGATGGAGTATGCAGGGCATTGAGTTCCAAACCAAATTTCTCGTTTTACCATTGTCTTCCTATGACATGATCTTAGGAACCCCTTGGTTGGAACAGCTGGGAACCATTCATTGGAATTTCAAACTGAAGAAGATGGAATTTCAATGGCAAGGATTTTGGCATTCCTTAAACGGAGAACAGGAAGGATTACATCTTGTTACTGGTAAGCATTTATCCAAAGTGCTTCTAAATTCCAATTTATCTGATAATGTACAATACTGGGTTATCATTGGTGATAGAAAAAATGAAAAAGAAGTCTCTGAGGTTTATCCTAAACTAACTGACTTGTTACATGAATTTAACTCATTATTTGAAGAGCCAAGTACTCTACCACCCAGTAGGTCTAGTGATCACATGATCCACTTACAAGATAGTACTGAACCAGTTAATATAAGACCTTACCGGTATTTTCGTGTTCAGAAATCTATCCTTGAGGAAATGATTAGAGAAATGATGCTTAGTGGAGTTATTAAACCTAATCACATCCCCTTTGCATCTTCAGTGGTCTTAGTAAAAAAGAAAGATGGATCATGGAGGATGTGTGTTGACTATAGGGAACTTAATAAGCAAACTATCAAGGATAGGTTTCCTATCCCTATTGTAGAAGATTTGTTTGATGAACTCAATGGAGCAAGTTATTTTAGTAAATTGGATTTAAGATCCGGCTATCACCAAATCCTGATGCACCAAATCCTGATGCATCCATTAGATATTTATAAAACAGCATTTAAAACCCATGATGGACACTATGAATTCACAGTGATGCCATTTAGGTTAACCAATGTTCCATCCACCTTCCAAGGAGTGATGAATGACATTTTTAAACCCCTCCTACGGAAGTTTGTATTGGTATTTTTTTATGATATTTTGGTTTATAGTGAAACCATGAAATTACATGTCCAACATTTTGCGTATTGTGTTTGAGATATTGAAGAAGGAGCAGTTTTTCTTAAAAAGAAGCAAATGCACTTTTGGATCCACTCAGATTGAGTATTTAGGACATGTAATTTCAAAACAAAGTGTTGCGATAGATCCAAACAAGGTGGAAGCGATTACTCAATGGGCTGAACCTAAAATTGTTAGATAGTTAAGAGGATTTCTAGGATTAGCTGGGTACTATCGACGCCTTATCAAGGTTTTAGCACTATTGCAAGACCTTTGACCCAGCTGCTAAGGAAAGATGCATTTCAATGGAACCCCATGGCTTCTAAAGCCTTTTAGGATTTGAAGAATGCTTTAGTACAGTCCCCTATCCTCAAGTTGCTAGATTTTTCAAACACATTTGTGGTAGAGATCGATGCTTGTGATGAGGGAATTGGTGCAGTACTTATGCAAGAGGGGCATCCTATTGCTTACATAAGCAAGGTCCTAGCTCTTAGGCATTGTGGGCTATCAGTTTATGAAAAGGAGTTAATGGCACTAGTGTACGCCATTGATAAATGGTGACACTACTTATTGGGAAAGCATTTCATCATTCGTACTGACCATCAAAGCTTGAAATACTTGCTGGAACAAAGGATAATAACTCCAGCACAACAAAAGTGGCTAACTAAATTAATGGGATTGGACTACTCGATAGAATTCAAGAGTGGCAAATTGAACATTGCAGCAGATTGTTTATCCAGGAGGAATAATCATTAGCTCAATAACCTGATCACCACCATGACAGCACTTGAACTGATGACTGAAGTAAGGTTAAGTTGGACTTTACTAGGAGGATTTGCTATCGTGATTGAAAAACTAGAGGCAGGAAACTCAGTTAAACATTTCTCCTATGATGATTTGATTCTAAGAAGAAAGAAAAAGGTTGTCATTGGACCATCTAATGCATTGAAGACTAAGATTCTACACATGTATCATGATGGACCAGTAGGGGGACATTCTGGAGCTGATGCAACTTATAGGCGTATTTCCTCCATCTTTTATCGGCCTAAGTTGGAAAAAGATGTAAGGCGGTTTGTAAGGGAATGTGGAACTTGTCAGCGGTACAAGTATGAGAATGTGGCTTCTCCAGGACTTTTACAACCATTAAGTATTCCAACTGAATGTTGGAAGGAGATTAGCTTAGACTTTGTGGAAGGTTTACCTAAGTCGAATGGCAAGGATGTGATCTCAGTGGTTGTGGACAGGTTGAGCAAATATAGCCACTTCTTGGCTTTAGCTCATCCTTACTCAGCTGCACAAGTAGCCCAGGTGTTCTTAGACAATGTCTATAAACTTCACGAGCTACCCGAAAGTATTACCAGCTATCGTGATCCTCTCTTCATTAGCACTTTTTGGCAAGAATTTTTCAAATTACAGGGGGTCGCTTTGAATCTTTCCACTACTTATCACTCTCAATCTGACGGGCAAACAGAGGTGGTAAACAAATGTTTAGAGACTTATTTGTGATGCATGACAGGTGAATATCCTAAACGTTGGGGACATTATCCACCACTTGCCGAATGGTGGTATAACACGAACTTCCATTCGAGTTCAAAACAAACACCATTTCAGATTCTCTACGAGTATGAACCACCAATACACCTACCCTATATACCTGGGGATTCCACGAATGCTACAGTAGATCATGTTTTGACCAACAGGGAAGACATGCTGCGAATGTTGAAGTTTCATCTAAGGGGGGCTCAGAATCGAATGAAAACCCTAGCAGATCGAAAAAGGACCAAAATAAGCTTATAGATAGGGGATCTAGTATTGCTTAAACTATAACCCTATAGACAGGGCTCCTTGAAATCAACCAGGGTTTAGAAACTCAATCCTAAGTATTATGGACCTTTCAAAATTATTCAATGCATAGGAAAAGTAGCTTATAAATTAGACTTACCTGCTGAAATGATGATACATCCGACTTTCCATGTGTCACAATTGAAGAAATTCCATGGTCCACGGCCAGATCTATCATCCAAGCTACCTGTTTCAACCTTAAACAAAGCATTAAAACCAGCAGCAATTCTGGATCGAAGAATAACTAAACAGAGAATAGGAGCTGATACCATGCTACTTATCTTGTGGAAAGGATTGTCACCAGCTGAGGCTACCTGGGAGTATTTCCACGACCTTCGATTGCAATTTCCACAAAGTCCCTTTATGATCAAGTGTTTCTGAAGGAGAAGGGAATGAAGCCGGGTTACATGTGGTAGAGGAAGGACTGAAGAACGTGGCCGACAGTCAACGTAACTAGTTAAGTTACTTATCTGAATTGAGATGGACCGGGCCTGTATAATGGGCCATATTAAAATGAAGTAGGTTCAATTAAATAGTCCCTGGGCCTTAGGAGGGTCAGCAGTATTTTTACTTATTTGTTTTACAATTACATTTGTTTACAGAATATTTTCTATTGTAACCAATTGCTGAGGTGGCCAATTTGGCACATGGCCTCATTGGATTGTAACAGAATAGATATCTTATAAATTCTGATGAAAAACCAAAAAAAAAAAAAGGATATATGACAAAAATACAAAAACATTGCTCCAATTGTTGGTTGAATTCGACCAAAAATTAGGCTTGAATCCGAGCCGTTGCTGCTTTATTTGTTATTATCTAGTTTCCTTCTAACCACCGTGCTTCATCACCAAACTTTAAAGAGCGATGCGTTTCCTACAAGATTAGATAATAGTTAAGAATATTAGTTTGATAATATAATTAATTAGGAATTAGGTAGTAATCTTGAGATATAAAATAAGAAAGATAAAAGATTTATAAATAGTTATGTTATACAGGCTTAATGATTCATTCATTGGACAAGAAAGTAAAGAATAGAAATGAGTTTTCCCTTTTACGAGTGTAGCTGGATAAAAGCCTATAACGACATAGCAAAAAAAAATGAAAAAAGAAAAAATCATTCCTAACATTTTGGTGCACTCGATTCTTGAATTAAGGGTCAAAAGCAATCTTGCATTGTTTTTGGGGTTAATGTCTTCAATGGTATCTGAATTTTAACAAATATAGAATTAAGAACCTAAACATTAAAATTGACCAATTTAGTATCTAAAGTTTGAGATATCTCCATTAAGTTGTTTTAAGTATTAAATTAATTAATTTTAAAAATTTTTTAGATACTAAATTAATTAATTTTAAAGTTTAAATATTAAATTAATCTATTTTAAAGTTTATATATTAAATTATACATTTTAACAAAATTCACATCAATTCATGACATTGTCCTCAATTTCTATTACGGCTCAGATAATACTGAACCAACCATAGCCCTCTTGGCTCTTTGCAGTGTAGGCCACTCTCCCACGCGCTTCAACTCAACATCGAGTCGAGAGCATTCTTGCATTTTTACTGACACGGCTCAAATGACACTGAATCCCCCATGGCTCCCCAGCGAGCTTGAACTCAGCCTCCGGACACTCCTCATATGGACGACGAGGCTTCTTAAATGTCTTCGCAGAATGGCTGCGAAAGGAGACATGTACCATGTTTACATGTCTAACTTGTCGTCGTAACCTTTACAGAATATATATTAAGGTTGCTGGATAAAAATTTATAAGTAGTATTACCATTAAAAGTAAATGAAAAGACACTTAAAAGATACCAAAAACAGGCTTTCCGATTGTAGATTTTATGCATTAAATTGAAAAAAAAAAAAGACTACAAGTAAATTATAGAATGAAAAATGTGTCCACTTACTTAAAAAAAAAAAAAAAGAAAAGAAAAGAAAAATTCATCAATACTAAATCACATATTCACCACGTGACTTATGATTTTACTAAATAATCGCTTTTTAATATATGATTTAGGGAAAGCTATATAGTCCTAACTTGCATATTAAAAATGCGTATCAATTATTTCCTTAATGAATAACATCTTAGAAAAGCAATTCACTAAGATACTTATAATAATTGTGTCGTGCGTTGGTCAATCACATTTCTAATATGCGATCATGTAATAACACATGAGTTGCATCTTATGTACTCATGTATTAATAATAGAATTATGCCTATTCAGTATTCTAGTGATTAATTTTATGGAACTTATAATTGTGCAATTTTCATTTTGGACAAGTCAATAATCATACAATTTCTTCTAGACTATAAGAATCTTTTATATTTAATATCAACTAAAATTGAGATAATCACAATTGCAATGATAACATGGAATTCTAATATGTGATTCATGTATTAACACACAAGTTGCATCTTTATATGCAACTCATGTAGATGCAACTCGTGTGTTAATAATAGAATCACATTTTTCAATATTCTGATAATTAATTTTATCTAACTTATAATTGTGTGATTTTTATTTAGGCAGATCAATAATTGCACAATTCCATCTAAATTATAAGATATTTTATATTTAACATCAACTAAAATTGAAATAATCACAATTGCAATGTTAACACAAAAATCTAATATGCAATTCATGTATTAACGCATTGTATTGTTAATAGAATCACGTTTATCCAATATTCTGGTCATGAAACTTGTAATTGTGTAATTTTTATTTAGGTGGGTCAATAATAGTACAATTTCTTATAAATTATAGGATATTTTATATTTAATATCAACTAAAAATTGTGAGAGATAATCACAATTGCAATGACAACGTGGAAATCAAAACACATAAAACTTTGATGAATTAAGTGTTTATAAAGTGAGAACTCAGCATCCCAGAATGAAGTTATGGGGGTTGCTTCTGTGGAGCCGGAAGGCTGTACAAGGATTTCAGCTGTCTGCTTATGAGTTTGCTGTTATGAATAGCTGCTAGCTGTTGTTCCAAATCATCGGACCACCATTGCTCCAATCCATGTGCCTCCATAAACTTCTGTTTTCCCTTTGACAATACAAACAGCTTCGCAGCTGCTGCTTGTCTGTCTGAAGGACCAGCATTCTCCTTCCCAGAATCATTATTCTCTGTACCTGCCGGATCGGTATAATAGCAGCAGATATAGTCGCTGTTATTAACATACAAATGAGGCACCCATTTTGGAAGTCCAACGCTTGTCTTATCGCCATATAATTGTGGAACCCAATTCTTCAATCCTAAAATTGAAGAGGTTTTGTCTTCAACACCATTGTTAGCCTGATTTTCGGCATTGGAAGGAAACATTGACCTCACTTTCTGCCAAGCAGAACCTGCCTTTTCGCCAAGGTTTCTTAAGCTCATGGCAAATGAAAACGAGGGCGGGTTAAATAGATGGGCATCAACATAAATGCCCTCTTTAGCTAATGCTTTTCCAACCTGGAGAGCAAATCCTGCCCCAAGGGAGTGGCCAGCGACACAGACAGCATTGCTTCCATACTTTTTAGCCACTGATCTTAGTGCTTCAAGGGCCACGGCAAATCTGACCGAACCTTTCAAGCTTTCCCAAGCTAGGAAACGAAGGTCATCCTCGACGTCTCTACGGATTGTAGGACTTTTGAGTAGAGTTCCTCTGAGAGCCAGAACAGCTCTCGGTGCACCACTCGGTCTGATCAGTATCAAGTCTGCCATTGCTGCAGACCTATCCCATTCTAATACTGCACCAAATATGGATCCGTCTCGTTCGTCAATCAGAGTTTGAGCCAACTTGTATTTGAATGGCAGCCACCATTTTGGAGCTAAAGAATTTTCTTCTGATCTATTCTCTTGTCTGTCCAGTTCAAGCAAGTAAACCGCTTGAATGAAGCAAGCAATTACAGTTCTTTTGTAGTTTGCATCCTTCCTGGAAACAGAAACCAAATAAGATGGAAACAATTACGCAGAAATTGTTCATCCGTCCAAACATAGAACTCGAAGTAACAAAACCATTTTGATTTTAATTTCAACTTCAGTTCACATCATTCAAACTTCAGTAACTTTAACAATTACTATCATAAAAAAAAGAAAAAGTGAAATTCATTTATGAAACATGGCAATTATTCATCAGATAAGCGATTCGAGTCAGCATTCAAGAGTGCAACAAAAATAGAAAGATTCAAACAAAATCAAGCTCCAGTACAGCACTAGAACAAAAGTTACATGGTGTATGGCTGATCCGAAGACCAATGAAGAATCTCTGTTCTTCTTAATCCCTAAACCCTAAAAATTCTTACTACAGAACTGTGGGAAAGATCCAGAACACAGGAATCGAATATTTTTAACCTACAAATACTAGAATCCCATTGATCCAGAGGCTTCAAAAGCCAGATCAGTTCTCAAGACAGTATTTTCAGTACAAGATTAGAACATACCTCTAAATAGTGGATCAACAAAGAAAACAGAACTCATTCAAGACCATCCAGATTACAGAAGTAAATAACAAAAGCATTAAAAAAATTCAAATTCATGCAAATGGGTAAGAGGCATCACAACTAGAATTAATAAGTCTCTCAATTTGGAGAAGCCACATTCTAGGTCCAGAAACATGAAATGAATATGGATGATGACGAGGCTCTTCTTCAGTTTTCACTTCTTTCAATATTCATCTGCACTACTTCCTTCCTTTGCCATTCTCATCCAAAAAAAGAAAGGAAAAAAAAAAAGAATTTTTCCACTTTCCCAACACACCACAAAAACAACTTCTTCTTCAATACTTATGACGTTTCTTCTTTTTCCTTATTTATTCGTTTCTTTTCTCTTGCATGTTGGAGGGAGATGAGAAGGTGGAAAAAGGGCGTGCGGTGTTGGGTTGAGAAAAGTGGAAAGCTTTTTATCTTTAAGTGTGCTTTTCGTTTGATTCGAATTCGACGCTCTCTTATGGTGATTGGTCCTGATATAAAAGAAAAAAATAAAATAATAATAATATTTCGTAATGATGGTCATTTATTTGAGAAGAACGTTGAATGTTAAGCCCCCTGGATTTTGTTATTGAGCTTTCCAACGGTCATATTCATTTCTTTGATGCTGTCGCTAATGTTGAGAATGACTAAATGCTATGGAGTTTGACTTTAGAGCTTGATGGTGGAATAGGGCGACGCGTGGAACTCACTCTAGTGTCCACTCTACGAAAAAAAAAATTGGAGGTCCCTTCAGCCGTTTGAGGATTGGATTTGGTATTTAAATTTTGATCGATTTAACTATTTGAATCTTGAAATTGCTAATTTTAGTATTAATTTAATATTTCAACTTAGTTATATTACTGTATTAATTTTGTGTGAATCTGTCTGTTCAATTTTTTTTTAAAAAATTTTACTAATTATAAACTGCAGTGTATGCCATATGATAAAGTAATTTAAATATACTATTTGGATCAAATCTATAAACCACAATGTGATCTAAATGATGTTTTAATTAAAATATACTACTTGAAATGATAAGGTAAGACAAAGTTAATATGGTTGGCAATCCATATTTGTCAAATTATCATATATCCAAATACAAAATCTCACACTACATTAATTATTTGCACATAATAGTTCAAAATTGGACAGACAAATCAACACAAAGCTAAATAAAAATTGTTAATTAAAAATTCGATCACAATTCTTCATGGAGATCGCTTGGAGTTTGTCTTAGGAGATGGATCAACAGATCTAGTTTGTCGATTAAAATTAATTTTCTTTTTTTTTTATCTTAATGGTGTGAAAGCTAAAAGCACACAAAAGTTAATAAAATTTATGAACAATTACTTATATTGTAATTGTATTTACTTGAATTGTAATTGTAATTGTATCTTTATCTTGTTGATTTTACATTCCATCTGTATAATTATGTTAAACTTAGTGTTCAAGTTTAGGCAGATCATCAAATAAAATCGAACCATAAATATGATCTTATGATATTTTAATTTACTTTAATGATTTGATTCAGAGAGTGTTCAAACTCTTAGTGATTCTATCCAAAGGATTAATCGAACTGAATCGCTTCCCATTAAATGATTAATTTTATTTTAAAACCCATCAATATTTCATTTCAACCTTTTTTTCATTTTTTTTTAGTGTCTCTCAATATCCATAGTGCAATTCTTTTCCTTCACCACCACTCCCCATCATTTAAATAAATTCGTGTGCCTTTCCTATGACTTAAGATGTGATGTTATCACAATATAATTTTACATAACTTTTACATAATTTCCGTCAATTTAAAAGTCAATATTGAATTAAAGGCCCCAATAACTATTAGTATTATCAACAAGAAAAAAGTATTTTTAAAAATAATTCAAACTAAACCGAATGGAACCAACACAAACCATATTTATTATAGTTTTGTTTGAAAACTTGAAACATTAAAAACAATTCAATTCATTAGGATTTTATGCTAAATCATTTTAAAAAGCAATTTGACTCAATTCGACTCTTAAACCAAAGTGAATTGAACCATGAAGACCCCCTAATTCAGGTTATTATGCGGTGTTGAATATTATCATTATGGGCAATTCTAAATCAAACTTGAAGAGTTAAGGTTTCATTTTTGAAATAATGACCGGTGCTTTTCACAACTCTAAAAGATAGAGTTAGGCTAGATTTCAACCAATTAAAAACATTACAAGCTATGACAACGTGTCACGTTTTTATAATAACAAGCTTATATCATAGAACATGTGTGTTAAATGAAATACGATTGCTATGCTTTCGTTTAGTTCTATAGGTATTTATTTACATCTTATCTTGAGACTTATTATTATTACATTTTATATATATCATGGTTAGGTTTAAGGTTCTCTAGTCTGAATTTTTAGTTTTATTTTTTTTAATTTGATTTGTATTAAATCCTAATCCGTTTTAACTATAATCCTTGACTAAGAATTAAAGAAAACAAATTTTTAAATATTTTGAAATCGTTACCGAAACATAGTCAGGACAAATAGAAAGTTAGAACAAATGGGCTGGATTAGCTCTAACCTAACACTAGTCAATGAAAACCAATTTTAAAATCGATTTTTAGAAAACCAGATATTTAAGCACAATGGCTAACTTATTAAAACTTATTTAGTTACCACTTTAGACTTTTAAATTAAATAACATTCTCTTGATGTCCATTATTTTTATAAATTCTAAAAGAGGAATTTCCAAACTATTGATTTAACATTCATAGTAGAGGAAAAATAAGATTATTATTCTTTCAAGGTCATTCCATAGGTGTCTACATACCGCTAGTTAGGATCAGACCGACATAGTTACCCTTTGTTAAAAAATAAAAAATGAGTGTGTTGGTTCCTTTTAATTTCTCAAACTTTTTTCAGTTTAAGTTCATTGACTTTTATTATTTATGAAAAGGAAGTTTTACATACTTTTTATTACCAAAAAAATTTTCTAAAGTTGTCCTTAATTTTGAAAAGTTTTCTAGTTTTTTTATTATGAAAAAAGATTTTTCTAGGTGTCAATACAATTTAGAGAATGAAAGGAAAAGACTTTCCCTTTTTATTATTTTTACAACAAAAGAAGATAAACAGGGACACTTACTTGTGATGGTTGATTGACATACTTCTGGTGATCAGCAAGCAGAAACTAGAGTTTTTCTCAATTTTTATGGTGCGTAATAAACATATTTCCAGCAAGCAGCAAATGAAACCTAGACTTTCTCACAATTTCTAAAAGTGATTTTGTGAGTTGTGTGTGCTGTAAAAGTTAAGACCTCCATTTATAATGTCTATTACTCGATCCAGATTAAGAATGTTAAGATTTTCATGAAAATTCAACCTCTGTTAATGAATAATTCCATATATTATCATCTTGAATAATTCGATTACCATTGTTTAAATTAAATTTTTATAAAGATTATTGCCTAAAATATATTTCTTGCTTCCCATTTTGACAAGTTCCATACCATAGTGCGTCACTTAACAACTCTTATAATCCAATTATGCTAAGATATTATATATGTTCAAATATTATCTTGCTTAATAAATAGGGTCCAAATAATAAACTTTCCTTCTTTGCTCTGGATTCTGTCTAATGAACGCCAACGATCCTAAAACTACCTTTTTTTTGGTTTACACCTTTTTCATTTTTTTTTTTTTGTCATTTAGAGTATTTTCACTTTTGTATGTCTTTTTAAATATTTAAATCTATTAAAACTATGACAACAGAATTATAGGGCAAAAAATGGGATGACTACAAAGGTACAACTGAAATGGATAATCTAAAGGAAAGTACAAAAAAAAAAAAAAATGCAGCCACAATGTCTCCTGAGATATTTATAATGTGTTAAATCAACTAAGTGATGAAGGAGTTTATGATATAAGAATGGACATGACAAAACCTGAGCAAGGATGAAACATTTGGGATATCATGGAATTCGTTTGTGTTTTATTTCAAAAGTAGTTGTTTGAATAAATACTAGGCTTTTTTGCGTTACTTTTTTTTTATAATATTTGCTTGAATAATCTAAATTTCATTGAAAACAGAGTTATTCAAGTCATCAACTTATATTCTCTGAGAATTTTGATTTGTGGGTTTTTAAGGCATTAACTAAATGCATTTTCATCATTTTCAAGTAAAATACTATTGATGTTACTATATGTGTTAATAATATCAACTTTATCAATAGATTTTCTATAGCTAACATTAATAATATTACATATAAAAAAAACATTGCCTTTTGATACTATTATTGTGTACATATTATTTCTCTTGCTTAAACTTCAAATAAACTAAGAAACCGTTGCCTTTAGCAATTGTCAAATCGTTGCTATTGTAATTCTAACTGTCGTCAAATATTATTTCATAATCGTTACATTATCTTTAATTACTATTGTCTTTTCTAAGTCAAACCATTGTGTATTTACATAAAGTGTGTTCCCGTAGATTGATACAAACTGTTGCCTTTATGTTTTGCAAGAATGCTAAGCATGAAAAGAAGAAGAATTGCTATTTCCTCTGTCTTCGGAAGTACAATAAACTATTATACTCAAGTGGTCCTTTTTCTAAAGAAGATTGTAAGTATTTTGGAAAGGATAAATAAGGATTTTCTATGGGGCTCGTCGAAGGAAAGAATGAGGGTTCATTGGGTTCCTTGGGATAAAGTCAAAAGGGGGAAAGGCTGGGTGGAGTTAGAATAAATGACATGCCAAAAAAAATTAAATCTTATTTTGTGAAGTTAGTGTGGAAGCTACATAATAGCAACTTATTATGGGTTGAATTATTTATAAGGGAGTATAGGTTTTGGAAGGAGGGATGTGAAAGGAATGGAGGATCAAATTTATGAAAGCATTAATACATGCTAAAAGGTGGTTGGACGAGAAAGTGATTGTCTCCATTGGAAGTGGTAGAGCGATCAAATTTTGGATGGATAAGTGGTGCAAGCCTAGGCTTATTTGATGACTTTTGTTCAATCCGCTAAAGAGGGAGAGCTAGATGCTAACTGTAATGTCCTAACATAAGGACATTGCAACTCGCCACGTATCCTTCTCTTTCTAAGAACACGCCAAAACTATGAAATAATTAATCCACATATTATATCAAAAATACAACTCCAATACTCACATATAAAGGGTTCCTATTAAACAATTCATCGTATAAATAATACTCCTGAATTAACTTGTTGGTATGAATCAAAGCCAATATCATCCTAACTTATAACTTAACTGAAAAGTCCTATAAAGAAATCTTAAACTCATAAAGTAAATAAAATCTTTCAAACTAATAATAATTTCAAATTAAACTTCATAGATTATTAAATCGCCTTCCTATCTCTAGGTATCCAAAATCTACCTCTATTGATCCTTAGCAAGAAAGTCAAGTTCATTATCGCCGTCCCCATGATTTACAAAGACCGGTATGATCATAAATCACCTTATCTTCTCCAGTTCCTGAAAAATGAATGGAATGAGCAAAAACGCCCAGTACGCCAAACTACATACAAATGCATATGCACACGCAACATATATATCAAATACAACTTATTATAATGCAACCAATCAAATTATTATCTTTATTAAGCCAGCCAAACAACACAGTTTAGAACTATGAATCCCTAGTTCTAAACTTGGAGTAACTCAAACCCCTGAAAATCAACCAACTTTTGAAAATAGGTAATTATAAACATATATTGGTGTTGGAGAATCATCCACACACTGCGGCCTCTATCAAAACCTAATATACCAGAATCATTTCTATGCATGAGTCTACTCGGAACAACCTCACACATAGATCATCAGAGTGCCTCGTTAGTATCACACTCTGCGTGATCTTTACTAACCAAAGCCAAACACAAGCAGCAAGCATAATTTCTTATTGTCGTATAGAATTCTGTCAATTTAGAATTATGATCCTACATCACATACAACAGACAAATCTAAAGCTACAAGCACATATAACAAACAAGGAATGATCGTACCTGATTTCGCTTTAGGAACAGAACCCTAATTCTCCACAACACCTTTCTTCTATAAATTGTAAAGCCACAAAATCCTCAAACACCACAATTTAGGATTTTCTTCCAAATCTCTAAGAACTTTGATTCCTAACAACCAATACAAAAAATTTAACAAAAGATTATATTTTTAGATCATCTAAAGGGTTGAAAGAATCAATCTCACCCGTTTTTCTCGTTTATGGAATCACAAAATTTCCAAAAAATCAAAATTTTCCTCCACAATTCCTCCAAACCCTAGAATACATTCAATACAAATTAAACCAAAACCAATAAAAATCATTCCTTTTTAATCATAAAGGTTCAGAACATATAAACTTACCTATAATTGACTCTCAATTCTCCTTGATCACCAAAAATCATATTCCAACTCAATTAGGGTTCCTCTTCTAAATTTCCTTCAAAACCATAAATAATATTCTAAGAAACTAATATATATGCAAGATCCTATAGAAGAAAATAGGGATCCGATTACCTAATCTGGACTATAAAATCCTTTTTAACACCAAATTTAGGTCTCCAAGATAATTAGGGTTTTCTCCAATCTCCCTTCAAAAACAACAAACAAATTCTGAGGATACTATAGATTTGCAGATCTTAAAGAAAAAAATGGTTATCAAATTACTTGGATCTGATCTTCAACTTTCCTTAAACACCAAATCTTCAGATTCTTCAAGAAAACTAAAATGATTCTCCAATTCTCTTTCAAAACAATATAAAAACTATAAGAACTTGATAGATCTATGAAACGTAAATGAAAATTGATAATTGGATTACCTGATCTAGATTACCGAATCGTCTTGACGACTATAAATATGCCAGAGGATGTATGCTAGGTTTAGGGTTATGTTGGAATAGAGAACAAAAAAGAAAAATATAATAAAAATCGTGGCTTTTCATTTCCTTCGCTTTACATACGCTGGCAGTTTTCAATATGTATGCCGGCAGCATAGAAAGTTAGACTGGTAGTGTTTAGCCAGCTTAGCTTTGTGCCCATTTGATTTCCCCTCCGTCTCTTCGTCTTCTCTCACATATCTGATAATCGATAAAAGTAATTAATTTAAACATTAGGGTTAACCATAAAACCCTCTTATTTTATATCAAATGACATCTTTGCTCTTCAATATAAAATATTTATTTGTATATTACATTATGGACCAAGATGAATAGGTCCACATGAGTGGAATTAAGATAGGATTTGTTTGTCTCTAGACAATAAAACCAGAGATCTCTTGAGTAGTATACATTGGATTCATAAGGAAGTGATTTAAAGGTAAGAAGGTGTAATTTGGGGGAATGAAGGGAGTTGATAATAAAAAGAATCTGTAAAGGGGCTTAAATATATATCTATGTTTATATATATTATTTAGGGATAATGTCATGAATGATACTTGAACTTTAGCAAGATATGCAATTAGGTACCTGAACTTTGCAATTGATCAATTTAGTACTTAAACTTTGGAATAGATCAATTTAGTATATGAAAATTTTGAAATTCATAAATTATTAGGTACCTAAAAAAACTCGACGGAGGTACTGTTAGTGTATATAAAAAGTTCTTTTGGGTACTAAATTGATCAATTTCAAAGTTTAGGTATAAAATTGATCAATTTCAAAGTTCTAGTACCCAATTGTGTATTTTGTCAATATCCAAGTACTAATCGTGACATTAACCCTATCATTTATTTATTTGGGTTTGACTCATGGGTTATGTAATAGGGCCTAGTGAGTCCACTTCATTTATTGGAATAACTTTGGGAGATTTAGCTTTGTGAGCTTTAAACAAGGATCATCGGATTAGTTTGTTGTATCCAATCTCTTCCATGTACATAGAAGATTGATTATTGGCCTTGGTCCATAGTAAACGCATTTATGATAAGCACAAAAAGAGTCTTACATTATCTCGTCCATCAATTATTAAGATGATCTTATGGTTGTCTTTCATATCAAGTGTCTACAAATATTCACTTATCCATCTTCATTTCCAACTTTTGAGAGAAGAACGAACAATATTCTATAAGGAAAACTCCACTCTCAAGGATTAAACATGCAATTCGCACAACTTTTGTTCCAAATTCTTAAGAACTGCAACGTTGATGCGTGAGGTCCACTTAAACTCTTTTACCTATCACTTGTGATTTAAGATATTAAGACTATCTATTCCTCATCCTTGTCATTCTCTCCAATCGATCCTAACATCAAGTGTTGTCTCCTCATCAACACTCTAATGCCACCTACAAGGCATGAGAACTACATGACACGCAAAACCACCTCATAAAGAAACCTGCATCTATAGTATCTATGAGGAGATAATGAGAGAAAAGTATGACTCATCAGGTGGTTATGAATGGAATTAGGTTTGGAAGATTCCTACTTATCTAAAAATAAAGTTGTTATGTTGAATAATGGGTAGTTGCCACGTCAAATTGGTTGGAAGAGGATATCAAATCTATCAAATATGTTTATTTTGTAGAAAAAAAACAAAGACGATAGAGCATCTATTCAAAGATTTTTCTATGATTAGGACAAAATAGTTTGCTCTGAATAGTGGTTTTGCTTTTGGAAATTCTCTTAAACTAAACTTCTCTAAGTGGATTAAGAGATTGCAAAGGTTACCAACAAGGTGATGTGAAGTGCTAGAAGACCATTGGCATGTCTATTTGTGTTCCCTTTATAGGATATTTGGCTGGAAAGGATCTATAGGATTTTTCATAACTCTAGAAACAATAATGATTGGATTAGAAAGACAAGGACCACAAATTGGAATGCTGGTCATGCTGGTTTAGAAGTAGAAGGAGAACATGGACAGACTTGAACTGTGTCTAAAATCCACCTTAACAACAATGGCTGAAGTTTAATTGCGATGGTGTGATTAATTTAGATGCATGTGAAATAGTCATTGGGGGTGTTTATAAAGATCATTCTAGACGAACTATATGCGAGTCCACAGAGAGGATTACGTTAGCTTCTTCTCATGAAGCTTAGAGACTAAGTATTTATAATGCCTTGTAAATGATTGCAAACCGAATGTACAAAAATGTAATTGTGCAAAAACAATTTAATTTGATGAATTTAGTGATTCTTTTGTTGCTTCTTACATTATTAATTCGTGCAAGAATAAGAATGATGTCCATGCAAACTATCAAGATCTAGTATGTGCACCGTGAAGCGTATAGCGAATTTCTTGGCTAAGCAAGATCTAGTAAATTTTTATTATATATTTTTAGATATTTAGGTTATCTCCAACTTTTTATTTTGAAAATCAATAATTAAGATTATCTAAATTTTAAAATTATTAACCATGAAATTCTTTTTTATAATTTTCAATAATTTACTATAGATGGAAATATTTTAAAAGAGTAAATTAATAAGTTTCAAAAAAGGAAACAACCCATCTTCAAAGGAGATGAATTTATTTATTTATTTATTATTTATTTTTGTTTTTTGGGAATTGACTCAAGAGCAAGACCAGACCAGAAGGCTCAAGAAATATAATATATGTGGCGGAGCAATTTCCCTCCTCAACTAAAAATCAAAATCCAACAGAAATTTATGAAAAGCTTCCTTAACTCCAACTAAATTCCAACCTCAGACGGTGATCTCTCTGTCTCTCTTTCTCTCTCGGCAAACCAAAAAATTGGAAAAGAAATCCAAACACAAAAACCCACTAGAAAGTTTAAAAAAAAACACCTTAAAAAACACAAAAATATCAATTCGATGCAAAAAACCCCCTCATGGCATTGAACATCAGTACTGTGTCCATTCACTCAACAACAACCACAACAAATCTTTCAAACTCATTTGTGATCCCAAGACAAAGCCACTTCTTTAAGCTCTTCTCTTCATCAACAAATCACTCTTCTTCTTCTTCTTCTTCTTCTATTCATTCTTTCAAAGCATTTGCCGGGCCGGAGACACCGAAGGTGGTGGGGTTACGGAAAAAGAACCTCCTGGTATGTCCATGTTTTCTTATCTATTCATTTATTCGTTTATTTATTCCAGTTTTCAATTCCAACTAGTGGCGACTGATCAGTTTATTCTATGATGGTATTGATCCGTGCCATATTTGGACTAGATAGTTGAGTTGGGTAAATTACGATTTGGTCTCTGCAACCGTGTTTCATATACTGGTTGATTCGATGCTATTTGAGTAGTTTTTCCCAGGAAAGGAAGTATTCTCTCATACATAGGTGGACATTGTTGAAGAGGGGTTAGGGTTTAGCACAAGAGGGCATCATGTGAGGTTGCTTGATGGGGGAAAAATGATTGTTTCACCATAGAAGGCATTGCGGTTGATTAAAATTGGAAAATTTTATATTATTTGGCTCATACCCGCGGATGGATGCTATCTATAGTTTCTTAAAAAAGTACTCAATGCATCATTCGCACTATTCCCGTGTTTATATCTAACATTACTATCGGAGGTACTAACAACGTGATCTTAATATTGTTCAGCTGCATCATCCTAACCTTTTTTATTTTTAAATTTGTTGGGCCAAATTGCAAGTACTGGTTAGCATATTATTTTGATTCATTTCATGGACATGGATTAGCCCTGCATGGGTAATTTTTAACCTGTTTGATTTCTCAAGGGTCCTTCTCTTCTGCTCGAACACAACTGGGTCTCTTGGAACAGCTTACATCTAGCACAAGCACCCCCCTGGATGGTATGGAAACTCTTCTTTTAAGTTGAAGAGTATAATCCATATATTTCTTGTAAAAAGAAAAAAAAAAATCTGATATTCCAAATTCTATACTGATTTAACCAGGGCCAGGTTATGAGAGTGATGGAAGTTCCCCTAAACCTACGATTCGTGAACAGCTTGCACAGTTAATGGGAGATAGAGAAGGAGAATTCAGCATTCCCTTAGGTAAAAATCTGAAGAAGTTCAGTGAAAAATTCCTTACCATCTCACAGAGAAGGAATATTAGAAGGCAGGCATACCTGAATGAAGTGTCTCAAAGGAATGACTCGGTCTTTTTTGCTACTATAGGTGCATTTGTCATTCTTCCACCTGTAATAATTCTGGGGATAGCTATATCAACCGGCTATGTGCAGCTCTTTCCCTGACTTGGTTTTGAGCAATACAGGAAAGCTAGTTTTTACTTATATGATGTTGTATAGTTTCTAGAAATATTGCTGCTTTCACCTCACTTATACAAGGATCCTTTCATGTTCATGTAATATACAGCCAAATAGGTAGAGTGATTGACCTGAGCAAGTAAAAGTGCAACAGTGTTTCCATGAGGTTCTCAATTTGGCAATGTGATTATTAATTAGATGCATTGGGTACTCATTATGGACATTTGAATTCTTAAATATTTGGTGCATTACTTTTGTGGTTACTGGTTAGAGTTGGTGAAACAATTCATAATTAGTTGAAGCTTATGCCTTATTAGATCAGATGGTGAGCTTTCAGATCGGTTGCTTTTGAAGGTAAAAAAAAAAATTATGGTACCACAACAGGAGGTCGTGAGTTCAAAACTGTTGCATACTCTTTAAATGGTCTTTTACTGGAGGTCCATTCAAAGTTTCAGCCCATATGTTGGGCAAAATATTAATTGACAAATATAAAAAATGCATCTAATCTACTGGCTAAAGTTTTTAAATCAGCTGGTTGGGCATTTTTGTGCAGTCATTTCATCCTTAAGTTAGTAAAATTGCTCCACTAATGGGATTAAATTAAATTTCTCATCTCCTATGTAATGAACTTTTAAACTAATTATTTTTGGAGCAAAATGGAACATCATATCAAATCAAGAAGTCTTGAGTTCAAATTTCTGCATAATTATTCAATCCTTATTTAATTAGGTCGTTTACTGAATGACTTTAATCAAGGTCATAATTCACAAGTGAGGGTGTTATTCATTAAAAACAAAACCATCTAATCTTATGAACTTCCAATGGAGATGACTTTCGTAATCAACACCATGTGGTATCATCACCCGACACCATACTATTTGCAATTCTACTTCTTTCTATTTCATTGATTTAACTTAAAAACCAGTGATATGATGAGCCTAAAATTGTGGCATATCCAGATGTAGACCCGGAACTGTGTATGTTCACGTTCATTCTACTTTCCTGCAATTTATGCATTTTGTTGTGTAATATTTCATATTCACGTTGGCCGTATTTAAAATTCACTTGTAGCAAAAATTTCAATTTCAATCTATTAACACTGCTATTTTTTATTCTTTTCCTTCATTCTGGGAAGATCTTGAGTTTTGGTGACCTAAAGAAGGCTTCTGCCTGCTATGTCTGTCAATCTTGATGTATCTGAAACAGTTAATGTGATATTTTAATATAATGATGTCCCAATAAATAAATCCATGTCAACCTTGCAACTACAATGTGCCTATGAATGATAGGAACTGAAGGGATTATTTCATATTGATTATTTGACTTCCAAGAGCAGATGCACATAAACTAGCCAGATTGGCACTGGCAGCTGCTTTCCAAATAGTAGTCTCCCATAAATCTTCCTGCATTATTCTTAATAAGTCATTCTTGGAGATTAAAGTTTATGGTTTTGCTTTCAGCTCATTTCTGTATTTCCTCTGAGGTAAAGGCTATTGAATAGGCGTTTTTGTTGAATGGGTTGTGATGTATAATGTTCTTAATGATCATTGCTAATGAACTTTTCTCATCACAATATCCCATGCCATTTTGGGGAAGTAGCTGTCATATAGGGGAAGGAGTGGAGAATTTACATACTGATTATCGGTTCTTTATTTGATCGCTAATGTAAAACTTTTGTATTTCACCGAGTAGAGCATCTATGATTTGCGCAAGTTTTTGATTTTCCCCCATGAGCTTCTGTCTTCTTTTTTAAGAAATTATAGAACACATTAGAGAGGATGTACAGAGAAGTCTCGGAATTATTGCACTATGTGCAACATGAGATGCCAAAGAATCCATAAAGTGAATACGTTCTATCTTCAACTTGGCAGAAAGAAGAAACAAAACAATTACAGACCTAGGCATATATAGGACCTCCAGAGCTCCCACAAAATAAAACAGCAAGCCATCATGCTATGTATATTCTTATCTTAAAATTACACTGCTTTTTCTTCACAATGTCCAAACTCCCAACTGCTACAAAACACAGGGAAACTGCATTAGCAATCAAGAGAATAGACTGTCATCCTTGGAAGGAATCGCTTGAGAAAATTGTTCGGTCAACAAGATTCATTTTGTGATTCCCTTGGTTTGAATATTTGTGAAGTGATCTTATCATTCAAACTTGACGATTTAATGCCTAAAATCAATCCTTGTTTCTGCATATACAGCCACTTATCTTGGAATAGATACAGTGCCGCAATGAAAGAGATCTCAGCAGTGAACATGATTGTCCAGATCCTTATACTTCTTGATGTCATTTCATGATAGGCTAGCAAACCTGTGTAAATGCTTATGATTCCCAGTAGAGAAACTGCAGTTCCAAGGACCCAATGTGAAAAGAACCATACTCTTCTTCCTTTGTGTCCTCTACAGATTTAAATTCCAAAAGTAAGCATAGGCATGATAAGCTTTTGCTATCCACTTATTTGTACACACGTCAAATAAGCACAATTTAATATTGCTTTTTCAAGTTTTTTCATTTTTTTTTTCTCTTTCTTTATATCTTTTCTAGTTTCTTTTGTAATCAACTACCTCACATAATACCATTGTTCAGTGATCATAAGTTTAGTACTACCTCTGTGGTCGTAAGAAGCCATTGAGGACTTGCAACCATACGAGTCCATACATAGCTATGCCCAGTCTCTGGTGGTTGTTGCTGAAAGAATTGTTGAAGTTCTTAATCGACATGATTGCCGCTGCTGTTATGAGAACTGCTGAGAGTGTCTGCTAGAAAAGATTGATTTTTAGGCATGGAAAAATTTAAAAAAAAAAAAAAAATTGGCAATCGTTAGTGTGATTGATTAAAGGCCTTCCCTGTGTGCCTGTTGAATGTTCATTTCCTTACTTTTAATGCTGCTAAAAGTTGAGAAGAAAAATATTCCGGAATGCCTTGATATCGAACTTCATAGCTAACTATGGTGCCTGAATTTGGTGTTGTTGACGCGTAATTTTGAGAAGAGTAATGCTTGTTTTTAATAGAACAGTATCAATAACTCAGGGGGTGACTCCAGATAGTTCAGAATGTGTCATGAATAAAGAAGTTACAAAAACACTAGAGTATCTATAGTTAATTGAGTTATTGTTTTTATTTAGCCCTTCATTTGCTTAATTATTATGATTGTCATTATCCTCGTAATATGATTGTTAGTGTTTTCTTTTGCCAGTTATGATGACGGCCTTAATCAATTCGAGAGCAATCTCCTGAAATTTTAATTATGGGTTTCAACCTATGTGGAAAGGACATTCAGCTTTATATTTCCTTGGCAATCATCTAAAGTTGTGTTGGCATCCACTTTTTTCACAAGTTGGGGAAACAAATTATTCTTATCTTTTATGCTACTCTGTAAAGATCACTTTATGTGGTGGACAGTTGCTCCAAATATTCTTCTCAAAGAAAGTAAACAAGATACAATGATAACTTACCTGTGAAAAGGTATGAATACGAGACACAATCTTGAGTCTTCCTCCAAATTCCTCTATGTTTGACATTCTTATGATGAGTATTCCAACAGGCATCAATAATCCAAATGAACCCCAGAGAAGAAAGCCATGTAAGGTGATTTCCACTAACAAATGGGAGCTGATCTGCTATTAGAAAAGCAAATATCAGTTGATGAGATGCATTTGTCTTGCCGGGAACATTTTCATTTAAACTTTTTTCATATAAATGAAGGGTCTGTTTGGATTGTCTGTTTTTCATCTGTATCTGTATCTTTTTTAAAATGATATGTGTAAATATATCCGATTTGCATCTAAATTTTATCTATATTTGTTCTATTTGATCTTTTGATGAGAACTGTCAACTTTTTTTTATCTATATCTATTTGTTGATAAATAATTTGTTAGCAAAAAGTTTGAAAAAGTGTCTGTATTTGCCGGAAAAAAGCCAAAACAAACAGACCCGAAGATTGTTTAAATCGACCAAAATCTTTTATGAACATAATGTTCAGAAAACATCTTCTGTGAAGCATATTCATCCAAATATTCTAGTAGGAAGTCCACAGCATAAATATGAGACTTGCCTTTATAACTTATTTGCCTCAAGACAAACTCTTCAAGAAAGTACATATTCAAGATAACATTATTAGAAATAATACCTTTGAGTGCTGGATGTGCTCCATGTGTGATTAGATGCACTCTCTGTGTGTTCTTGAGCTGATACCACGAATACTGGAGAGAGGATTATCAGAATGACGATTATAGTTAACGAAGTTGTCTAGGAAGAAGTTGCATTTTTACTTGCTTTAGTTGTTGCAGAAGACTGAACCCAAACGATGTATACCCCTATATGCTGCTCTATTGCAAACTATAGTTTTCTTTCTATACTGCTTTCTGTGAAGGACAAGAAGTAAAACATTTTTCGGTTGACTTTACAGAAAGAATGGGTCTGAAGTTCATGATTTCCTTCAGAAACCGCCATAAACCTTCCAAAGACTTTTTTATCTTTTTATTGTTTTTTTGGTTTGTTTCTCTCTCAGGGACTCAGTTTATGCTGACAAAAACATTAGGTAAGACTTACTGCCACAAAGTTTACATTATGCTTTCCTTAAAGTGCCATTCATTGGGTTGTTAAACAACAATGTATGTATGTTGAATGTAGGAAAGAACAAAGAAAGCATGTTTATGAGATTTTGTAATAGAGAATGATATGGTTTGTGGAAAGGCAAGAGAATGATAAATTTCAACCTTGTGGGGTTCACATTCACAGGCTTTTTGTAGATGGGGTGTGTTATAAAGTGGAATCTGACCAAAAGGAATGTCAGGTTGAAGGAGGGAACCTTTTGTATACTTTATAGTAAAGATTATCTTATGCATCCCTAATACTGCAACAGCACCAGCTTCAGCAACACCACTCCCCCCATTATACTGAAGAAGTGAACATAGCATGAGGTTTTGACAAGTACTATTGGTGCATATAGATTATGTCCACAGAAAGATTTGTTATACCATGGTCTAACATTTCATCATATCCTAGATCTAACATTTTCAAGATATATGTCTAGAACAACTCCTACTTAATCTGTATGTTTGTCCTTCTGGAAGAATGCCACCTACTTTTGTATTTCCTTCTATATTTTTATTTTTCTTTTAAGTAATTATAACTCAGCTGTTAGAATGCTGAATTTAACTTGATGTCTTTAGTAATTAGTGTTCATGAAGGAAGATTTTAGCCATCAGTTATCACGGGTTGTTACTGTGGACTCTCAAGCTCTTAACATTATTTACCACTTATCAATGATTTTATTATTATTATTATTTGACAAATGAAAATATCAAATTTTGGTTAAAATTAAAAATAAAAAGGAAATGCTATTCATAAAATAAACCTTTGTAAAATTTAAAGAAATGTATAAACTATTTGGCATTCGGCAGATGATAAATAGACACTTTTTAAAAAAATTTCTAATAAACTATCTATCAAGAAATACATATAGATAAAAACAAATAACAATTCTCACGAAAACATCAAATAGACCAAATACAGATAAAATATAATTGCAAATCAAACATCTTTACACATAAAATTTAAGGGTAGAACACATGTCTAGAGTTTTTTTGAAAAAAAAAATATACAAATACAAATTATACAAAAATATGTTGCTATGTGGCATCTTGGACCGGAGATACATAGATTTATACTTGTATCACATTTTGGGGTGGAGATATAATGACCTGGATTAAAAAAAAAAAATTAGGAGCTTATGTATCGCACAAAGGTTGTACAATACATTTTGCCCTTGTGTTGCATAATCAACGATACGTGTATCGCTTGTTGGTTATGCGATACACGTTTAAAGTATACTGCATAACCAATGAGCGATGCACGTGTAAAATTAAAAAAAAAAAATTATACTATACCTTTAAGGTGTAATACAACAACACTATTATTATTATTATTTTTTTTTTTTGACAATTTGGTTTTTGTGGAATTTTTTTTAAGCTATATTATACACTTAATTTCTTCTAAAGTTTAGATACATATATAAATGAAAAATAGAACAATCAAAACAAACCTGTTGGATACCAACATAATGTTGGATATTTTATATTAAGAAGTGCTAAAATGGATACGGTTCATAAATTGTTAGCACTTAGAAGCTATTCCATTATACGATTTTAAAAATTTAAGCAACAAATTCTATAAATTTAATTTAAATTGATGTATGTGTGTGTGTGTGTGTCGCTTCTGGTATTAGCTTGCTCAATATTTTATATTAACTAAGTTATGACTTTTCAATAAAGTCTAGATTTTAAATTAAAAGAAAATGGAAAATTATTCAACCATCGGAGGCATGGCCACTTTCACATAATTATAGGTGTCTTCTGTTAAGTGTTTATAGTTAAAAGTGAAAGTTAATAAAATATATAGATTAATTATAAATAAGACTAAAACCAACAGTAAATTTTTACATTTTATAAAGTATACCAAATTACTATGTTCACCTTTATATTCTAGTTTTGATTGTAGTGACTAATTGCAACATTATCCTCTTTTCGTCCCCTATTTTTAGTTCTTAAAACGTACAGACAAAGGGTCGATTATCGTGTTTAGAAACCACGTTCAATGCATGGGAGGTGTTTGTTTTGTACAAATACATTTGCGATCCTCCCAGCCCCTTTTTTCCCTAAATATTTTTTCCCATCAAGCTTTGGAAGTTGGCAAATATTATCAAAGGTGTTTGAAAATGTTGTAAATACAATTATCTTATAGTGAAAAAATGATGATGAAAGTCCAAAGAAAAAAAATGATGATAAAGCTAATGGTCTTGTAGCCTAGTAGCATTCGGTTCAGATCTTTATTCTTGAGATATCGAGTTCGATTCTCTGCACCAGTACATTGTAATGACTATATGTGTTCGTATTGTAATAATCATTGTAGCTTATTGAAGAAAAAAAAATGAAATGAATGGTTATTCAATATTTTTTATAATAGAGTTCCTTATGAAATTGCTATTACAATCAAGTGAATGCCGTAATCATCATTCATAATGAATACGGCTGTAATTGAATTACTATTATAATGAGTAAACGAGTTTTTGAGTGAATTATACAAGATCTATGGTATATTATCAATTGAAATCATATTTTTCCTTTAATTTAATATGAAACCACGACAATCAGCATATATACATGTCCATTTCTATTCATGTTAAAAAATAAAAAAACGAAGTATGAGAGTTGATTTTTTATTTATCTTATTGAACAATTACTTCTCTAAATACTGCTCCATTCTCTCTCTTTTATTTCCTCTTTACTATTTTCAACAAAAATCATTTTTATTCTTCTTTTTTTTTTTAATTTTACACACGCAATGCCCATGTGTTATACACTAGTACATATAAAGCAAGAAATACCCATAGAATAAAGTGATATGAGTTGTGTCTCTGAAAAAAAGAAGCTTTACGTGGTCCCTTTCTCATCAAATGCTTGACTTGAATCCTCCACAAATTTGATGATGGTGTTTTGGAATTAATATTTGTGACTTTCTCGTACATTTCACACAGACGACCCCAAACACGACCATCCACATGCCATGTCAATCAATCTTTTGAGGTGCAGTGTCAAAAAGCAAAATTCACATACAAAGTGATATAGACATGAGATATGATTTGAGATTTTAAATTCCAACCCTAAGGATTGATGATTTCCTTATCTGTTTGACATGGTGTATCATCCATAATACTTTGAAATTTAAACTTAGAAAAATTATTAGAATCCTTAAATTCAATATAGGGAAATGACCTCTTTTACTATTACTATAATAATAAAACGTTTATTATCTATTCACTTTATAATATCAATTCCATTACAGTTTTATTTCTTATAAAAAGTTAACAAATAAAAATTTATTATAATTTTATTTTATTAATCGGTAATAATAATTCTATTATAAATTTATTTATTCATCGAAATAAATAGGTAGATAGAATTTTACCAACAAAAATGTAATTATTCCATAATTTCATGATGATAAACTAATTGAAATCACCATTTTTAAAGTCATTCCAATCAAAATGATTTTATAACAATTGAAACTCCTACTTTTTGCCAAAAGAAAGCAATATATTTATTCAATAATTCGTAAGCGTGAAAGTTAATCTACATACAACAATTCAATCAACTCGGATGGGAGTCTATTGACCCAAAAGCTATAACTCATCCCCGACTTGCCTATGGAAGCTATCTAATCAGCACACGTATTTGCTTTCCTAAAGATTAAATTAAGATTGGATTGTAAAAAAAAATCGAATATTTAGGATAATCGAATAGAAACCGGAAAACTAATCCAGAAAAAAAAAAAAAAAAAAAGTTAACTGGTCCATTAGTTTCAATTTAAGATTGGAGTTCTAAACTTTTCGGTTTTTGATTTAAAAAATAAAAAACTGACGGTTTTAGTTAACCATTCGTATTTATATACATAATTTATAATATACTTATATAATTGTTTTGTTAAAAAATATAAATAATCAGATATTGAAATATAAGATTTTTTCATAATTCTTTCATCATTTTTTTAAAACTATATCCTTTCTTTTAACCCTTATTATACAAAACTAAACTGTTATTTGTGGTTTATTTTCTTCAGATTGTAATTGCAAACTACAAATTAGATATTTTGTTAAATCCATGGCCAATAGTACTACTGGTTGCATTGAGTATGGCTTTTTGCCTTTATTAGTTACCATATGTATTCAATATCGATAGAATCTAAAGTGGTATGTTCGGCTTATAGATTTTTTTTAAGTATTACCATACATATTCATATATTTTGCTTGTTTAAAAAACCAAAAAAGGAAAAGAACTCTTGTATTCTTGTTTTTATTGCATATGAATTAAAAAAAATTGGATCTTACATTCTTAATTTATTGTTTTTAATATAATTATAAAAAAACGCTCTAACTTTTTTACAGGCATATTGAAAAATATGGTTAATTATAAATTTTATATAATCATTATGTTAAGTGATTAAAAACCGAAAACTGAAAAATTAACCCAAAAAACGGTTAACCTTTAAGGCGGTTAACCAATTATAACGGATCGGTTTATGTTCGGGATATTAAAAAAACCACCATTATGGTTAGGTTTAAAACTAGAGTCAGGGATCGGTTAACTGAAACGTGAACACTCTAATTAAGATGACAAAAGAAAGAAAGAAAATTTCAAACATCTAAGACTGTTTATAATGCCTTTAATTACATCACCTTCAATAATGTATTATTAAGACGAGTGAAAAATAGTCTTTTACATTATGTTAGAATTGCAAACTTTAATCCTATTTTGCAAACACTCCTTATATACGTATTTAAGGCCAATAATATGAATCACTCTACATTGAGACATTGTATAAGGCATATCAAGTGATCAAAACCTTAGTTAATAATTTTTTTAGTTTATTGTTTCAACTAACTTCATTATCTTTTAACCTAAAGAAGAAGGAAGAGGAAGAGAAAAAAGATACTTCTCTTTCCTATTGTCATTCTTCTCCTTCTAAGCATGTCTAAACTGGCACCTATATATGCATACACAATTAGATGCCCCTTGTTTCCAACATCTACATCCCTAACCCTAACATTTATGATTCTTAGACCTTACCCCTACACCCAATCTCTAACGTTTCCCCTTCATCCCACACCTTTAACCTAAAACTTGTTGAAATAGAATGTTAATTATATGTTTTTATCATGTAAAATTTATATTTCAAAGGCTCAATGATTAACTATAGTGGTACATGTTAAATATAAGGGGAAAAAGGAGATTTATGGACTTATATGAAATGTTTGGACTATCTCTAAACGAGTATAGAATCAAAACAGAATATAACAATATAAGATTATCCAGATCGCTTTGAAATCATCAGGACTACTTACGTCAACAGGATAAGATGATTCATACCAGTTTGAAATGATCAAATCTCTTAAGGCTACAAAATTTTATTAACATTAAAATTTGAAGTGTTAAACTCTTGATCAAACTTTTGGAGAGTTGCATGTGTTTAAGTGACATTTATTCGTGATAAATGATTTAGATCATTTTATATCCAGTTTAATTCAAATCTAATGGATGTTGTAAGGACTATAACCCAATATTTTAAACAGAGTATCAGTTCCCCAGTCACATGTAATCCTACATATTACATATAAGCCGTCTGTGAAGAAAGATTTGTATCAATCATTTGTCTAAACCGATTAAAAGAATCATTTTCCAAAAACATCTCATTAAGAGAAGCTTCATGCATAATATTACAAGCTTTATTGTCCTTTCATCCAAGATAAAAGACTTAATACACATATATACGTAGGAGTTTCAAAACACACTTAAGGATAAGCTTATAACAAAATATATATAAGTTTGATAAAATCTTTAACAACTATTACATTATCGAAAAACATTTCTCCTATTCTATTACAAAAGCTTGCATTAACAAGGTCGGCATTCCTAATCCTCCTACTCATCGGGGAAGTCCTTAAAATCAGTTCATAACCCAACTGAGTCTAGGTCTCATCATCTTCAAGACCTGCAAAGCAGCAACGTAAGCTAAAGGCAGTACACAAGTAACACAAGAAAATACAATGTAAAAACACTCTTAAACTAAATGCAATGCAACAATCATCAATTTGTTAACTTATAATTAAGTTTGTCAAATAACAAAGGAGTATTCAAACTTTGGAGACAACCAATGGGAGTTAGGGGTCTTGAGTAACAGTAGATGCTTAAGGGGTTGATATAGGCAGCCTGAATAACTATATCTTCTATATGATATAACCGAAAAAAGAATAGGTACTTCATCTAGGGTTTACGATCATTTTTCATCTTCGTTTAACATAATCCATAATGTCACTTAATTCAATCGGTCTCATAAATGTAACTAAACCATATTATTTCCTCTTAAGAATAACTAAACATTATACTGAAACCATTGCCCCTATCGACTATCTGCTGAGTCACTTATAAACGTCATTGTATCATGACAAGAGTAACCCAAGTACCTAAATTACCATGTTAACCTCGTTAACAGGGTTATTGCTTCTGGACCAGATTCAATGGCACAATCACAAATAATTCAAACAACTTTTTAAGTCATCTTCGATTAATATCAATTTAAAATATGTCTATCTAGGCAAACAACATCTATGTTACTACGTATCGATAAATCTCGTATAAGATCATTAGACACACTCAACTGAGAAGGAGAATCTATAAGAAAATAATTCAATTCATATAAAATTAAAGATCATTCGCAATTAATTATTGAGTCCTTCAACGCTTATCAAATTCAAATAAAAGTCCATATAAAACATAACTTAGCATTTATACATATATATATATATATATAGCTCATTCTCTTCTTCCTATTTTATTTTAAATAAAAATTTTTTAAGGTAAGGTACTATTCACACCCATACAGGGCCATTTGAAGGGTCGTATGGCTCATATTGGCCGTTTAGAGTTATATCAATTTTAAAACAAAATTAAAAACCAAATACCCCTCTCTCTCTCTCAAAATGGGCATGTATGGAAGACCATTTCAACCTAAGGATTTTACTCAAAAATGATCTGAAAGTGAAACACCCCTCCTAATGGAGTCGTTTCAAGGGCCGTCTAGACACAGGGGCTTTACAATTAAAACTCATATGGTGAAACGCTCCTCTAAACGTGGCTGTTTGATAGGATGTATGGATCCTTACGACTTCCCCTATTTTCTTTCTTCTTTTTTTAACATTTTTCACACATCCTACTTCAACTTAAACATCATGAAAAGCACATACAACTCATCACACACTCTTAACAATATCAAAAACATAAAAACCCCACATCACTAACATCAAACAACTTTCAAAACTTCACATAACCTACACCAAAACCTTCATTTCCAAAACAACTTCAACACTTCACTATACTCACATACTACAATCCAAAAACTTATTTAGCTCTACTAATCAACATAGCTCATCAAAATCATATTCAACTAATTAAAAAGCTATTAGAACAAGAAATCATCCTTATGATGAAAACAAAGAAATAAATAATCATGAAAGTATACAAACTTACCTTGTGTGCCTTTAGTTGATGGGGAATACTTGAACAAGCTTTGAGTGAATTGTTTGAAGAAAAATTTTGATAAAAATTTTGATGGTTTGTTTTGGATTTTGGAAACGTTGGTTTTTGGTCTATTTTGGTTTTTGATTTTGCTAAGTTTGTTTAGGTGATAATTTTGCAATTTGCCTTGACTTTTAATACAGCTGAAAGAAAAAGAAGAATGCTTGCGCTTGAGTTAAACGTTTGGGCTTGATGTTTGATTTTGTTTTTAAACACGGGCTTAGTTTTATACACAACAATAATTTAATACCAACTAATTCTAAGTAACATTTACACATCCAAACATGCAATATAAGACAATTAATAAATCATGCCATCACGTCATATCTTATTAACTAAGTATTTACTATAGATCTCATATTCAAGCAAGCAAGATATATACATACAAATTAATTAAGCGGTGGAGTTTTAGGATATTTCAGATGCAATAGATATCTTAAACATTGTAACTCTTGGAAAAGGTCACAATCTTTGAGATTTGTAATATAAAAAGTGTTACTTCTTCAATAAAATATAGATCCTTGCATCAATTTTATTATTTTTCCTTTGTACTTTCTTCTCCTTTAAACAATAACTATACATAAACATCTCATAAAAATTTAAAGAGTGGAGGTCTATCTTTATATTTTTGTTTCATTAAAGCAAGTTTTTTTTTCCACTTCGTTAAAGCAAGTTTATTGTCATTTATTCCTAACAACACCACCCCCAAAATAGGCCCACCAAATTACTCTTAGCCTTACTACTTTTTATATCACTTCTAGCCCAACTATGTCAGACATTAGAGCAACGTCCCTTGCAATAATAGTTGACCCTTTGGCCCTTATCATCAACCTTAGTCCTCTCCTATAATTTTTTATGCCACAATTCTTCAAGTGCCATTTACCCACATGTTCTCTTTGCTAGCGCATTTTACCACCATTACTTTATTGACTTGTGCCCTTATTACTACCCTCACTCTTACACACTCAACCACCATGACCACAACACTCCCCCTAATCTCTTTATTATTGCTGCTAACACCTCTCTCTTAAGCAATCATATCCATCAAGTTGAGACATATCTTAAACCTAATCACCTCTCCCTCATCCATAAATATAACTACTATCATTCCCATTAGGCTCTCTTCTTTAAAGAACCAGTTATAGTTTTCTATCTTGACCTTCTTGCTTATTTCGATCAACCTATATTAAGTCGATAGTACCATCCTATCTTATCTCATGAAGTCACCTTAACACAATAAGCTGCCAATATTAATCTCCACTAGATTAAGTAATCGTTAGACAAATAAAAATAAAAGTAGAAATATTGCAATGACTTTTATCAGTCTCAAACAACGTTTTGCCATCATGCATACAAAAACTTTGAAGCCTATTTGACTCATTGTTTTAAAAAAAAAATTATATTAGGTAAGTAGCTATAAATATATATATATGTATATGATTAAAAATAAGACATGATTTGTTGATTAATAAAGCAACTATCCATAGTTAATATGTTATTGCCACGCCATGGTAGTTGACAATCTCTAAACACAAGTGAGGAGAATGAAACCCACCTCAATTGAAGCTAACATCACTTAAAATGCATTTAGAGTAGTATCAAATTTCAAGACCTTGTTTTAAGAAGTTCAAATTATAGGTCAAATTTAATGACCTCTAGTCTTCTAATGGGACGATCATGATTTGATTCCCCTTACCCTAATAGTTGTAATAAATAAAAATTGTTAAAAAAAAAATCGTAGTCAATTATCAGCCTTCATATAGGAGGGGCATAGTTCAGTTAATTAGTCCATGACCCTATTTTTTCAACCGAACGAAAATAATCTGTTTTTTAAAATTTTGAATCTAAATCGATCCATTATCAATGGTTAAACATTTTATTAATTCATATTTCCAGCTTTTAACCATCAAACATAATGGTTAACAAAAAATTGTAGTTAACCTTTTTTCAGTTGGTCCATAAAAGGCTAAACCCTTTTTGTTTCGTAATTACGTTCAAAAATTACAAATTAACAATTAAAATATCTCAATTAGATTCAAAAATTATAAATCAATAAGTTAAATAACTATAAAATCAACAACAAATTAGAAATATAACTGTAATAAAACATTACACGAATTAAAACTTATAGTTTTCTCCTTTTTTTCAAATTACAGCATAACAATAACATAATAATAATTAAAACATAAACTTTCAAGGTCTAAACACGAGCGGTCATTCACAAGAATAACACAAAAAGCAAGCAAAATGAATAAGTGAAAAATGAATGATTTAAATATATGTGTATATAAATGTAAAATGTTTTAGAGCTAACTTATAAATATAGTTGATCATATGCGAAAGATTAAAGAGAGAGAAAAGTGACACCGGTTAGATTTTAGGATTTCGACTCTATCTATTTATATATATTTTTTAAAAATTTAATTATATTATATTATATATCTATAGATAACAAACTGGTTAACCGTTAATTATCAGCTTCTTATCGTTATAAACTGAGATTGAAACCGAAACCAAATACCAAAAAATATAAAAACCATAATTCTAAACCTAAATCAAAATAATAAACTAGTTAATCATATTTTTCGGATTGATTTTTTGAATTTTTTCCCATCTTGTCTCCGTTTTCAATAACCAATAGTTTAACGGTTTACATTTTACAATCTAATGATCGTTGGCTCAATGATACAATACGTCAATACCCATGACAAAGCACTATTATTTACCGTTGCTTTATTTTTCGCTCTCCAATAGATAAATATATTTACGGAGTTACATATTCATAATTTCTAATATACATCCCAGGAAAGTGCCACGGAACGAAAGAAGCCAAATCATAGAACAGGACAAATCAGCGCACAGAGCATCATTTGAGTTTAGACCGACCCCTTTATTAATTATTAGGTTTTTGTTTCGATTTCGTGTATTTTATATATGTCTTATTTTATCTAATTTATATATTATTTATTTCATTTATTTATAAGAAAAAAAGTTTATTTTTTATTTAAATTTATTTTGATAAATATCTGTTTTAAAAATAATAAAAATAAGATATCAAAATGTTCAAATAAACACGTCGGATTTCTTTCACTAATCTCCCTTTGATTTAGAATTTCCACGGACTCAACATGTACATAATTTGGAGCTCCTCCTATCATATCTATAGTCTGGAAAGATACATAAATTATTCCTTATTGTACTATTGTGGGTTAAATGTCATTTCTGTCATTTTGTTCATTAATCAAACACATGAGCCCATTATAGCAATTTTATGCATGGTTGTTGACACATCACATGCAGTATCCTTAAATTCAATAATGATATTGATTAGTACCAAAGAAACTTTAACTGCAATGAGTCGATTTAGTTGAAATGTACTAATAAAGACGATGGCACTCATCATTATTTGCTGTAATTTCAATTCCGATAATTAAGAATTAGGGAACAAACTAACAAGAAACAGTCTAAATTGTAATGAATTGCTTTTGACGAATTGCTTTGAAGTATTATCATGGGCATTGACTGAAACCCTCCAACAACTTTCAATTTCTTGAAAGGGACCTTCTTGATGATGCATTTGGTGTGCCTTGATGGCCCTTTTAGTTAGGAACGACCAAGTTCACGGTATGTTTATTTCATCAAGTTATCGTCATTTTGTCATTATATTTGTCATTTTTAAATAGATATTTGTCAAAAAAAATACCGATGAAGAGAACTGTTAGTCTAACTCATAACAGATCAAAAATGTTAAGTATAGATACTGATGATATATCGATACAGATAAATTAAATCAGATAATCTAGAATGGACCCTATACCGATTGAATTAAAAGAAAAAAAGAAAAAAAAGTTAATAGGGATGACTATTGACACTTGATAAAGTTACATGTATTTGTCATACGTACAACTAGTTAAACAGCTCGGACAATGTAGATTTCAATTTAAAGTATATACATTAATACATATTTATAAACATAATAGATTCACTTAAAGTATTATTGTAATTGATGTATTCACAATATATTCATACATTATTTTAAATTTAAATTTGTTAGTTTGATTTGATCTTGATAGCCTCTTTAGATTTCTATATGATGTGCTATGCTCATTTGGACGAGTTATGACCAATCATACAAGGAGATATGTTATTTAAATAAGCCACATAAACTTCAACACTCCTATCATTCTTTATACAAGACACATGCTTGTGAATGTGTGTGGTTGGAGAAAAGAATAATTATTGATGACTAAATCAGCAATCAAAAGGTTTAAGTAATAAAAATTCAAAACTGCAAACAGTTGAAAGATATTATGAAAAGATAATACTATGCAAAATTAAGATCTTTTTAATTCTATATTAAAGTTCAAGTAATCTGATCAAAGTTATATTGTTTGGACAGTAAAAATATATCTGGAATCATTAGTATCACTTATAGGAAAGGGAAAATATATTATATATATACATATATAACACTAAAATAAAACACATGACACGAAAAGCAAGTTTGACAGTTTTGTTGGGTAGAACGAATATTCCCCCCCCATCCAATGGCACCTTTAAAAATTGGTAGAACGTGTGCCAGCTCTTTATGCTGCTCGCGCACTTAAGTGCTTGTTATTTAAGGGCCAATGACCGTCGGTGGACGAAAGAGAGCACTACAGTAGTTAATTAAGGGAAGTTGGCACTTTAAAAAAAGTTATGCTTAGGGTAACTTTTACAATATCAAAATTAAATTGATTATAAAAAAAATAATTATAAAAAAATTTAAGGAATCCGGTAAAAAGATCTATGCCGTTTATTAATGTGACGAGATCAATTGGGTCTTTTTGGATGGTCTGTTTTTTATTTGTATTTGTATCTTTTTTAAAATGATATATGTAAATATGTCCGATTTGTATTATATTTTATCTATATTTGATCTTTTGATGAGAACTGTCAATTTTTTTTATCTATATCTATTACTTGATAAATAATTTGTTAGAAAAAATGTTGAAAAAAAGTGTCTGTATCTATGGAAAAAAGCCAAACAAACAGACCTTGTACCTGCTACACCGTAGAATTTTCCTATGATTTACAAATAATTTTTTTTTTATTCTACTCCTACATACCTGTTCAGTTGACATAAATAGCTATTCATTCCTTTTATGGTGTTCAATTCATAACGAATTGCTATCATGCCAAATTAGGAATAGTCTCCAACCTCATTGATTGTCATTCATTAGTTTATTTTTCAAATTTTTATCATAATTACTCCTATCTTACAAATATCATCTACATGATTTTCTCTCTTTGTAAAATATAAGGGGCATAATAGATGTTTTATATTTTACTTTAATAATTATTTATTTTACTTTTTTTACCAAAAAATATTATAACAACTATTACAATCCTATTACATTTCCTTTGAATTGAAATTTTATTCCTCCCTTATTCCATATAGCGAAGTGAACGAGTTTTTTCATGTTTGAATGACTCTGGCTGTTCAATAAATTTTTAACTAATTTTTTTTTATTTAACTTACAATCATTTAAAATTTTCTATTTAAATCCTTCTAATGACCGGTGATTGAAAAAAGAAATTTTGGTATTGAAACATGTCATATTTGATAGGTCAACAATAATACTATTTTGGCAAAATGTTATTATTAGGTGGATTAAAATTATATACTATAATTAAAAATACAAAATTAAGGAAGGAAAAATTGTAGATAACCATCAAGTAAGTGGCTGAACAACCATGAACTTGAATTATGTTGTTATGAGATTCACAGAAGTGGAAACTTCTATGATCCTATTATAAGATCGTATTGCCATTAATATTATAACTAGATTTACTATAAAAAAATTGGTGTAAAAAAAATTTAAGAGTTTTAGAGTATTAGAATAGATCCGAACGTTTAATGATTTAATGAGACTAATCTTATTGTAACTATTACAGAACTATGAATTTTCTGATATCGAAGTAGAAGATAAACGAACTCTTAAGTGTGAAATATTGTCCAATGTCCACCACAACTATTACTCATGCTGCAACTTACCAAATGACTCAACTTTCTCACCGAGAAAATGTTGGGAAGATTTTCAATTAAGATAAAGCCATTCGTGTCCTAAACAGCAGCAGCCTGTTACTTTTCGGAATGATAATTCCCTTAATGCCCCAACTTTTATTTGATGAAATTGCTTAGAGAAACATTATCGCCATGCCTCTGTTTGATTTTTTGTGTATTTTTTTTTTTTTTTTTTTAAGTTTTTGTTTTGGAGGATGGTGGAAACTGGAGGGCAACTCTTCATGGTACTACTAGGCTAGCCATGTATGGGCATTTTATGGCATCTGCTCCAATGAATTTCACTTTTTTTGTTTTCTTTTTATTTAAGTTTAATTACTTTCCGTAGTATCATTTAATTTTCATATAGTTAATAATCATATTCTACCAATTATTATTATTATAAACCTAAAAAAAATTAATAAGCATCAGCATTAAACCCTTTTTTTTTTGCAAAAAAAAAGTAGAGCTGATTTAATAAATCAAATAGAAAGTTTTAAAAGGTTAAAAGAATTAATAGAAAAAAATAAAAGGTTTGTTTTGTATAGTTTTTAGTTTATGAGCCCACTAATTATTTAAATAAATGTTAAATACCTCCTTTTAACAACTTTAAAAATAAAGTTGGAAGATTCTTGTAAAAGAAAATTTCCTATGATACTGACATGTCATCTATGTACTTCAAATGGGATCTTTAATATTAAAGATAGCCTTAAGGTATTGCCTAAGCACTCCTAAGTTAATAATAGTTAAGTATGATGGGATTTGTTTATCTCCTATTGAAGAGGCAAATGTTATACTTCCGTCATTAATCATGTCGAGACCGGTCCCTTCACTATCTAATGACTCACTTCATATCTAACTGTGATCGAATCACTAAAATAATTAATATTTTCAATTATTATATTTATTTTAACGATCAGATGGTGACTGATCAATCCCATCGACGAGACCATAGAAGATACCAATTTGAGTTTGCATGTAGCTCAAAAGTATATGATATGGCAAGTTCTAATCAAATCTAAATTGTTTAAGTAAAAGAAGAAAATAACTAAAATTATGAGGATGCATTAATGCATTAATTAATGAGCGATATTGAAATGGAGAGATAAGATCGCATATGTAGGGCAAGGAAGGAAGGAGATTTGCTGGCTATATAAAAGCATTAAGAGGTGTATCAGTGACATCTCTCTTACACTTTTATTGTCAATGATTAAGGGAAGTAACGACAGCAATACAAGATCATTTTACTATGTACTTCAGTAGCTTGATAATGCTGGTCTTAAATGAAGTTTTTTTAATGCAGCATGTTCATGTAATGACTGCCATGTACGACATTCTTGATGGATGTCTGGTGCGAGTTGCGAGAAGTCTTCAAGCAACAATTAGAGCTCCTACTGCCCTTACAACGTCCAATGGGCAAGGTCTTCGTGCAGCGCTTATAATGAGCGACACCTCTTTCTTTGGCTTTTTTCGATTATACATTTTTTTTCAAATTTTTTTTAACAAATTTTCAAAAAATATATAAATAAAAAAAGTTGACAGTTTTCATCAAAAGATCAAATAAATTAAATATAGATAAAATAGATACAAATCAGACACATTTAGATATATTTTAAAAAAGATACAAATACAGATGAAAATCAGACATCCAAACAGATCCTATCACGGCAACTACTTCATTGAACAACCTTATGCGGTTCTACTATGCATGTAGCATTTGTTTTTTATTTTTTTTTTCATAAATTACCACCTTGATACTTGTAACTTGCTCATCAACGCTTGTGCTCCTCGGTTTCTCTTATATGATGATATGTCCGGATCGTGAGCTTAAAAAAAGAGTTACCATTGGGGCTACAAATCAATTGAATCAAGCAAAAGATTTTTAATGTTTCGAGTTTGACTCCTTATATATAATATATATATATATACATATATATATATGTATACAATATTATCAAATCACAATCTTACGTACAATCGTCAAAAGTATATAGAAATGAAACATAGAATCAAAACGTAAAAATGTAAATTTCTACAACAATCTATACAAAATAGGTTTGGAAAACTTAAAATATATTTATAAAATCGTAAAAAACTTGAAATGCATGATTGATGTAAGAAATATAAAGAAATTAGGTTTTATTTTTCTTAATAATTCTTAATCAATAATATAACTTACATAAGAAAAACAGCAAGCGAAATCAAAATTAATTCTTCACTATTATTTTGTTTGAAAGAAGTTTTAAATAAAAAAAAAAGAAAATTTTCAATTTATCTTAAATTATTAATTATATAAATAAAATGAATAAGTTTTCTTATAAACTTTACAGTTATAACTCGGCCTAAATTAATGAATTCGTATGTTGAATATGGGGGGGGAGGATTAGGGAAGGGATGGAGAGAGTATGTAAAAACAAAATTGAAATGCAATAAGAAAGATGTATCACTTAGTAGTGGATGAGCTTATAGAAACATAATTGTATTTTTTGCATTTTAGCATATCTGACTCAGTTAGGTAAAATTGATAAATTCAGTTTAAAATATAAAATTCTACTAAGTTTGCGTGTAAACATAATTGAAATCGTAAAATTAAAAAAAAAAAGATTTTATGCACGAATCAACTTGAAAGGATTTTCTAAAATTGTAAATTCATAGAATCATAAGGGTAAAATCGTAATTTTAACAACTATGTGTATATGTCAAATTCGAGCTAAATTAGTCCACTTAAAAATTGTAGTTTGGACAGAAGTTCATAAGATATCTCGAGCTTTTAAGTCCAACACTTAAAGTCAAGCCTGGCTTAAAAAGTTGAACCCAAACATACAAAATCAAGCTACAAAAGTTTAAGAGGGTTGTCGAAAAGGAAAACTTAAAAACCAATTTCTCTCTGGGTCTTTATACAAGGAGTTATAACACAAATATACGAGGAAAAAGTGTTATAAACCCTTATCTGTGTTTTCCTTTATTTGCAAACATACTGTATTAACTTTTTAATAAATAGGTAACTTGAGTCTCATGCAAAAATTTAGCATTTTTAAATACTATTTGATATAAATGTTAGTGTTTTGTTGGTCTAAAAAATAATTTAATAAAAAAATCAATGGATAAAGTTAAAAAAATCAAATATTAAAATTATTTTTAAAAACCAAAAATTGAAAATTTGTTAAAATTGATTTTTCAAGACTAGTAAGATATAAACAAGTGTTCTTTTAAAGTTATTCAATAATATTGATGCTTTTAAATTAAATTCAAGTCACATATTTATAAAAAAAAATTAATACTATGTATTTACAAATAAGCCAAACGTAGTTAAGATTTTTGTAATTAACCATAAAAACGAAATGTATTATATCGTTAAATTGTTTAAGTATTACATGCTTAATTTTACATACACCAAATATTCAATGTAAAATGTACAACTTGTAATATATGCTAAATACATATAAAATAAAACAAATATATTATAACGTATAAACATAAACATATAGTTTATAATTATATCATATTAAATTAGCCAGCTTTAAAAAGTTTTAGATAAATACGTTTTATTTTGAATTCTAATTCAATTCGCTTATAGATTCTAACAATTCACTAGCAACTTAATTTTCTAATTACAATCTTTGATGACAAATAAATAGGTAAACTTTTAGCCGACATATTTTAGCTGCAAGGGTGCTACATATAGAAATTGGCATCACATACAATCGTATATGATAGTCTTATTTCTCATGTGTCTCACTTCTGATTGAAAGTGTTTCTCATTTGATAAATGACCTGGAGTAAAAGAAATGTGACCTCCAATCATCACTTCCTCGGGAAGGGGGCAAATCTTCCTACGACGGAAAGCTTGGTGCATGATAGATATGAAATTTCAATTGAACTTCAGCCCAAACGCTCAAAATCAATCCACATAAGTTTTTGTGGTTTGTGCGATAACGAAAACTTAAAGAACAAATTCATCGCCTACCACTAGGGATGTAACTAGGTCAATCATTATAAGGTTTTCGATCTGTCTCATCCGGTGAAAATCCTTTAGAATTTAACCCTAAAGGTTTTAGAATCAGGTTTAGATATAGAATAAAAATCTTGTAGGGTTCTAGGATCAGATTTAAATACTACAAAATACCCGATAGATACTCGACTCAATAATAAAATTTTTAAAATAAAAACATTTATAAAAATAATGGCTCTCTTGGTGATGGCTTTAGGTGGTATTTAAAAGTTGAATTAATGCATTAACAAGAATGATCTTGTCTATTTTTACTATTTGTTTAAAACTGTACGAATTTGAATCTTGGAATAAGCATAGATGCACCAATATCGTAAATTTATAATTTGATTGAGGAAAAAAAAAAAGAAAACACAAACATGAATACTTCATGGCTTGACCTGTCTCATTCTTTTGCTTTTTATTTAGATTAATACATCAACTTTGGTGCTTATTTTTTTATTTATTTTTCAATTTTGCATATAGTGCATGAAGTCATTTAGTTTGTAACTTTATAGTTCTTTTTAAATCATTTGTATCATTATTATTTATGCCTCTTAAATTTATTAAATATTATTACAATTTGAAAACGAGTTGAGAAATAAAAAGGGGGAATTTAAAAAAAAATCAGATGGGTTTTGGGTTACTGAGCAAACCATGTAATGGGTTTAGATATAGTATGGAAACTTATAAGGTTATAAGGTCATATTTGGTATACCCTAGTAGGTAGTGAGTTGAATTCAGGATCATATGATTCGTTCAAAACTCGACCCATTTACATCTCTACTGCCACTGATGGCATCACGCATTAGCCTGGTACCAAGTTAAGACTCCAACTCGTGCAACATGCCAGGTTGGACTAGGTTTCCTAAAAAAGTTAAAAAGAAGAAAGAAAAGTGAGAAATTAAAAAAAAATGTACAAACATAGAAGAAGAATGTTTATATCACTTTCCACGTGAATACTGAAAATTTATTACCATTCACAATATTAACTATTCGTTCACTTGACTCAATGAATACAATTATAATGAAATTGGTATTTCTAATAAATAGGATGGAATTGTAATTGGATTTTGATTTGTTATTTTTTCATTGAAGTTATGATATTTTGAGAAAAAATTTATTCTAGTATTGGATTGTAACAAATGACTATTCAATTTTTTTTATAATAGGGATTCCTCATAGAATTAATATTACAATTAACTAAACATCGTAATAGTTTTTCATAAAAAAATAAAACTGTAATAGGATTGTTATTATAGCAAGGTGATACTTAAAAGGTTGTGTAACCATATATTTATAGGCTTGTAACCAACGAAATATCTTATTTCTTAATAATGTGGGACTTATTATAGCATTTGTAGGAGTTATTTGTGTGTTGAGTGTTTTGTGGTCCATCATTGGTAATTTCCCAATTACAAGTAGCACTTTAAACAACTTTCAATAAATGGGTCGAAGACTATTATTCTTAGGCCCAATCATATATTAAATTAAATAATTGTATTAATCTTAAAGTTATTTTTAAATTTTGTCTTCATTTTATTATTTTTGCAATTTTCCGTTTATGATTCAAAGGTATTTTTAACATTTAAAAAAAAAGAAAGAAAGAAAAATTGGTCAATTTAACAAGTCATAAACTAAACCATGGATGGCAGGAGGCCCAAACTAGCCCAGCCCGTCCAATAGCTAGGCCGATTCCAAGTTAGACCCCACTAGACTTGTCACCCAGTGCTGAGATCTACAATTATAACACAAATCTACTAAAGAAAAAGAAAGAAAGAAAGAAAGAAAGAAAATTGTAGTGTATTACCTTGCTAACTATTTAAGTATAATGTTATTAATTTTACATATACCAAATATGCAAAATAACATCTACAAATAATAAATATATGACAACAAATATATTATAATGTATAAACATAATGTACGTAAAAGGGCTTTAAATTATATATAAATTTTATCATTTATTTGGGCTTGACTCGTGCGCTAGATAATAAGACCCAGCGAGTTAGGTTACTTAATTGGAATGACTTGGGGAGATTTAGTTTTGTAGGTTTCTGAATAGAGATCATTGAACCGATCTGTTGCATTCAACCGCTCTTAGGTAGGCTCATGCACACAGGATAATGCCCATTAGCCTTGGCCCATAGTAAGCACGTACGTGATAAGTACAATATGATCTTCATGTTATTTATTAATCACTAAGATAATATAAATCGTCAATTATGTCAAGACCTATAAATATTTAGTCATTCATTGTTTCAAATTGTTGGAGAGAGAAGACACAATATTTGATGCTCGACTACCGAACATATCAAATTATAAAATTTATAAACCTAAGTAAATCAATAATCGAGCTAGGCAAGTGTACCTATCTAAAGTAATATAAGTTAAAAGCGGGTGTTGTCCTCAAGTATCTAAGGAGTGAGTACTAGTATTACATATTCTCTATTATCTAGTCTAAATCTTGATATGAGATTAATGGTGTAAACTACTAATTAATCTAGTTCAACAAACCTAGAATTAAATATGAGTGCTTTCTCAAAAAGTATTCAAACACAAACATACTCTTAATCTTGATCCACCCTAAACCTTATTTTCCTACGATAATGGAATAATTAACGAATTTTTTATGCTTTACACTGCAAGAATTTTCAATTAAACTAATTACTCTCTAATGTTAATTAATTCCTAACCTTACATGAGATAGTAGAGACCACTCTCTATTAACGCCATGTAATATTGCATTAACGTTCATAATTCTCATATAAAGATTTAATCTTTGTGCAGAAAATCAAAATTTCCCTGCCTCTAGATAAAACATGTAATCTTTCCATTCATGATGATCTATCTTATTAGATGAAGCCTCTTTTTATCTAACAGTAATCATACATGCAATTAACTTGTACATAAATCAATTACAAGACAATTAATATACATGAATATATATAAAGGCATAAACTTTCATTAATCAACAGATTTAGCACATGGGTTTAAGGTTTCATAAGACCTAGGGTAAAGAAATCTAATCTTCCATAAAGTCTACAATCACAATACAAAATCTAGAAGAATAGACAATGAACACGATATAAAAGATAAATTCTTATAAATATTTTGTGATATCGGCACTTCTCCTCTTAAAGCTCATAATTTCTCTCTTAAGGTTTGGAAAATATGTTGTAAAACTTTTTAATATAAAGACAAGGCCGTTATTTATAGTTTAGGATGGGAAACATATCTGCAAGAACTGGTCTGCATAGACGTGCTTGGGGGGAAGGCTAAACTTTCATTCCACCAACATTGAAAATTTGCAATGTGCATTACCTAGTATGCACAACCGTGCAAACTTGGGGGCAAAAATCAAAAGCTTAATTTCTTGCTCTGTTTGCTCTCTGGAGTGTTTCCTTTTCTCCTTCCCTGCTTGTGCTGAAGGGGGGCTGATTTTAGACTCCATTGATTTGTTCCCTTGCATTTATCATGGTCATGCACAATGTAATGCATGTACAAATGTAACCCTTGTCTATATTTTGCCAATTTCGCGTTGATTTCATTCAAATTATCTTCAATTTCTCCAAATATCATCTTTTAGTCCTGAAATGAATAACTAAGCAATTAAGTATCCTTTTCTTGATAAAATTATAAGAAATACATACCAAATGTGTCTAATAAGCACTATAGACAAGGGTCTATCAACACTTATCAATATTCTATAAAGAAAACTTTACTCTCAATGATCAAACAAACATATCAAAGACTTTTTACTCCAATTGCTCAATAATTGCAAGGTTGATGCGCAAAGTCTACTCAAGCTCCATTGCTTGTCACTTGTGCATTTGAACATTGAGATTGTTCATTCTTCTTCTCCTCTCACCTTTGAACCATCTTATCATCAAGTGTCATCTCATCATTAAGACTCTAAAGTCACCTGTAAGGCACACGATTTACGTAATACATGTGTGACTACCTCAGATTGAACTCTGCATCTACAATATATAATAAAAATTATATATTTTATATAAAGCTAGCAAGAGTAAACGTGTCTAAAGTAAACGAATTTTATTTTAAATCTAAATTCACTTTGTTTATAAATTAAGCTAAATTTGAACTTAAATAATTCACAAGAGACTTAATTCATGCGATCATAATCGCAACCTCCAATTAAAAATAACAAGTAGTAGATTATTGCCCACATATTTAGTGATATAGGTTTCATGTATAAAAAGTGGGTCTCACATATAACTCCAAAAGCATACCGTATTTTTTATATGTCACGTTTTTTATTGAAAGTATTGCTAAAAATAAATACATTACATTCCCTTTACAAGCATCAATACGGTTTAGGTTGGTTTAAGACCCGAACCAAAACCGCCAATTCGTGGTTCGACTTTTGGTGGAACCGTAATCAGAATCGACAGAGATGGGATGGTTCACAATCATGAAATCACAAGTTCCAACAGTTCCGATTCCAATTCCACATGAACCTTGGATCGGAATTTTTTTTAATTTTCAAAAAATTCCAAATTTATAAATTTTCAAATTTACAAGTTCCAAATTAAAATTTATGTCAATTATGTTATAAATATATATTTATAATTGTTTCAATATAAAGTAATGGTTACCACATAAACAACATTAACAAACACATAGTAGTAGATTCACGTATATCCAAACTTTAAGGAGTTCACCGTTACAACATTAACACACATACCAATAGAACAAAAATAATTAATCATAAATAAATAGCTCGTTACCAAGACTACAACATTAATACCCATGCTAGAATAATAACAAACAACTAAATATAAATTGAATACCCATTAGCTTGCAAAAGTACCCAATGAGTTGGTAGTTGTGCTTGGGAGGAGTTGAAGTCACTAAAGTACTCATCGTCTTCCCTCGAGTAGTCCTTCAAGTCTTATTGTCGCGTTCGACCCTAGTCCAATCATGGTTACATGCTAGTGCCTCAACCATCGCTAGGTCATACTGGGACCTATGATCGTAACTGCTACCCCACAATACTAAAAGCTCACTCAATTGCCATAGTTGAAGCCGGTGTGGCTAGTTGGAAACATCTCCTTGTGTAGTTTTTACCGGTCGAGGATGTCAAATTTGTATGCGTCCATCATGTCACCAAACTCGAATGTTGTGTTCAAACACTCGTTGATCTCTGAATCTAATCCACTTCTGCCAATGCCGAGTGCTTTTTGAACAGCTAGTGCTGGAGCACCACTCTTAGTTTCTCTACAGTAGTAGATGTTTAAGCATTAACAAAAGTTGCTAGACTAGTACATACTGTCCACTATATATGGTACAAAATTAGGAATATAAGTTCAACAGCACATTTGTTGTCTCTCCGACATTACTTATAGGAATTGAATAAATGTCTTGAGTGTCTGACATCTTGTCACGTGTTTATAATAATAATTCAGAACTTCAAAGTCCCTCCACTTTGTTTCGTAGGTCTAACATCCATGCTACATTGTATATTATAGGAATTTTTCTATAATACTTCAACCATTGCAAGTCACATCATTAACACATGTTTGCAAAATGGGATCAGATCTTACCTGTTGGAGCATCTGATGGTGTTGCACACCTCCTATAAAAATAGATGTACATTGGGGTTGTAGACCCAAGAAAATATTTGTGCAGTATAAAAGACCTTCAATAGTTCCAACAAATTACTATAAACATTCCATTCATTGGGATGCAGTGGTATGTTTAGTACATATGCAATGGCCAAGCTACGAAGCAATTCCTTATATGGTACTATGTTAGCTAAAAGCTCGTAGGTCGAATTCCTCCAGTGTTGCATATCTTTTTAAATTTTTTCGACTTTTTACCATGCATACTACACCATTTCGCCATTCTCTGTTAATTGATGGATGGTCCATAATGTAGTCAACGACAACTTTTATTGGAGACGTATAAACTTTTAAAGACTCCATTCCATCATTCAAACACAAATTTAAGATATGACATGCACATCTTATATGAAAAAATGTTCCCCCAAGGATTGACTAGCATAACAATTGTAGGTCAGAAATAATGGTTATATTTGCTACAGCATTGTCGAAACCTATGAAGAAATTTTTTTTGGTCAAATGTATTCATCAAGAATTGTTCATATCATCACATATATGTTTTGTGTTGTATGGGCTCCATCCATTTTACATAATGCAATCAATCTTTTATGCATTACCTAGTGTTTATGTATTTAATGAGATATAATACCCATGTAAGAACTTTCACTCCATTAATCTGTCCAAATGTTGGAATAGATGGAGTATTGAGATTAGCGAATGTAGCTTGAAGCTACTCCTTACTCCTCCGGTACATTTTTTAACAATGTGGTTTCATTATCGAAGCACTCCATTTAGGAGTTTGTGGTTGCAGAGTTTGTTGATGGCAGTATATGAGATCTGTATTATCACTAGCATTGAAACCCAAATACAACTCGCTTATCATTTGCAACAGAGCATCATGATATAATTTGTTATTGAATTGCCACAACCTTACTTCCTTCGAATCATACCGTAATATTTATTGTTATAACGGATCCATTCCATACTCACTGGGATGCTTCGACTTGAGATGTTTGGAAAGACTCTCATATCCATCTTCCTTGGAGAAGACATAGTTGGCATTGCAATAATTGCAATGCGCCATGATCTTCCCATCTGGACCTTCCATTTTTCTAAAATGTTTAGTAAACATATTAGACTTATATGGTCGAGGTGACTTGGCTGATGAGTTTGTCTTGATGAAAGGGTGAATTTCTTCACTTGAACGCTATAATCCTCAGCTTCATGTTATGGAAGTGGTTTAGATTCGGATCTTGGGAATTATTTTCATCATCCCCTTATGAATGGTAAACAAGATTGAATGTTTCGAAACCTGAGGGACCGAAGGAAATTGGTTAGGTATGAATTCAAGGTCGGAGGATCGGGGCTCATTAAAATCGTAGCTGTCAACAACCTCATCCAAATTAATAGTAAGCTCACCTGACACTCGGGCAACTTCCCCTTTAATTTGTCTTTTTTCTAGATTTTTTGGATGAACCACCAAAGAAAAAGAAAGCCATTGAATTTTGTTTGTATATCAACTACATATTAATGTGGAGGTGAGAGTAACTGAATCAGAAATTTAAGAACAAACATGGGAAATAAGTGTGAGCAGGTAACCCTCTCATAAAAAATAGTCGAAAAAATATAACCACTACTAGATATTTGAATTTTTGTATATCAGGTATGTAGTAATATAGAGGTGGGAGTAAAGGAATAAGAAATTTAAGAATACACACAGGAATGTTTGATATTTTTTAAAAACAAAATTGTTAATTTTTAGCCTTCCTTTCATGCAACTTTAAGTGCATCAAGTTGTATGATTCTTGATAGTTTAAAAATTTCAAACACATCCAATTGAAGTTGGTTGAATCTGATATTCTTCAAGGCAAGTTATTATTCACATAGTGCTTTATTTTTTTGCAGTTCAGAAATCATGCTACCTAATACGTACAAATTATTTACATTGACAGTTTCAAAATTGATGCTAAATAATTATGTTTCCGAACCCATATGGTGTGTTGCAGTCAAAATCATTCCATTTACAAAACAAGTCCCTACCCTTACTCCTCATTTTCCCGAATGAAAGCACACCCTCCCAATTTGCAAAGTTAACTTTGCTATTTCAAAAAGTGGCAGCTTTTGTTTGTTTCTGGTTTTCTTTGAAAAAAAAAGAAGGCGGATTCGGATTGAAACCATCAGTTCACAATTCATGTGTCATAGTTCCAATACTTGGACAACTTGCGAGGCTCGCCATGCGAACCTCGACGGGGTATCTGGCAATTCATAACTATCCTATACGGTTCGGTTCTCGAGTAAGAATCAGTAGGAACGGTTTGGAATGGGTCCCAGTTCATGCCTCCCTCATGCCAATAACTACCTCTCTGACAGATGACTTAGAGGAAAGGAATTGTAGCCCCAATCAGCGCTTCTTTGGAAAAGGCCCAATTCTTTCTCAATGTTGCTGCCATGGAGGGATCGGTGTTTTGGTAGATATAAAATTTCAATGATACCAACGTAGTACTGTAATTATGTGTGTATCTTATAGTTTTTATAAAAATAAAAAAGAAAATACAAAGTTAAATCAAGTGTGAGAATTAAATGAAATGAAATAACTCAAGGCTCAAGTAAGCCCATGTTCACACCCGCGATTGAATATCCAAGTCCATGATGCTAATTACTATGTCCAAGTGAACATTCACATGCCATCGTCCAGCGATCGATACAAAGCCACAGGAATTGAAGTCTTCAAATACGCTGATCAGCCATCACTAACTCTTCCACCATCCACGCAATTCCAGCCCATGTGATGCCACATCAAGAAGAAACAAAGCCCACGTGCCAGCCAATCTTAGGCCTGATCACCTTATCACACATGATCCGAGTCAATGCCACCTCCTGTGGTTGGTCTCAAGTCTCAACAATTAAGGAGGGGGCACGTTTCCAATTAGTCCTATTTCTTTTCCATATCAAACTGAATTATAAGATTGGGATGTAATTTTCTATAACTTTGAATCAAATTCTACCATTTGAAATTTTGAATTAACAATCTTTTCAAACTATAGGATATATGTTTGGTCTGGTTTAGTTTATAAATTGAACTATATTTTATAATTTAAGAAAGTATATATGCTTATCTTACAAAAAGTAGTATATTCATTTAACTATAATGAGCATGAATCATAAAAGAAGAAAATAAGTCAATATTAATACAACTAAAAACTTTTAAATGTTCATTAAAAGTTTTTCTTTATAGAGTGATCATATGGGATATATTTTTTGTCTACCTCCATATATAATTTATAAGTTATGGTCACGAATTTAAAAGAATATATATTTTAATAAATATAAACTAAAGTTCTTTTTTAAAGTACTATATATGAAAAAAAAATGGTTACAAACAAAATAGGAATATGTTTTTTTTAAAACAAACTTGGTTTGATTTTACGGATGTATCCCTCAAAACCAAGTATAAATTTATGTATTAGGTTGCTTTGAAATTGTTTGAACTAAATTACAATTGAAAATAATATTCCTAATTTGGTTTGTCAACGAAAAGATATAAACAATACACCTTTTTAGAAAAAAAAAATTAAAAACTTAAAAGAATTAGAAAGGTTAAGAATTGAATTATATATATAACATTGAGATAATATAAGTTGGCATTAATATAGTCATATCAAGAGGCACGATTAAAAGAAAATTTTTTTTTTGTAGTTTATTAAATGCAATAAGATATGAAATGTTAATATTAAAATGGTCGATAGCAAAAACATTCAAAAAAGAAAATAGATGTGTTCTTTCCCAAAGGTTCTTAAAGTAAAGCAAAATACAATGCGCATAAACAATTATTAAGGTGGTGTAAGAATAGTTCTCCAAATATTCATATAAGGTAAACTATTCCAAGATAGAGGAATTCTATTGTGATTTTCTTTGTAGACTTTAGAAGAATCAACAAAGTTTATGGAATCCATAAGTTATTACTCAGAAGTACGAAGAGGAAACATTTCAAGAGAAAAAGGGAGAGGAGAATATATATAAGTTATGAAGAATACTAAAAGCACTGAGAGTAACTTGGAATACTTTAAACATG